>OY101451.1:56987846-57030346 GCA_956483635.1 Panzeria rudis
CATACATACATACATACATACATACATACATACATACATACATACATACATACATACATACATACATACATACATACATACATACATACATACATACATACATACATACATACATACATACATACATACATACATACATACATACATACATACATACATACATACATACATACATACATACATACATACATACATACATACATACATACATACATACATACATACATACATACATACATACATACATACATACATACATACATACATACATACATACATACATACATACATACATACATACATACATACATACATACATACATACATACATACATACATACATACATACATACATACATACATACATACATACATACATACATACATACATACATACATACATACATACATACATACATACATACATACATACATACATACATACATACATACATACATACATACATACATACATACATACATACATACATACATACATACATACATACATACATACATACATACATACATACATACATACATACATACATACATACATACATACATACATACATACATACATACATACATACATACATACATACATACATACATACATACATACATACATACATACATACATACATACATACATACATACATACATACATACATACATACATACATACATACATACATACATACATACATACATACATACATACATACATACATACATACATACATACATACATACATACATACATACATACATACATACATACATACATACATACATACATACATACATACATACATACATACATACATACATACATACATACATACATACATACATACATACATACATACATACATACATACATACATACATACATACATACATACATACATACATACATACATACATACATACATACATACATACATACATACATACATACATACATACATACATACATACATACATACATACATACATACATACATACATACATACATACATACATACATACATACATACATACATACATACATACATACATACATACATACATACATACATACATACATACATACATACATACATACATACATACATACATACATACATACATACATACATACATACATACATACATACATACATACATACATACATACATACATACATACATACATACATACATACATACATACATACATACATACATACATACATACATACATACATACATACATACATACATACATACATACATACATACATACATACATACATACATACATACATACATACATACATACATACATACATACATACATACATACATACATACATACATACATACATACATACATACATACATACATACATACATACATACATACATACATACATACATACATACATACATACATACATACATACATACATACATACATACATACATACATACATACATACATACATACATACATACATACATACATACATACATACATACATACATACATACATACATACATACATACATACATACATACATACATACATACATACATACATACATACATACATACATACATACATACATACATACATACATACATACATACATACATACATACATACATACATACATACATACATACATACATACATACATACATACATACATACATACATACATACATACATACATACATACATACATACATACATACATACATACATACATACATACATACATACATACATACATACATACATACATACATACATACATACATACATACATACATACATACATACATACATACATACATACATACATACATACATACATACATACATACATACATACATACATACATACATACATACATACATACATACATACATACATACATACATACATACATACATACATACATACATACATACATACATACATACATACATACATACATACATACATACATACATACATACATACATACATACATACATACATACATACATACATACATACATACATACATACATACATACATACATACATACATACATACATACATACATACATACATACATACATACATACATACATACATACATACATACATACATACATACATACATACATACATACATACATACATACATACATACATACATACATACATACATACATACATACATACATACATACATACATACATACATACATACATACATACATACATACATACATACATACATACATACATACATACATACATACATACATACATACATACATACATACATACATACATACATACATACATACATACATACATACATACATACATACATACATACATACATACATACATACATACATACATACATACATACATACATACATACATACATACATACATACATACATACATACATACATACATACATACATACATACATACATACATACATACATACATACATACATACATACATACATACATACATACATACATACATACATACATACATACATACATACATACATACATACATACATACATACATACATACATACATACATACATACATACATACATACATACATACATACATACATACATACATACATACATACATACATACATACATACATACATACATACATACATACATACATACATACATACATACATACATACATACATACATACATACATACATACATACATACATACATACATACATACATACATACATACATACATACATACATACATACATACATACATACATACATACATACATACATACATACATACATACATACATACATACATACATACATACATACATACATACATACATACATACATACATACATACATACATACATACATACATACATACATACATACATACATACATACATACATACATACATACATACATACATACATACATACATACATACATACATACATACATACATACATACATACATACATACATACATACATACATACATACATACATACATACATACATACATACATACATACATACATACATACATACATACATACATACATACATACATACATACATACATACATACATACATACATACATACATACATACATACATACATACATACATACATACATACATACATACATACATACATACATACATACATACATACATACATACATACATACATACATACATACATACATACATACATACATACATACATACATACATACATACATACATACATACATACATACATACATACATACATACATACATACATACATACATACATACATACATACATACATACATACATACATACATACATACATACATACATACATACATACATACATACATACATACATACATACATACATACATACATACATACATACATACATACATACATACATACATACATACATACATACATACATACATACATACATACATACATACATACATACATACATACATACATACATACATACATACATACATACATACATACATACATACATACATACATACATACATACATACATACATACATACATACATACATACATACATACATACATACATACATACATACATACATACATACATACATACATACATACATACATACATACATACATACATACATACATACATACATACATACATACATACATACATACATACATACATACATACATACATACATACATACATACATACATACATACATACATACATACATACATACATACATACATACATACATACATACATACATACATACATACATACATACATACATACATACATACATACATACATACATACATACATACATACATACATACATACATACATACATACATACATACATACATACATACATACATACATACATACATACATACATACATACATACATACATACATACATACATACATACATACATACATACATACATACATACATACATACATACATACATACATACATACATACATACATACATACATACATACATACATACATACATACATACATACATACATACATACATACATACATACATACATACATACATACATACATACATACATACATACATACATACATACATACATACATACATACATACATACATACATACATACATACATACATACATACATACATACATACATACATACATACATACATACATACATACATACATACATACATACATACATACATACATACATACATACATACATACATACATACATACATACATACATACATACATACATACATACATACATACATACATACATACATACATACATACATACATACATACATACATACATACATACATACATACATACATACATACATACATACATACATACATACATACATACATACATACATACATACATACATACATACATACATACATACATACATACATACATACATACATACATACATACATACATACATACATACATACATACATACATACATACATACATACATACATACATACATACATACATACATACATACATACATACATACATACATACATACATACATACATACATACATACATACATACATACATACATACATACATACATACATACATACATACATACATACATACATACATACATACATACATACATACATACATACATACATACATACATACATACATACATACATACATACATACATACATACATACATACATACATACATACATACATACATACATACATACATACATACATACATACATACATACATACATACATACATACATACATACATACATACATACATACATACATACATACATACATACATACATACATACATACATACATACATACATACATACATACATACATACATACATACATACATACATACATACATACATACATACATACATACATACATACATACATACATACATACATACATACATACATACATACATACATACATACATACATACATACATACATACATACATACATACATACATACATACATACATACATACATACATACATACATACATACATACATACATACATACATACATACATACATACATACATACATACATACATACATACATACATACATACATACATACATACATACATACATACATACATACATACATACATACATACATACATACATACATACATACATACATACATACATACATACATACATACATACATACATACATACATACATACATACATACATACATACATACATACATACATACATACATACATACATACATACATACATACATACATACATACATACATACATACATACATACATACATACATACATACATACATACATACATACATACATACATACATACATACATACATACATACATACATACATACATACATACATACATACATACATACATACATACATACATACATACATACATACATACATACATACATACATACATACATACATACATACATACATACATACATACATACATACATACATACATACATACATACATACATACATACATACATACATAACGAGTGATTTTTTTGCTATTATCTTTTTGGCAACACTAGTTTTGACAGCTCACGCACGTTTTGTATCTTGTGTCACTGTCAAACATCTTCAGTTTGGTCTATAATTTAATCATGAATCGTCTTACAAAAGAACAACGCTTGCAAATTATTGAATTTTATTACCAAAATGCGTGCTCTGTTAAGAAAGTTCATCGCGCGCTTCTTCCATTTTATGGTCAGTTTAATCGACCTACTGAGGCTTCTATTCGGGCTATTGTAAAAAAATTTCGCACCAAATTTACATTGTTGGACATTAAACCACCAACACGTTTACGTAGAGTGCGAACTGAAGAAAATATCGCAGCCGTATCGGCCAGTGTTGGTGATGACCGTGAATTATCGATTCGGCGCCGTTCGCAGCAATTGGGCCTCTGTTACTCCACTACGTGGAAAATTTTGCGGAAGGATTTGGGTGTGAAGCCTTATAAGATACAGCTGGTGCAAGAATTGAAGCCAAACGACCTACCACAACGCCAAATTTTTGGTGAATGGGCTCTTGAAAAGTTAGATGAAGATCCACTTTTTTATCGAAGAATTGTGTTCAGCGACGAGGCTCATTTCTGGTTGAATGGATACGTGAACAAGCAAAACTGCCGTATTTGGAGTGAAGAGCAGCCAGAAGCATTGCAAGAGCTACCAATGCATCCACAAAAAACAACCGTTTGGTGCGGATTATGGGCTGGCGGCATCATTGGGCCGTATTTCTTCAAAGATGATGCGAATCACAACGTTACTGTGAATGGTGAGCGCTACCGTGCGATGATAACAAACTTTTTTCGGCCCAAAATGGAAGAGCTTGACTTGCATGACATGTGGTTTCAACAAGACGGTGCCACATGCCACACAGCACGCGAAACAATGGACCAATTGAGAGGCGAGTTCGGTGAACAGTTTATTTCACGCTTGGGACCAGTCAATTGGCCGCCCAGATCGTGCGATTTAACGCCTCTAGACTATTTTTTGTGGGGCTATGTTAAGGCTAATGTCTATAGCGACAAGCCCGCTTCGATTGACGCACTGGAAGCCAACATTGCCAACATTATTCGTGAGATACCGGCCGAAATGTTGGAAAGAGTATGCCAAAATTGGACTAAGCGGATGGACCATTTGAGGCGCAGCCGCGGCCAACATTTGCATGAAATAATCTTCAAACATTAAATTATATCGACCCAACTATCGATCCAAATAAATATTTCATGCATTTTTCTGAATTTTATGTGTTTTTTTTTTACTTTCCGATAGTTCTTATAAAATCACCCATTATATATATATATATATATATATATATATATATATATATATATATATATATATATATATATATATATATATATATATATATATATATATATATATATATATATATATATATATATATATATATATATATATATATATATAATTTCACAAAACTCTTTAATGCATTTTTAGTTATTTATTTATAATTTACTATAGAGAATTATTTTTTATTTTTTTTATTCCCAAATGGGATATTGAGCATTTTAAATCAAAAATTCGTAAATCTCACTCTCAAGGATTAAGTTTTGTTCACCATCTCTGCGTTGTTGAAATATTCCACTCGAGAGATCCTTAATTTCATCATCTGTCAGAGTATTATATCTTTTAGGTAGAAACATTATATTTTTTTCCATCTCAACTCTTAGTGTTGGTCCATATTTTGTTGTTATCCGTGTTATATTTTGAAGAGGATATTTAGCAGCTACATCTAGATGCTTTATGTGAATTAAACTTTTGTTGTTTAGAGAATTAAATTTTGACATTAAATTTTTTGAGGAGGTCATTTTTTAAATAGATCTTGTCACTTTGAATCTTTAATTGAAATTGATCTTAAAAGTAGCGATGATGAGTCCAATAAGCCTAACCGAAAATATTTATTGTGAGAAGGTTAATATGTATGTATATGTGGAGAAATAGTGCTAGAGAGATAGGGACAGATATATAGGAATATTAATATGAATGTTCCTTCTTTTAATTTTTTAATAGTCTCTTTGAAAATGAGTTGGAAAGAGAAATATGTATATTATATACCCTCAATTCTAGAAGGATTATAGGAAAATGGAGAAGGATATAAGAGGAGGAAAAAATAATATTGAATTTTATTCACTTTGTAGCTAAATATTTAGGAAAAAATTATCAGTATCGACGAATCCTTTGAAAAAGTAGGCAGCAACAAAATTAATACGGAATATTAACAAAAATGAGTCATATAAGAAGGAGTCTTAATAAATTTATATCGGATTTTGATAACTTTAGACTATACGATCATTGGGAAACGATCATATTTTTTCAAAATATGCTGGACGAGAATGATGAATTTGATATTATGGAAGATGAAGACAACACAGAAGGACATTTCAAATGCTGTCCCTGGTATGATCCGAATTGTGAGGAAGGACCTGATACATGTAGGTGCTCGATATACTTTCTACGGAAAGCTATATTAGAAAATTTAATGGAATCTTATTATACAATGTTTCAACCATCATAATTAAATTTAATAAATAAAATAGTATTATTAAAATTAAATGTTCACTGACTTGTATTATTTTTTCTAAAGGATAATTAAGAAAATTAAAGAAATTTTTGAGTTAAAAATTTAATGAATAACTTCTCAGATTATCCAACTTTTTTTGACTCTGTAAAATGATGAAAGAAAGAAATTTAATATAATTTCATAATGTTGTGAAATTCAAATTCCCTTGTCAAGAAATAAACAAATCAAATCAAGATTATGCAGGATTTAACAGTACAGTTAAACTTATAAACAGAAAGAGCTGCCTATAGGCAACCGCTAAAGCACACAACCTTTTAGCTATATTATTTCATTTACACACACTATTTCAAAATCTTTTTTCCGACGGCATTCTTTAATAAGAAATTTTTGCTAAAATGAATTTTTATCTAATAATAATCGATGGCGGATATTGAAACTAATATTCTTCTTTAACCTATTCAATTACCCTAGAGGTCAACTCTTCAAATGAGAAAAAATTATCTTGATGGTATTTTAAGTCTAATCTAACAACAATTAAGTTATTAAATTTCTATGGGTCTAATCTAATATGTATCCAAATATTTGTAAATGATGTAAGCTTCCCTTACATCGTCTAAATTAAAATTTTATGAATCTTTAACCAATGAAGAATGGAATATGGTAGGTAATAACATATACCATAGTCATACAAGTTGTTTACAACTAAATAACTTAGATGATTTGATTTATTTGTAAAGCTTTGTGTTACAGCATAGTACTACATTTGAATGTAGTACATACTTTTCCAACATATTCATAATCATCCTTACTATATGACTAATTAGTAATCATTTCTTCGAAACTAATTCGGATGATTACACGAGAAGATACCTCTACATATAATTAAGTAGAATTCATTGACAATTCAGTTATTTTGTTAGCAACGTCATCATATCAACCATCATCGTATAAAAAACCTTCTAGTGTGTTCGAACTTGATGACTTGATATTATAAATCGAAATTAGTCTATAAAATATAGTTTAGTAAAGCGTTTTCATCGTTCACTATAATTTTCTTTAATATGAATATGCATAGATACACTATTATTTAAAAATTCTCTTATAAAAATTCTAAATATATAGTACATATCGCACCCTAAATACAAAAGGGTCACAACTCAAAATTTTCCAAAACTGACTTTTTTCCATAAATTAATTCAGAGTACACATCTCTAACTACTGCAACAATTTCTTTCACATCACTATCTTCTTTAACTGGAAAAAAACAATTATGTCTAGTTTTATGTTAGTGTGTTGCTTCTGTACGATGAACTAAAGAGAATTATTTTGAGTTGCGTTAATGTGCTCAAGAGCAACTGATTACTTTTATTACACATAAAGAGTTTTATTTTGAGTTCTGCTTCTATTACTGTAAAAAGTGATAAATTTCGCGGTATATTATTTTGCATTGTGCTACTTTAGTTGGAAAAAGTGAGTTTAATTATCAGTTGAAGAGGCATAACCTGAGATAATATCACTAGTTAATCAAAAAAATTTCAGTTAAAGAGTGATAAATCAAAATGTTATTTTATTTTCGCAAACATAATATAAAATTTAAAAAAGTATAGCAGAACCTTCTTCAATATTGAATTTTTTCATAATGGAACAATATTTTCTTTAAATATTACATTCATTTTTACATAAACAGGTTTTTGTCTTTCCTGAAAATTTTAGTATTTTGAGTTGTGACGTTTTTGTATTTAGGGTGCGATATGTCTAATGTTGAATTAAAGGAATACTAAATATGGAATATGCTTTTACAGTTATCTAACAATATTTGAGTTTGGTATATTCACTGATTCCAAAATACAATCGAAATCTGTACATGTATACTATAAAAGGCCTATATATTTGCTTTTTTAAGTTCTCCCCTTATGTTTTTATTAAGACTATCCCATTATGGTATTGAATTAAGTACATGAATCTAATGGGAATATTTTGGTAGTTGACTCCTCATCAACCTGTAAGTTAATAATATTCAAAAAGATATCGAGTAATAATATTACGAAATATATCTACAATTAAATCGAATTTTCAAGGATATGTGTAGTAATATGAGTTTTAAAAATAGTACGTATTTGTATATTCGGTTTCGGTATGGAATTAGTCAGCACAATCTCTATAATAAACACTGGTTTCTTTCATATTTTTAGAATGTTTTATTAAACGCACATCAAAAAAAAAATAACCTTGTTTAGCAAATCAGTATAAGAAAATGTATGTATTATTAAATAATATACATACATATGTACGTTCAGAAAAATAAAACAAAACTCAAACAATAGAACACATCAATACAAAGATTATCTATCGATCACTGCATACTAACAACATCTACTACTTTCCAGCGGTCAATAGAAAAGTTAACTTATAAAATCCATACTTGATAAAATATTTAATGTAAAGAAATATCTTTGTATATCAAATAAACTCATTAAAATTATTAAAAATAGCGGATGTAAAAGTGATAGAAATAATTAATGTTCCTGTCTTCCATGTATAGGTATAAGCATTCAAATTAAAGAACAACAACCATGTTAATATATTGATAGACCTTTCGCCCTCAAAAATATAACCGCCGAATACTAAAATAAATTTCCTGAGTCATGAAAACCTTCCATGACTTCCCCCCTAAAAAAATTAATCTTCTGGTCCTCGTCTAGAGCTCATTGCAATCAATCACACAAAGTGATAAAAAAAATAGTGATGTATATGCACACCAACTACCACTATAACCTCAGGACTATACAATCTTTATCTGCACAGTTCAAATGATAAACAAAAATATCCAAGTCAGCAGAATTAAGAATACATAAAAAAAATTTTTAAGAAAAATTAATATGTACAACCTCAAAAAGAAATTTATATACATACATACATAAACAACAACATACAAAACAGCAAAATTTATATAGATACTAGATCGATCACAACAGACATAAGACATATATCGCATACACACACTCAACCCAACACACACCTACAAAAAAGTGACGACGTAATACTCATACACAAACATAACATATAATAAAACTTTATACTATGTATTGTGAAATTCAAATTCCTTTGTCTAGCAATACGAAACACTGTTTCTTAAATAAATAAACGAATGTGCCATAACGACACCTTCGTCTCACCAACGAAGCAATAGTCGGACAGACAAAGCCCCATAAAATAATAATGTCACCTTAACATTTATCTACAATTGTTACATTAAAATAAAGATATCAAAATATCCATCACAAGTTCATTAACCCTATTCAAAAACTCTGGTTATGTTATGTTCCCAAAATATTGAAAAAATATTGTACATAAAAAAACCTCTGCAAACAAAATACATATTTCAAATTTCAAATAAAATATATCAGCATATTTATTAGCTACACACAACTACAAATCCAAACGTTGAAAAATTAAGTTGATGTTAATTTTTCCCTTGTTCCTTGGAATATTAATCCTGCCCAATTCTTTTTTATATATAACGTTAAGAACCTTAGCCTAATAATCAATTTAGATTCACGATCATGCGATTATTTGATGCAAAAAAACAAACACTTATTTGTAAGTATTTACATGCATACATCAAATAAATTTGTAGATATGTACATTAGTATGTGCACATATTGGCAAATTTCATACCCATACGATTGCGTACTCAGAACATTTAGTAGAACTTAACACAGCTCCTCCTCCCCTCTCACACTTTCATAACCACATAATGAAAATTTACCGACTGACGTTGAGTCAAAAATGGACGGACATGCCTAAATAAATAGAAACAAAACATTTTAAAACTTTAAATGTAAACAAATTAAATTTAACATACATAGAACAAAGATAAGCTTGACAAAATAAAAAAATTTCATTAGATAACACTGATCTAATCCAACGGATTTTAGTATAAACATAAAAAAAAAATGGAAGCTCACATACATGAGAACATTTTATACTACATATGTACATCACATGTCGCCCACAAAAATAATTCAAACTATTTTAACAACATACCTCCAATTCATGGACAGACTCAAATTCCTACATTCAGACATATAGAAATTTCCACAGACATACAGAAATTCTCATGCCACCCCATACTTACACTAGCAAATTGAAAAAACATCAAGCTATGAACATCTCACATACACAAATATATATTCTCACGGACAGACATCAATGCACATATAGAAATATGATGAAATTCATATACATAGCAACAGCAAGCATTCGCACGATCAGCACAAAATCAAGGAGAACACATACAAATGTATGTAGATGTACCCATATGCAACTATATGCACACACACATACACATACACACACACACACACTACAATTTCATAATGCTGTGAAAATCAAATTCCCTTGTCAAAAGATAAACAAGATTAAGCAACATTTTAATATGGACAGACAGACATTAATCCACATGTACAGACTCTTAATGCAAACACAACCTCTAACCAACAAACAAAAATTAGGATGATGACTCATTCTCCAACACATCCACCTGAATAAACAAAAAACATCAACAAAATTAAGCATGCATATTTAACGTAAACAAACATTTCAGACCATCTGTCATACTAAGCAACACAGCGTCAAATCCAAACGATCATGCGATTATTTGATGCAAAAAACAAATACCCCCACTTGACATAAAAAATATTATAAACAAAAAGCAAACGCTTATTGTATGTACGTATGTATATGCATACATATTAATTGCAACTTAACACCCCCCTCTAACACATCCATAACCACATTCTTAACACCCCTCTCTAACACTTCCACAACCACATTCTGAAAATATACAAACTCTCCACCAGTCAATTGGAGGACGGACATGCTTAAATAAACACAACTACATTTTAAATGTAAACACAAGCACCATAAAAAATTATCAAGAACAAAAAAATAATAATAGCCACACAATAAACCCCGTAGGAACCCAAGTCGACTTTTTTATCTACAAGTTTGGTGACGTTGTCACCAAACTTGTCTACACTCTTTATTTTCACATATAATCTAAAACACTACCCAATATCTCAATATGACCCCATAAGAACCACATTGTCTATAGTAAGCCAATACTTTCAAGCTCCAAACTCACTACCCAATATCTCAATATCACTCCATAAGAACCACATTGTCTATACTAATAAAATACTTTCAAGCTCCAAACTCACTACCCAATGTCTCAATATCACCCCATTAGAACAACACCCTAATTTCTATAACACCAAAAAGCATTACCCACACTATAATTTTTCACAATCTTCACTATACACATTTTGCCTACTGGGCACCTTCATCTTTTTTTCCCACGGGTATCAAATTACACATTCGTTTATTTAACAATTAAAATTTTAAAATTTCAAATTTTAATTACCCAAATTTTAAAATTTTAATGGGGGCCGCACATACAGTTCCTATCTACTGGACTAGTCCTACTCTTATACGGAGTATACGTTACGTGCGTGTATGGACTATTCGCGTTATCTGGAGGGATATTATCTGCAAGGTATGACCTTTATTGTAGTTGGATGAGTTTTTAGTAGCAATAAAGTAACTTGCCCTTAAATTTATGGAAAACTTAAAAAAAATAAATGTAAACAAAATTAATTTAAATGATAATTTTTTAATACATCTGTCGATTATTCTGCATGTGTTAGTATTTATATGTTCTATATTATTTATATATGTTTGTGCTTTTCTTTTATTTCTTCTACATAAACGTATATATGTATATGTACAGTATTTATATTAATCAGATATCAATGGTTTTTTATTTATTGCATAATGCCTAAGAAAGTTAAACATTTGAGCAAACTGTACAATTTATACAAAAATCGATAACGTTCCAAATGTACGAAATTAAAATCCATTCTGTAGTATTCCGCTTCCGGTTCGATTCAACTACATTTACGCGCCCGTCGTTGAAAACGTTTCATACGCAGTGACCACTCATCCTTCCATTCCAGTACAACAGAACTGGGACCAATGGCTAAGTAGCCAGGTGCCGCTTCTGAGTCTCGTCCCAAAATTAGATATGATCTGGAAGACCAAAAAAGAAATATTTTGTTAATAAAATAAACCTAAAAATATAATTAAAGAATATATAAAAATATATATTGGCCGAATCGACTCGACTGCACTAGATTAAAGAAAAATGTTGTGAGTTTCTACTATAGTACAACATGTAGAAGTCGATTCGACAAAATTCATTGACATACATACATACATATTAAAAAGGTATAACTTATACACAGGGTTTCGAATAACTACTAATAATAGCCGCATTTTACTCTCATATTCACTTTTATCTATATTGCGCGCGAAATATGTGGCTACTTTTATTATTTTCATCCCATGCAAGCTTAAAACACTTAACTCACAATACTCTCAAAAGTGGAAACTATATTGCCCAGCAGCGAACACTGCCTACCACATTACATCTCTTTAATGATACTTGACACATTTTGTGCCCATTGAATGCTAGCTTACAAAGTGTACGACGGTAGTGTATGGAATTCTCAACAATGAATTTCATTCATCTTTTGTATCAAGGCGTCTGTTACACGCTTACAAAGTAAGCGAGACTGTATTTGAGCTGCCTACTGCTTACTTACAATGTATTCGAAGGACGTTATCTATCTGCTTACAAAGTAAACGAAATTGTATTCGAGTTGTCTAGTGCTAGCTTATAATATGGTCGAAGAAGTGTACAAAATGTCTTCTTGGATGAACACTTTAGTATCTCACTTACTTGTGTACAGATGGAAGGCGTTCACTCCACAAATGCGGCAATGAATTTGAAAATGTATACTAGGTTCGTATATGAGATGGGGTGCATTCCTGTTTTACATGTGTGCATCGGATCATAGCTTCTGTAATCGAAATTTTCGCCGCGGGTGGTTTATTTTTAATAGCCAAACATACGGGGAGCCGCTACAACTCAGTTCGCAACTCAATGGAATCGAACTTCACATGTTAATTTTGTGTTGTCCCTGTCGGAATTTGAGTTAACTTAAATCTCAAGGTCTAGTTATTAAAAACGTACAGCGTAATTTCAGAACTTTTAGTTAGTTAGTTAGTTATTCAAAAGGTATCATCGCAAGGAATTCTTTCAGCTGTTAGTATTTGGTACAATCTTTGGCATTAGTTTGAAATCTGCTACGTAAAAATCTATTTTCTGTAGATTTTCTACGTGACAAAAGCAACAATACGTTTTTACTAAACATCAACAAGCATTGTTTATGTTACAGGTTTTGCCAGCTGATCCCCACGAACGCGACACATTTTTACTAAATAGACCTTTACTCATGGTTAAACAGATATGAGTCATAGCTGACTCAAATGCTAACTCATTTTCATTTTAAATGCTATTCAGTTTTTCAACGTAATGTCCTAAGAATGGGTCAGCAGTACTCACTCACTCTGCATCAGTGGTGCATACAAAAAGAGGGTGCTTTGGGTTAGCTATAATTTGACTAAGTAATTATTAAAATTTTTGAGTAAGCTTAAATTGGATATATTTTAAATTATGTTTTAATGGCGAGAATTGGTATTAAATCGTCATCACTTGTTCGTCAACCATCATGCTTACCACTTTGTTAGCGCACCACATAAAATATAGACGGCATGACATCTTCTCGACAAGCTAACGCAAAGTGCTACAGAGATAAGTTTATATAACATTGTCCAAAACCAACTGAGTCACCTCTGCATCAGCTTTAAGTTACCTAAAAGTTAATTCAAAACTTATACCCCCCTGTTGTGAAAGGCGACGTTGATGCTTCAGAAGGTAGTAAGAGACTGTCAATAGCAGTCAATTGTTGTCGACAATGAGTAGACAAGTGACAATTGTTTACTGTCGCGTTGATGTGACGTCGACGTCGCCTTTCATAAAAGGGGGGATAGAGAAAATGTTAGTTGTGTAAAAACAACTCACTAATCTCTGCATCAGTTTTGAATTAGCTAAAAGTTAGTTCAATACTTGTCGGGAAAAGCTAGAGGTAAAAAAATAAATGCCTCACATAGTACTTTTTGTATCATTTATGAGCAGTGTTTTTAGAAATCCCTGAGGAAAAATGGCTAAATTTTGAAATAAAAGTGGTTAAAAAATGGCTAAAAACACGAGAATCTAACAATAGTAGATATACAGAAAGAATTGGGCATGATCAATATTCCAAGGAACAAGGGAAAAATTAACATCAACTTAACTCTTCAACGTACACAGCAGAACAGAGTAGCGCCACTTTCGGAAGCCGCTACACTTCCATCGTCAGTGCTCACGTGTATTTGCTATCACCACTTGTCAGGTGGCTCTGTTGAATGTGATTTTAATTCTTATATAAACTTTTTCGTGAACATTGAATAAGAGAATTAAATCACTATCAAGCTGATATTAAAGTGCACTTCATTCCCATTTTTCTGATTTTTGTTCTACTCAAGACAAACTTTTTTGGTTTGATTTTATACTTAAGTATATATGAAAATGTAAACATGCGAAAAGCTCAAGCCAGTAGCCAATTGTTTATTAATATGATTATTTCGAACGTTATAACGTTATGAACCTTAGCCTAATGGTCAATTTCGATTCACAAACCAAATACGTTCGAAATAATACTTTATCAAATGCCTGAGAAACATCGATGAAGAGCGCAGAACAATATTTCTTTTCTTCGAAGGTTTTTCTAACCACGTTCACGAGTCTATGTGTTTGTTCAATCGTACTATGTTGTCTCCTAAAACCGAATTGGTGGTCTGGAATGCATCCAGTACGATTCAGTATGGGTGTTAGCTTACTCATAAGTAGCTTTTCAAATAGTTTTGACATGTTAGACAACAGGCTTATAGGCCTATAGGACTCCACCTTCGTATGATCTTTGCCTGGTTTAGGTATCATGGTAATCAGCGAAACCTTTCATTCTGCGGGATAGCATTTGAGGCGCAAAATACTGTTAAAAATAAATAGAATTATCCGTTTTGCAATATAGGGTACTTCTAAGAGCATTTTATTGCTTATTTTATCAGCGTTCGGAGCTTTTTTCGAGTTTAAGCCCGTAATATAGTGTTCAATCTCACGAATGTTGAACCTCAAAGTAACATCTGGTATAGCGAGGACTGGTGGCAGCTCAACTATGGTATCAGACGTATTTGGAGTAAATACTTTCTGCAAGTGGTTTACAAACAGAGTACCTTTTGCAGCGTCAGTTCTTGCCAGTCTCAATTCGTAGTTCGCAATGGCAGCTTATATATCGCTGGTCTTTTGAGGCCTCAGGCTGCTCTTCATAGCGAATAGTCTAGCTTGAGGTGTTGCGTCGAGCCCATTCAGAAAGTTTTGAATAGAAGCGGTTTTTTGATATTCTAGTAGAGTTTTCAGCTGTTTAGTACATTCCTTCAACCTAGATTTTAGCTGAGGGGATCTGTAGCGTTGCCATGCTCTACGAACTCTTCTTTTTTCGAATATAAGCCGCTCTAAATCTGCTGAATAAATTTTATTATATCTCACCTGAAGATTTGTAGTAGTAGCATTTAGAGCAGCTTGCTTAAGATTTGCTTCAAACATTCTAATAGAATCATCTATGTCAGCAGGCATTTTTAACGGAATATTTTCTGAGCAATGAGCACTCAAATATTTTTTTGTATTTCAAGCAATTTATACGTGTGGTTGTCATCGTTAAATCACAAGTGGGTGAAGAAGTTGTATGTGAATATATAGTGATAATAGTTGGTGAGTGATCTGAAGACAAATCTAAAGATGCTTCAACCATTTACCACTCCAAAATCAATAACATAAGGTACTTTTCGGCGATCTTTTGGTCAGTAAGTTGGCTGCCCACTTGATATAACATTCAAACGCATTTTTGAAATTGTGTCAAACAAAACGCGACCCTTTGGCGTAATGAGGCGAGATCCCCAGAACGTGTGCTTAGCGTTGTAATAACCGGCAGCCAAAAAGCGTGGGCCTAGTGAATTAAAAAATCTACTATATTGATTTTCTGTAATAGAGTACCTGGGAGGAGAGTAAATTGATGAAATCACCAGGTCTTGATGAAAAGCTTCAATGCAGATGTTAGCTGCTTGAAGATAGTCTTCACAATGATCACTTATTAAGTTGTGTTTTAATCGCGATTTTATTAGTATACCAGAGCCACCACAAGCTCTACCTTTGGGCTCCTTTGTTTCGTAGAGAGTATATCCGCTGATTTTAAAAAAGCTTCTAGCCGTCAAATGCGTCTCAGAGATAAGCATAACATCAATTTGCTTGTCCATGATGAAGTCTTCTAGCTCGTTTTTATGTTGGCGGATGCCGTTTGCGTTCCAGAAACAGATTTTTAAGTTCATAGTTTGTTTAATGCAGCCTGCAATAATGTAGACTGCAGTTTTAACATTTCCTGCATCATGCAGGTCATATTGGTTGTAAAAAAATTTACTGTTTGCATTAAATTTTCTATTGAAGCCTCAGTTCGATCAAAATTGAAACCAATATTTTCGTTGGCAAGAGACCGTTTTTGAGCTGTAGGCTGGTTAGACCTCAAAGCATTTTGAAAAGAAAAATTTTAATTTTGGAGTATATATTCAATTCTTAACATCTCATGGATCACGAATCGATTTAATATTATTTTGTAACCGTCTAAATTTCTGTACCTAGACCATTTTTGCAAAAAATTATTCATTTATTCATAGAGCCATCATCCTCATTTGCAAGGATTAGGTTTCCTCTTCGCAAATATACCCGAATAGAAATTTTCCCAATACTCATATTGCGGCTCAATTGGGAACTCATGTGACAAGCCCAAAAGGGCTATCCCATTTGGGATCTGACCGGCAACTTGTTGGGTAGTCCATCTAAAAATTAGTGACTTAACATAAGAGTTCAAAATGAAATTAAAATAAGTGAAAGTATTTTGTAATGATAACTAACCACTTATTTGAAATGAAAAAGTTATACCAAAATGAATTAGCCATAATTATTGAGCAGTTTAAAATACCGATTTTTAATTTTTAAACAAGAAAGACTAAATTTACGCGATGAATTTTTCAAGTGTTTTTTTCAATTCTTTTTCAAAACTGGATTTCAATACAAAAATCGCAACGATTGGAAAGGGTACAAAAATCATGTGAACGTGAAGTATATCTGTTCATATGAAATAAAGGCCCTGTTCGTAAATGCACCACTGTACTCCATCATATGTCAAAACTTTACTTTACAACGTCAATACAGGTTTGCTGATGCTGTAGCCGTTTATGTCCTCCGTATTTTACATTTGTTTGTGCGTCATCTGCTGCAGTAAATAATTTTAGGACATTTAAATTTCCGTTTTCAGCGCAGTAACTCATTTACGAACAGGACAAAATATTTTCCACATCGATCTGTAGATGGAGCATTTATAAGTGAACAAACGTATAAAAAATACAAACGAATTGAATACCTCCTCCGTTTTTTGAAGTAAAATAAATACAAAACACCAATAAATCTTGTAAAAATGTTGTTGTTTTGTTGGTGTTCTACTCGTAGGTTTGTACTTGTATTTTCGAGAAATAGAGCCCAGAGGCTCATTTCTTAAAACTACAAGTTACAAGCAGTGTGGCCATATAAGCTCTTTTGGAGTTAATTTAGCTTTATTTTTTTATGTTTAGCTCGAAATATTTCATTTAGCTTTTAGCTTTTTTACAGCTTTTTTCAACAATGCATTTAGCTTTTTTCTAGCTTTTTCTTTAATTTCAATTTCGTGTAATTAATTTCTATTTCAAAATAAATAAAACAGTTTATCAGAATAAATTTATGTGTCGTAAGCATATAAAGTAGTTAAAAAATAATAATAATAATAATCTGGCAGTGCAGAAACATTCACTGCGGTAGATTTGATCGACATCATGGTGTAATAAGTATACAATGGTTGGAATTAAAAACTCACTTCCAACTTCCATCTATTTCGGAATCCTGTCATCGAGCTAAAGTGAGTGAAGATAAATATGCCGAGTTAAATATGTTTTGACGTAAACCCTTATATATGTATATGTAATGACGATATTTGGGCATATTTACCAAATATGTTTTCGCTTTCCAAATATGTTTTCGCTTTTTAAATATTTTTTTGTTCTAAATATGTTTTCAGTTTCCAAATATGTTTTCGCTTTTCAAATATGTTTTCGTTTTCTAAATATATTTTCGCCTTCCAAATATGTTCTCGCTTTTCAAATATGTTTTCGCTTTTCAAATATGTTTTTGTTTCCTATATATGTATTTTTTCTATTTTCGGCAACAGCACTGCTTTTGTTTAAATTTTTCATCCACTTAGTACTATTTCTCTGGAGGATTTTCCGAAAACTAATATAGTTGACAGGATGAGATATACCGCATTTTGTTATTTTACTGTATTAACCAGAATCCGGAGAAATAATTTTACCTAATTATTTAAATTTTTAAATTTTTCATAATAATAGTACTTTTTCTCTGGCGGATTTTCAGAATTGTGGACAAACTACTGTACTTGACAGGATGAGATATACTGCATTTTGAAGGTATTCCATCTTGTTATTTTACTGTTTTACCCAGAATCCGGAGAAATAATTTTACCTATTTTTTTAATTTTTTTAATTTTTCATAAACTTAGTACTATTTCTCTGGAGGACTTTCCGAATTATGGACAAACTAATATAGTTGACAAGATAAGATATACCGCATTTTGAAGGTATTCCATCCTGTTATTTTATTGGTTTAACCAGAATCCGGAGCAATAATTTTACCATTTTTTTAAATTTTTTTAATTTTTCATAAGCTTAGTACTATTTCTCTGGAGGATTTTCCGAATTGTGGACAAACTAATGTAGCTGACAGGATGAGATATATCGCATTTTGAAGGTATTCTATCCTGTTATTTTACTGTTTTAACCAGAATCCGGAGAAATAATTTTACGTAATTATTTAAATTTTTTAAATTTATCAAAAACTTATTACTATTTCTCGGGAGGGTTTTCCAAATTCTGGACAAACTAATGTAGTTGACAGGATGAGATATACCGCATTTTGAAGGTATTTCATCCTGTTATTTTACGATTTTAACCAGAATCCGGAAAAATATTTTTATCTATTTTTTAAAATTTTTAATTTTTATACACTTAGTACTATTTCTCTGGAGGATTTTCCGAATTCTGGACAAACTACTGTAGTTGACAGGATAAAATATACCGCATTTTGAAGGTATTCCATCCTGTTATTTTACTGTTTTAACCAGAATCCGGAGAAATAATTTAACCTATTTATTTTAATTTTTCATAAACTTAGTACTATTTCTCTGGAGGATTTTCCGAATTCTGGACAAACTAATGTAGTTGATAGGATGAGATATACCGCACTCTGAAGGTATTCCATCCTGTTATTTTACTGTTTTAACCAGAATCCGGAGAAATAATTTTACTTATTTTTTTAAGTTTTTTTAATTTTTCATACTATTAGTACTATTTCTCTGGAGGAATTTCCGAATTCTGGACAAACTAATGTAGTTGACAGGATGAGATATACCGCATTTTTAAGGTATTCCATCCTGTTATTTTACTGTTTTAACCAGAATTGGGAGAAATAATTTTATCTATTTTTTTTAATTTTTTAATTTTTCATAAACTTAGTACTATTTCTCTGGAGGATTTTCCGAATTATGGACAACCTAATGTAGTTGACCGCATTTTGAAGGTATTCTATCCTGTTATTTTACTGTTTTAACCAGAATCCGGAGAAATAATTTAACCTATTTATTTTAATTTTTTTAATTTTTCATAAACTTAGTACTATTTCACTGGAGGATTTTCCGAATTCTGGACAAACTAATGTAGTTGACAGGATGAGATATATCGCACTTTGAAGGTTTTCCATCCTGTTAGTTTACTGTTTTAACCAGACCACTGTCCCCCTTGACAGAAAATCCAGAAGAAATATTGCCCCCCCAGTTCATTTGTTACGTGGCGCGGCGATCACTGCGAGACCAGAAGCCCCCGTTTAACCCCCTTCAAAAGATATCCCTGTCATGAAGCGTTGGGAGCGACTGAAAGCTCTTCAACATATATTTGCAAGGAGATGGAAGAACGAATATGTAACTGAACTGCAAAGACGTGTCAAATGGCAGCAAGAAAAGAAGAATTTGAAAACTGATGACATAGTTATTGTCAAAGACGACTTATTACCCCTCATCGAATGGCGCTTAGGACGCATCGTTAATGTTATACGTGGCAAAGATAATAACGTCAGAGTTGCAGAAGTAGTCACCAAAAATGGCACCATCGTACGTCCAGTAGTTACGCTGTGTTTACTTCCTACTAGCGATGTCCGGCCTGAAAGCTCAAACCCCGACAATCCAACCAATATGGATCGTACCATTTCTTCTCGCCACAAAATTCTCACACGTTAAATAAATTCTTGATACCATTTGCACATATTATTTATCACCACTGTATGTATTTTTTTCCCTTGTTTTCTTTTTTTCACAGATGGACAAGCCACGCTGTTATGTTTGCCGCAAAAATCATCCTCTAAAATATTGTAACCAGTTTAAAGAGTGGAGTGTGGAATTGAGACGGCGCTCATTAAAAAATCGACGCTACTGTCTCAATTGTTTGGCATACGATCATGAACGTTATTGGTGCCCCTCCGACAAGCGGTGCAATTTTGAGTACCGTGACAATGTCTGTTGCAATGCCAAACATCACACTCTGCTTCATATGGACAATCGGGATCCTCTTTCCTCCAGTGTAGAGGTTGAAGGACCAGCTTTATCAGAAAGCGACGATGATGAAGCCCCTAAGATATTCCGGCCGTATATTACCATCTCTAGCCCGGTTGCACATGTTTTCATACCCAAGCTAGCGCCTGAAACCAATCAAAAAACAGCAGAAACCTCTCCTAGAGGCCACGATTCTCATGAAAAGGCAGCAATCATTACCAGAGGTATGCAAACTTCCCCCGACCGCGATGCTATAGATAAAGCTACGCAAACTTCTACTAGAAACAAACCAAGACTAGTTGATCAAAGCTCACAAACTGCCTCCACTTCTGAGCAATTACTTTCTCCTATGAATGCATCTTTGGCCAACCTAAACATTCACAAGGTTCATCTGCCGTACATTCCGCCTATAGTACGAGCCTCTAGCTCACCCCTTCTTCGACACATGGCGTGAAGTCGACGGAATCCTGGGCAAGGATATAGCCAAAACACTGCTTCAAGGCAACGCTATAAGACAGAAATATCTCCCAAGGGCACAACGATCTAAGCTGGGTTGGATAATCTCCGGCATTTGGAAGGGCTGCAGCTGCCATTCGACCGGGGGAGTATGTTGAACCAAGTTCAACAAGCTATAAAACTTCTTATTTTTTCATACACTTCAAAATTCAAGTGATAATTCTTGTGTTTCTTACATATTACTCTATATGAATATTTCTTAAAGTGTAGTATTCGTTAAGTTTGTACTTTTGGAATTCTCTCACTCGTAATTCTCATTTTTTGTTAGTACTGGAATATCCATTTAGCTGTAAGTTTTCAGTTTATGTTACAATAAATCATTGTCTGATTGAATTTAAAACGAACAACACCCGTGGTTTTTTATCTCCCTCTATATATATATATATATATATATATATATATATATATATATATATATATATATATATATATATATATATATATATATATATATATATATATATATATATATATATATATATATATATATATATATATATATATATATATATATATATATATATATATATATATATATATATATATATATATATATGTATATATATATATATATATATATATATATATATATATATATATATATATATATATATATATATATATACATATATATATATATATATATATATATATATATATATATATATATATATATATATATATATATATATATATATATATATATATATATATATATATATATATATATATATATATATATATATATATATATATATATATATATATATATATATATATATATATATATATATATATATATATATATATATATATATATATATATATATTTATATATATATTTATATATATATATATATATATATATATATATATATATATATATATACATATATATATATAACGAGTGATTTTTTTGCTATTATCTTTTTGGCAACACTAGTTTTGACAGCTCACGCACGTTTTGTATCTTGTGTCACTGTCAAACATCTTCAGTTTGGTCTATAATTTAATCATGAATCGTCTTACAAACGAACAACGCTTGCAAATTATTGAATTTTATTACCAAAGTGCGTGCTCTGTTAAGTTAGATGAAGATCCACTTTTTTATCGAAGAATTGTGTTCAGCGACGAGGCTCATTTCTGGTTGAATGGATACGTGAACAAGCAAAACTGCCGTATTTGGAGTGAAGAGCAGCCAGAAGCATTGCAAGAGCTACCAATGCATCCACAAAAAACAACCGTTTGGTGCGGATTATGGGCTGGCGGCATCATTGGGCCGTATTTCTTCAAAGATGATGCGAATCACAACGTTACTGTGAATGGTGAGCGCTACCGTGCGATGATGACAAACTTTTTTCTGGCCAAAATGGAAGAGCTTGACTTGCATGATATGTGGTTTCAACAAGACGGTGCCACATGCCACACAGCACGCGAAACAATGGACCAATTGAGAGGCGAGTTCGGTGAACAGTTTATTTCACGCTTGGGACCAGTCAATTGGCCGCCCAGATCGTGCGATTTAACGCCTCTAGACTATTTTTTGTGGGGCTATGTTAAGGCTAATGTCTATAGCGACAAGCCCGCTTCGATTGACGCACTGGAAGCCAACATTGCCAACATTATTCGTGAGATACCGGCCGAAATGTTGGAAAGAGTATGCCATAATTGGACTAAGCGGATGGACCATTTGAAGCGCAGCCGCGGCCGACACTTGCATGAAATAATCTTCAAACATTAAATTATATCGACCCAACTATCGATCCAAATAAATATTTCATGCATTTTTCTGAATTTTATGTGTTTTTTTTTTACTTTCCGATAGTTCTTATAAAATCACCCATTATATATATATATATATATATATATATATATATATATATATATATATATATATATATATATATATATATATATATATATATATATATATATATATATATATATATATATATATATATATATATATATATATATATATATATATATATATATATATATATATATATATATATATATATATATATATATATATATAACTTAAGCCAAACTAATTTAATAACTTTGGATAAAAACCATACAGTTCGACTAAAAATTCATAACTCAATTATTTAAACTCTAAAGGCACTTAGCTAAACATGAATGTGTTCAGTTCCAAAAACTTGGGCAAAATAAACATTCAATAAAATCCCAGCATTGAGAATATCGACGATATTCCACGCTGGTAAGACTGAAATGGAAAAAGCTTAAAATAGTTGAACATGCTAAGCAAAGACAGTTAGTGAAGTTCCGAGCATTTAGACAAAAGTTCAATAAGGTGCGACTCGCCGCAAGATGGCGACAGTGTGTTAACTGAGCTGACTAAAATTAGTAGGATTTTCGCTACAGTGTTGTTGCCACTGTCAGTGGTAGTGTGGGTAAAGGACTCTGATGAGTAGACTTGGTGGTCACGAAACAGCTGTCAGTTCAACCTTCCGTACAGCCAAATTTTTCTTTGAATGTTCAATATTTACATTCTTTACAATTTCTTTCTTAAATAAAAATTAATTTGATCGAAAGATTAAATTAATAAATTAAGTAAAGTGCGACTTGGGCTCGCACACGAAGGGTTCCGTACGAATACACATATGTATATCCCTTTTTGTTTTTGCTCCGTTTGTCATTTTGGCAGTTTTTTCGTTGTGCTTTCTTGTTTAATTTTATTTTTTTATTTTTTTAAAGTATTTTTCGTTTTTTTTTGGGTTTTTTTTATTTTAACGCTTTTCGTGATTTTTTTTTTTAATTTTTTTCTGGCGATTTTTCGTTTTTTGCAATTTTGTTTGTTTTTTGCCGATTTGTTTAGTTTTGGCGATTTTTTGCTTGTGGCATTTATTTAACGTTTTCACTTTCTGACGATATTTTTAGTTTTAGCGATTTATTTTAGTTGTGGCGATTTTTTCAGTTTTGTCGCTTTTTTTTCGTTTTTGGGGATTTTTTCGGTTTTTTGTGGTTTCTTACTTTTAGCGATTTTTTTTTTTGTTTTGACACTTTTTTCGTTTTGGCGATTTTTTTGGTTTTTTGTCGTTTTTTTAGTTTTGTCGCTTATTTGGTTTTTGCGTTTTTTTTCGTTTCTGTGATTTTTGTTCATTTTTTTTTGTGATTTTTTAATTTTTTGATGATATATTTAGTTTTAGCGATTTTTCGTTTTGAAGACTTTTTCGATTTTTGAGGTTTTTTTAGTTTTTTTTTTTGGCGGTCTTTTTAATTTTGGTGATATATTGCGTTTTAGCAATTTTTTTAATTTTAGCGTTTTTTCCTTTAAGCGCTTTTTTCATTTTAGCGTTTTTTTCGTTTTGAAGTTTTTTTAATTTTGGATTTTTTTAGCTTTAGCGTGTTTTAAAATTTCAAGGTTTTACATCTTACAGTTTCCAAGATACATCATATTGTCTCAATTACATAGTCAAAATTATAATAACTAATAGAATACCCTTTAATCTTTATTGTTTTAAATATCGGTGTTAATTGGTGTAGTCTATTCTACAGACTACACCAATTAGCACTTACTTTGAAAATTTAAAGTGTTTATATATAAGTATCTGTATATTACATTAGTATTTCAACATGTTGCGTTGCTCGCTTTAGAACACCCTTTAAGTTTTAACTGTCATATATTTGTTGTTGTAGCGGCCGAAGTTTTACATATTCTGTGAAAATTTCAGGTCCGTAGCTCTTACAGTTCCGAAGATAGAGCAGATTGTCTAAATTACATAGTAAAATTACATTGACTGATACAACACCCTTTAATTTTTGTTGTTTTAAATATCGGTGTTAATCGGTGTAGTCTATTCTACAGACTACACCAATTAACACGAACTTTGAAAATTTAAAGTGTCTATATATAAGTGTCTGCATATTACATTGTATTTCAACATTTTTCGTTGCTCGGCTTAGAACACCCTTTAATTTTTAGCTGTCATATATTTATTGTTGTAGCGGTCAAACTTTTACATATTCTGTGAAAATTTCAGGTCCGTAGCTCTTACGGTTCCCGGGAAAACATTACATTAGTATTTCAACATTTTTCGTTGCTCGCTTTAGAACACCCTTTAATTTTTAACTGTCATATATTTGGTGTTGTAGCGGCAAAAGCTCTACATATCCTGTGAAATTTTCAGGTCCGTGCTCTTACGGTTCCCGAGAAAACAGCCTGTGACAGACAGACGGACGGACAGCGTAGCGAAAACAATAGAGTTCCTTTACACTTTTGGTGTATCGGAACCCTAAAAATGAACTTAAGCCAAACTAATTTATATAATGGGTGTTTTTTATTGAGGTATAGAACTTTAAGTTGGCATCACTTTTTTAACTGGCGGCCATTTTGTCAGCTGTCAAGTGATTAATATTTAGTTTGGTTTGCCATTTCATCATGAACAGGTTGACAAAAGAACAACGCTTGCAAATCGTGCAAATTTATTTCGAAAATAATGGTTCAGTTCGCGAAGTTTACCGCAAGCTCCGTCCATTTTATGGTCGACATAATCGTCCATCAGAGCAATTAATTCGGTTAACCATGGATCGTTTTCGCACTACGTTTACTCTATGTGATAATACGCATCCGCAGAGACGTCGAACAGTGCGCACCGAAGAAACAATTGCCGCTGTAGAGCAAAGTGTTGAAGAGGACCCGAATGAATCGATTCGCCACCGTGCACAGCAATTGGAGCTTTGTCCATCAACTTTATGGAAGATTTTGCGCAAAGATCTTGGCTTGCGACCTTACAAGATCCAGCTTGTGCAAGAATTAAAGCCGCGAGACCATGCAATGCGTCGTGATTTTGGTGTATGGGCCGAAAATGAGATTGATCTCGATGCTGATTTTCATCGCAAAATTTTGTTCAGTGATGAGGCTCATTTTTGGTTGAATGGCTACGTCAACATTGACACCATTGGATTATTTTCTTTGGGGATATGTGAAGTCGCTCGTCTACGCCAACAAACCAGAAACGTTAGGGGACTTGGAAGCCAACATTCGTGGCGTTATTGCCAACATACGGCCCCATATGCTCGAAAAAGTGGTTGAAAATTGGACCTGTAGAATTGGCTTTATTCGAGCCAGCCGCGGCGGCCACATGCCCGAAATCATATTTAAACATTAATGGCATAAAATTATCCTTCCAATAAAGCCAAATTGATGGACATTAAAACGATTTTCTTGTGTTTTATTTCAATTCGAAGATCTATACCTTTAAAAAAACACACATATATATATATATATATATATATATATATATATATATATATATATATATATATATATATATATATATATATATATATATATATATATATATATATATATATATATATATATATATATATATATATATATATATATATATATATATATATATATATATATATATATATATATATATATATATATATATATATATATATATATATATATATATATATATATATATATATATATATATATATATATATATATATATATATATATATATATATATATATATATATATATATATATATATATATATATATATATATATATATATATATATATATATATATATACACTAGTTTTCCGGTTTAACAAACATTCGATTCTGCGAACATCGCTTTTAACGAACAGGTTAATTTGCTCCATTGAGTACCTTATATAACGAACAAAAAATATTTTTTTGTACTCAGTTTAACGAACAAATAAGGTTCATAATTTTAGCTTAAAAAAATAATCTTAAGAAATTTCTTACACAAATAACTAAAAACAAAGGGAATAGAAAAAAAGTACCGCTATTTTAGGTTCTGTTTGTATAGTATTTTTGTTTTGATTGTGCGCATATTCTTTCGTGGTGTTAACATAAAAAATGGGTACAAGAAAAAGACGGTTTTTAAAATAAAAAATACAAATTGTTGATGATCACCGAAAAGGCTTGCGAATTGTAGACTTGTGCAAAAAGTATAGTTTAAAAAATCCACAGTGTGTACGATTTTAAAATCAAAAGAAAATCTTATAGAAAATGCGGAAAGTACAAATTTTGGATCCAAAAATAGGAAAGCCATGAAACAGGGTGAATTTCCAGGAATGGAGAAAGCACTTCTTTCGTGATTTCTACGACATGCCTGTTTCTGGAGCAGTCCTACAGTTCAAAGCCAAAGAAATTCATAGAACGCTTTATGGTGGAGATTTCAACGCGTCACGGATGGCTGACCAAATTTAAAAAATGTTTTGGCATACGGCTTTTAAAGCAAAGTAGGGAAAAACTTTCATCCAATATCGAAGATGTTGAGCCATTTAAGAGGAAACTACAGCAAGTTATCTTAGAACATAACTTACCTTTGGATGCAATTTTTAATGCCGATGAAACTGGAATTTTTTGGAAAGCATTGCCTGAAAAAACGTACGTTCATGCGGGAGAGACATCTGCACCAAGCAGAAAAGTTTCCAAAGATAGAATAACAGCCCTTGTGTGCTGTAATGCTAGTGGTTCAAATAAAATTAAGCCGTTGCTGATCGGAAAGTCACAAAAACCATGTTCCTTTCGGAATAAAAAACTGCCTGTAGACTACACCCACTCAAAGAATGCATGGATGACTTGTGTACTATTCAAGAGATGGTTTTTTCAAAAATTTGTGCCGCAGGTATGTCGCGTTTAGTTTTTATTGGACAAATTTTAGTTTAAGCCATTATTTCAGATTGAAGAATTTCTTGCCGAAAATAGCTTGCCGTTAAATGCTGTTTTACTTCTGGACAATGCGCCGTCCCATCCTCCGGCAGAAGAATTGGTAAAAAACACACAATGGATCAGAGTGCCATTCGTTTGTTTAAGTTGCATTATAAAAATAGCCTCTTATCAAGACTTTTTTTAACACCGGATCAAAATGTAACCATGTTTCTAAAACAATTTAATTTGTATGAAGCTGTTACCACATTGGCATTAGCGTGGAAATCTATTTCCGAACCATCTTTGGCAAAGTGTTGGAATAAACTTTTAAAAGAAAATTATCACTTTGATGAGGAAGACGATATTCCCTTAGCAATGTTGTTACGTCAAGACGAAGATATCGTGGCAATTCAAAATGGAGTTCGTATGTTGCATTCCATTTTTCCAAATGCAAGCCACATTTTATTTATCTGCATTTTTATGACGATTACAATTGTAGCAGCTGGTTGTCGGAGAAAAGAACACAAAAGTGTCAGAGTGTGGCCAGATTGTTGGCGGCGCTGGCATGCTGGCGTATTGCTCCGGCTGAAGCTCGCCGTCTTGGGGGGGATCTTGCCAACCTGTCTGGTTACGACAGCCACTAACAAAAATTCCATGCCAGCTAACTCGCAGATGTAATGCGAGCAGAACATTGAAAAAAAGAGACGGCCGAAAGTAAATTACAGAAAAAACAAATAGCCCATACACCATACTTACTGCTGTTTTCCCCTACAAGATTTAATTTAAGTCAGCTGCTGTTATGCTGATCTTTGGCACTGCCCACCCTATCAAATCCCTCTGGGGATTCAACCATTGGTAACGTTTCGCCAACTTATTTCGTTACCCCCTAACGTAAATCTTACCCTTTTTCTTACATCACCATCCTATTACTTTTAAAACAAAAGCCTTTTCATTTTATATACAAAAATCATAGTTTACAAAGTTTTATTCATAATTACATTCCTTCCGGCGAAATAAGCAATTGAAGAAAAATAAAAACTTACAAATTTACTAAATATAAATTAGTAACTACTTTTTTTTTAAATGTTTAAATTTATAAAAATATTATTTTACTCCGCTTGAGGTTTGACGAACTGCCGTCAGTATGTGGCGTGTCCTACGTCCTAGTTCCAATTCGTAGTTTTTAACAAACAAAATAAAACCTATATATATTAATTTTTAGGCTTCTGTTTAAGGTAAACACCTACGGAATCCGGGTAATAAACCCTACAAATAAAAACGAACAATCCTAGGCTTGACCTTTCCTTGAATAATTAAAAGGTTAATATATATTTAAAGGTGTTTTTCCCTAAATCGAATTTAAAAAAAGAAAAAAATATATATTTATTATTTTCTTATGTCCGTTTGTCCTTCGTGTAGGTCGTTCGAGGTCGTTTGGCAGAATACCTGTGGTTGTTGTAGGTTGATGCTGACTGCTGATTCTGGAGCTGATGAGTGCGCTGGAGCGGACTGAAATAGTTGATGGTAGTCCCACGTTGGGTGTGATGCGGAGGCGGTGGCTTTCAGGTTTGTTATAAAATATCTTTTTACATATAGTTTTGTTAAAAAATGTTTTATTCCTTTTTACTTCCTTTTTTCCAGCGCCTTTAGATTTTAACTTTTATAAAATTAAACTCCGTGGCTGAACTAAAATTTAGTGGATGCTTTAAGTTGCGTAGCAAACTTTTGTGGACTTTCCTTTTTTTTCAATTACTATTTAATATAAGTTTCCCACTCTTGAAGTTTTTTATTCATTCACAATTTTAGTCTTAATTTTATAAAAATTTACACTTTTCTTTCAACTAATTATTATTTAATGGCGGTACTATTTTTATTTATATTTCAATATTTTATTGCAGCGACTCTTTATACCAACCACCTTTCACACCATCGTACAAAAGCCAAGATTGGCTGACATTTTCTTTTCGGCTTCCCAAAAAGCCTTGGTCACGCCACCGAAAAATGTCTCCGCCGATTTTCAGCTATAAAATTGTTCTTTCTATAAAGATTTTGTTTTTGTACTCTATTTGTTTCTTCCTCCCTTGCTGTTCTTTCTATTCACAGCTGATTGATAACTTAAGCTGTCCGATGTTTGGGCTGCATTGCCAATAAAACCGTTTTACCCTACGCAAGGTGCACACGACAAACCCAACCATTCTCGAGTCCACCAGTGAACCTAGAATGGGAGGGAAAAATTGCACCTGCCTAAGCTAGTATATCATTTTCTGGAATCTGGGTATTTAATGATTATCCCCAGGAGTAGGAATAATCTGGCATCCCTAGTACGAACAAAAAAAAATTTGAAACCTGGCAACACCGAACGAAAATCAACGAAAGTTTTTTTTTTTATAGTACGCGTGGTTGAGAAAAGAAGGTAAGTTTACTAAACAATTTTTTCATTCATAAATCTTTAATTAACTATAGTTAATTAAATATATTTATTTCCATTTCAGATAACACTACTGCAACCAACAGTGGCTATTTCTTGGGAGGAGTACGGTGGACTAGCGTTAATAAAAGGTAAGTGGAAATGCATTTCATAAATTAAAAAAACATGAATTTAAAAGAAAAAGAAACATGCAACCTCAGCGCCGTTGATTTTGGTGTGCGGTTTCGCCGCCGCCAAAATGAATTGTTACCGTCGCGCCGCCGCTACCAAATTAACGCCGTCGAACAATTGTTTTTTTGTGCTTATAGAAAGAAAAGTAATACAAATTAATATATTCGGGAATATGCTGGCTACAAACAAAGACCGAACAGTTAAAAAAACAAAAAATATATAAATTTTACAAATTTATAAAACGAATGTATTTTCAATTTTCATTTCAGGTATCACTCTCGCCAGATAAGACCGCTGAAGCTTTGGCCTACCCTGCTCAACAATAACCACCAGGTAAGTTGGCGTAAACAGAATTGCAGGGACTAAAACCACCAAGGATATTTAAGGCTAGCGCTTTAAATCCTTGGCGAGAAGTACCTCCTGCAAATTCTTAAACAAAAATGATAATTTATACTTAGCATAGAGTTAAATTCTAAATTATTAATTTATCTGTTTTGTCTTTGTAGGTATACCGCCAGTCTTTTGCGTAAAGGACCTGACCCTGCGCTGGATGTTAACTCATAAGATGTGGCGAACATGCAGGTAAGTAAATACTTTTTATAAGGATTATTAAATACTAAAGTCCGACTTCTATCGATTTTCAGGCTATTCCGGCGAATATTGGAATGGTGAGGCTAGAATCGTCCACCACTAACACAATTTTTCAGCGAATTATTCGGTGAGTGTGATATTTTTAAAGTATTTGAATCTAGTTAAATTAATATTTGTACGTAATTATTATTCGAATTGAATAGGTTTAGTTATTTAGTTGTAAGATTTTTACATTCGTACGGTCGTGTAATATTCCGCGCGTTCTATCGTTTTATATTTATTCGGGATCGTTTCCGGTGTTAGATTGTTGGATTTCATTTCAAAATTTCTATACTGCTGTTAATATTATTTGCAAAAAAAAAATTTAAAAAAAACTATCCAGTTTTAAGTTTACAAAAAAAATAAAACATTACATATTTTGCTACAACTTGCTGTAATACCGGACTCAGAAGAATGTTGTCATACTAGGTGACTAACAATTCCAAGTCCTTAATGGCATAGTTCCCCAGGGCGTTACTACGGAATTGCACTATTTGTATGGTGACGGTTACAAATGTAATCAGCTTAGAAACGTAAGCGTTATGGTTGTGCCAATAATGTATATTTGATCTATTAAATCAATGTATTTGATTTAAATGATTACAAATCTGGACAAAATTTAAAATTGCATAAAGCAAATAATATCATCAGCCGTATGATTAAAGACTTGAAAAAGAATAAAATTTAAAACTTGTTGCGAGATAATTTTATTTATTTAAAATTTAACTAATTAAAAACAACTAATTAATAAGCCAGTAGCGTAAAAAAATCTAAATAAACCTTGTTTATTTCAAAAATTAAAATTAAACTGTTTTATTTATGTGAATACTTGGCTAGTTTAGACTAGAAAATTCAGGCTAGTTTAGGCTAGAACTGTTAGGACTAAGACCACCAAAGATTTTAAGCTATGCTTTCAATCTTTGGCGTGAAATACCCCCAACAAATTCTCCTCACGATTTTATATTTAGTAAAAACCCAAACTTCTTCATGAAGTCCACTCCTAAAAACAGTGGCTTCTTAAGCGTTGGTACTAGGAAGAATGTTATTTCTTCTGTACGATTATTGAATTTTATTTTGCATTTTATACGCCCTACTATTTTATGAGGGCTACCCTCAGCAGTCCTAATAAATGACGTAAAATTATAGATTTTTAATCCAGTCTTCTCAACAAAATCTTGGCAGCCTCTGCCTAAACAAGTAACTGTTGCGCCACTATCAACCATTCCTTCGATTTCAACATCATTAATTTTTATTTTTGAATAAATTCGACTGTCTTCGCCCTCGTAGAGTGAAGCAGACGCAATTTCTAGCCTGATCCTTTTCCGCATTTTGTACCTTTCTCTAGTTTTCCTTATACGCTTAGATATTTTGTATTCTGGCTTGGAGTCTAATAGCTTAACGGGACTAGTTTCCGATTTTGATATTCTTAAGTTTTCTATTTCTATGTTGCCTACAATTACTTTAAGATCCTCAGTCTCAGGTACATGATAACTCTGCCGAAACTGCATCCGATGATTGGCCAGAAAGTTCTCGGCTCTTTTCGCCTGATGCCAGAAGTCATCTAAGCGTTCTATTTTTATAGGAAATAGCAAACGTGCCAGTGATGGGCTTAAATTAGCTCTCATAATTTCTACCAGCTCCTCCTCAGAGTACGGAGCAATTTGCTGAATTCTCAGTCTGACCACGGCATTGTAAAAATCTTCAAAAGATTCTTGTGGCAATTGCCAGCGACTCATAATTTCTTTTTGAAGCAGGAAATCATTTTCATAGCGCCGATACTGGCTCAAGAATGCCTCTTGTAACTGCTCCCATGAGTGAACTAAATTTAATCTGCGGAAGTTCCAGTACCAATTTGATGCCTGGCCTTCCAGCAGAAAGTGGAAATTGCGAGAGATGTCCTGAAACGAATAATTATAGTCTTGACGGAGTATATCAACTCTGCAGAGAAATTCCTCCGCCGTTATTAAGTCGGTTGTGCCATTAAATTTGATGCACCACTCCGACAAATCGCACCATCGATTAGCATAATCTGCTTGATGAGGCTCTAAGGTAATCTGTGGTCCAAAAGGAATCTGTTGACCAGAAGGAATTTGCCGTGATACATAACTTGGCTCTATATTCATCTGTGAGTATACCTGTGTTTGATTTTGATAAACATTAGCTAATAAATTTTCTACCCTGACAGGTTGTGCTTGCCCAAAAGGCGAAAATTGTGTGTCAGAAGGAAAACCTGAGGCCATTTTCTAACCATAAATTAAAATTAAATTACAAAAAGAATTATCTCTACTGGAAATAAATAAATAAAAAAACTACTAATAAATAATATTATTAGTATATGGAATTATTTCACGTCGTTGAAATAAGTAAAGCTAACTACATAAAAACAAAATGCTAGTAAAAACTAAATGCGAAATAGTTCACTAGAAATAAAAAATAGCAAAAGGAATTTTTATTAAACGCAAAAATTAACAATTGGATTTTCAGGTGATGTTGAAAAAAGGTAAAAATGTATATGTATCAATATTAAATTATAACAATTTAATATTTATAAAAATAAATCTTGGTGAAAAACTAATTATTTTGTATTTTTATATCAGATTTCGCAAGTACTTTGCGGTATGGGTGATGAAAGAAACTGGCAGTTCAGTTCGCAAACAAAACAGAGTGAAAGGATTGAAAGTGGTGCAACTGCTCCTCAGTTCTGAAAATTTTGTAAAAGCCAGGACTACCGAACAAACAAATTACCTCACAAACGGTAATTTTGTTACAAGCGAACTGAAATGGTCTATTGATCATCTATAAATTGGATGGCACTCGAGAGCATGGCACAAGTTGTAGCGATGAAGCTACGGCTCTATATAGCCTGACAGCCAGACTCAATTTGTACCTGCCCCAAGTGTGATTGCCTCCCTAATCCCTGCCACACCCCTAACCCCTTAGCTGTCGCAACGCGATAGGTAATTTTAAAAGAGTTACCTGCCGGGACTTACAGACTAGTGGGTCAGGTGTATCGCCAAGAAGAGGGACGCACTCAAACGCTATTGCCTGCTAATAGTGCTTAGCTCACCGTTTATGAGGCTTTGACAGTGCTTCTATTGACGTCGCAACGAGGTGAGCACTCTTAAAGGGCTCAACGGGACTTACGCCAATTATGCACTGTCTTGGCCTCTAAACTAAAAAAATAATCTAAAAATAAAAAATAAAAAAATCTCACTTTCGGCCCCACGTTGGGCGCCATTTTGTAGCAGCTGGTTGTCGGAGAAAAGAACACAAAAGTGTCAGAGTGTGGCCAGATTGTTGGCGGCGCTGGCATGCTGGCGTATTGCTCCGGCTGAAGCTCGCCGTCTTGGGGGGGATCTTGCCAACCTGTCTGGTTACGACAGCCACTAACAAAAATTCCATGCCAGCTAACTCGCAGATGTAATGCGAGCAGAACATTGAAAAAAAGAGACGGCCGAAAGTAAATTACAGAAAAAACAAATAGCCCATACACCATACTTACTGCTGTTTTCCCCTACAAGATTTAATTTAAGTCAGCTGCTGTTATGCTGATCTTTGGCACTGCCCACCCTATCAAATCCCTCTGGGGATTCAACCATTGGTAACGTTTCGCCAACTTATTTCGTTACCCCCTAACGTAAATCTTACCCTTTTTCTTACATCACCATCCTATTACTTTTAAAACAAAAGCCTTTTCATTTTATATACAAAAATCATAGTTTACAAAGTTTTATTCATAATTACATTTCTTCCGGCGAAATAAGCAATTGAAGAAAAATAAAAACTTACAAATTTACTAAATATAAATTAGTAACTACTTTTTTTTTAAATGTTTAAATTTATAAAAATATTATTTTACTCCGCTTGAGGTTTGACGAACTGCCGTCAGTATGTGGCGTGTCCTACGTCCTAGTTCCAATTCGTAGTTTTTAACAAACAAAATAAAACCTATATATATTAATTTTTAGGCTTCTGTTTAAGGTAAACACCTACGGAATCCGGGTAATAAACCCTACAAATAAAAACGAACAATCCTAGGCTTGACCTTTCCTTGAATAATTAAAAGGTTAATATATATTTAAAGGTGTTTTTCCCTAAATCGAATTTAAAAAAAGAAAAAAATATATATTTATTATTTTCTTATGTCCGTTTGTCCTTCGTGTAGGTCGTTCGAGGTCGTTTGGCAGAATACCTGTGGTTGTTGTAGGTTGATGCTGACTGCTGATTCTGGAGCTGATGAGTGCGCTGGAGCGGACTGAAATAGTTGATGGTAGTCCCACGTTGGGTGTGATGCGGAGGCGGTGGCTTTCAGGTTTGTTATAAAATATCTTTTTACATATAGTTTTGTTAAAAAATGTTTTATTCCTTTTTACTTCCTTTTTTCCAGCGCCTTTAGATTTTAACTTTTATAAAATTAAACTCCGTGGCTGAACTAAAATTTAGTGGATGCTTTAAGTTGCGTAGCAAACTTTTGTGGACTTTCCTTTTTTTTCAATTACTATTTAATATAAGTTTCCCACTCTTGAAGTTTTTTATTCATTCACAATTTTAGTCTTAATTTTATAAAAATTTACACTTTTCTTTCAACTAATTATTATTTAATGGCGGTACTATTTTTATTTATATTTCAATATTTTATTGCAGCGACTCTTTATACCAACCACCTTTCACACCATCGTACAAAAGCCAAGATTGGCTGACATTTTCTTTTCGGCTTCCCAAAAAGCCTTGGTCACGCCACCGAAAAATGTCTCCGCCGATTTTCAGCTATAAAATTGTTCTTTCTATAAAGATTTTGTTTTTGTACTCTATTTGATTCTTCCTCCCTTGCTGTTCTTTCTATTCACAGCTGATTGATAACTTAAGCTGTCCGATGTTTGGGCTGCATTGGCAATAAAACCGTTTTACCCTACGCAAGGTGCACACGACAAACCCAACCATTCTCGAGTCCACCAGTGAACCTAGAATGGGAGGGAAAAATTGCACCTGCCTAAGCTAGTATATCATTTTCTGGAATCTGGGTATTTAATGATTATCCCCAGGAGTAGGAATAATCTGGCATCCCTAGTACGAACAAAAAAATATTTGAAACCTGGCAACACCGAACGAAAATCAACGAAAGTTTTTTTTTTTATAGTACGCGTGGTTGAGAAAAGAAGGTAAGTTTACTAAACAATTTTTTCATTCATAAATCTTTAATTAACTATAGTTAATTATATATATTTATTTCCATTTCAGATAACACTACTGCAACCAACAGTGGCTATTTCTTGGGAGGAGTACGGTGGACTAGCGTTAATAAAAGGTAAGTGGAAATGCATTTCATAAATTAAAAAAACATGAATTTAAAAGAAAAAGAAACATGCAACCTCAGCGCCGTTGATTTTGGTGTGCGGTTTCGCCGCCGCCAAAATGAATTGTTACCGTCGCGCCGCCGCTACCAAATTAACGCCGTCGAACAATTGTTTTTTTGTGCTTATAGAAAGAAAAGTAATACAAATTAATATATTCGGGAATATGCTGGCTACAAACAAAGACCGAACAGTTAAAAAAACAAAAAATATATAAATTTTACAAATTTATAAAACGAATGTATTTTCAATTTTCATTTCAGGTATCACTCTCGCCAGATAAGACCGCTGAAGCTTTGGCCTACCCTGCTCAACAATAACCACCAGGTAAGTTGGCGTAAACAGAATTGCAGGGACTAAAACCACCAAGGATATTTAAGGCTAGCGCTTTAAATCCTTGGCGAGAAGTACCTCCTGCAAATTCTTAAACAAAAATGATAATTTATACTTAGCATAGAGTTAAATTCTAAATTATTAATTTATCTGTTTTGTCTTTGTAGGTATACCGCCAGTCTTTTGCGTAAAGGACCTGACCCTGAGCTGGATGTTAACTCATAAGATGTGGCGAACATGCAGGTAAGTAAATACTTTTTATAAGGATTATTAAATACTAAAGTCCGACTTCTATCGATTTTCAGGCTATTCCGGCGAATATTGGAATGGTGAGGCTAGAATCGTCCACCACTAACACAATTTTTCAGCGAATTATTCGGTGAGTGTGATATTTTTAAAGTATTTGAATCTAGTTAAATTAATATTTGTACGTAATTATTATTCGAATTGAATAGGTTTAGTTATTTAGTTGTAAGATTTTTACATTCGTACGGTCGTGTAATATTCCGCGCGTTCTATCGTTTTATATTTATTCGGGATCGTTTCCGGTGTTAGATTTTTGGATTTCATTTCAAAATTTCTATACTGCTGTTAATATTATTTGCAAAAAAAAATTAAAAAAAAAACTATCCAGTTTTAAGTTTACAAAAAAAATAAAACATTACATATTTTGCTACAACTTGCTGTAATACCGGACTCAGAAGAATGTTGTCATACTCGGTGACTAACAATTCCAAGTCCTTAATGGCATAGTTCCCCAGGGCGTTACTACGGAATTGCACTATTTGTATGGTGACGGTTACAAATGTAATCAGCTTAGAAACGTAAGCGTTATGGTTGTGCCAATAATGTATATTTGATCTATTAAATCAATGTATTTGATTTAAATGATTACAAATCTGGACAAAATTTAAAATTGCATAAAGCAAATAATATCATCAGCCGTATGATTAAAGACTTGAAAAAGAATAAAATTTAAAACTTGTTGCGAGATAATTTTATTTATTTAAAATTTAACTAATTAAAAACAACTAATTAATAAGCCAGTAGCGTAAAAAAATCTAAATAAACCCTGTTTATTTCAAAAATTAAAATTAAACTGTTTTATTTATGTGAATACTTGGCTAGTTTAGACTAGAAAATTCAGGCTAGTTTAGGCTAGAACTGTTAGGACTAAGACCACCAAAGATTTTAAGCTATGCTTTCAATCTTTGGCGTGAAATACCCCCAACAAATTCTCCTCACGATTTTATATTTAGTAAAAACCCAAACTTCTTCATGAAGTCCACTCCTAAAAACAGTGGCTTCTTAAGCGTTGGTACTAGGAAGAATGTTATTTCTTCTGTACGATTATTGAATTTTATTTTGCATTTTATACGCCCTACTATTTTATGAGTGCTACCCTCAGCAGTCCTAATAAATGACGTAAAATTATAGATTTTTAATCCAGTCTTCTCAACAAAATCTTGGCAGCCTCTGCCTAAACAAGTAACTGTTGCGCCACTATCAACCATTCCTTCGATTTCAACATCACTAATTTTTATTTTTGAATAAATTCGACTGTCTTCGCCCTCGTAGAATGAAGCAGACGCAATTTCTAGCCTGATCCTTTTCCGCATTTTGTACCTTTCTCTAGTTTTCCTTATACGCTTAGATATTTTGTATTCTGGCTTGGAGTCTAATAGCTTAACGGGACTAGTTTCCGATTTTGATATTCTTAAGTTTTCTATTTCTATGTTGCCTACAATTACTTTAAGATCCTCAGTCTCAGGTACATGATAACTCTGCCGAAACTGCATCCGATGATTGGCCAGAAAGTTCTCGGCTCTTTTCGCCTGATGCCAGAAGTCATCTAAGCGTTCTATTTTTATAGGAAATAGCAAACGTGCCAGTGATGGGCTTAAATTAGCTCTCATAATTTCTACCAGCTCCTCCTCAGAGTACGGAGCAATTTGCTGAATTCTCAGTCTGACCACGGCATTGTAAAAATCTTCAAAAGATTCTTGTGGCAATTGCCGGCGACTCATAATTTCTTTTTGAAGCAGGAAATCATTTTCATAGCGCCGATACTGGCTCAAGAATGCCTCTTGTAACTGCTCCCATGAGTGAACTAAATTTAATCTGCGGAAGTTCCAGTACCAATTTGATGCCTGGCCTTCCAGCAGAAAGTGGAAATTGCGAGAGATGTCCTGAAACGAATAATTATAGTCTTGACGGAGTATATCAACTCTGCAGAGAAATTCCTCCGCCGTTATTAAGTCGGTTGTGCCATTAAATTTGATGCACCACTCCGACAAATCGCACCATCGATTAGCATAATCTGCTTGATGAGGCTCTAAGGTAATCTGTGGTCCAAAAGGAATCTGTTGACCAGAAGGAATTTGCCGTGATACATAACTTGGCTCTATATTCATCTGTGAGTATACCTGTGTTTGATTTTGATAAACATTAGCTAATAAATTTTCTACCCTGACAGGTTGTGCTTGCCCAAAAGGCGAAAATTGTGTGTCAGAAGGAAAACCTGAGGCCATTTTCTAACCATAAATTAAAATTAAATTACAAAAAGAATTATCTCTACTGGAAATAAATAAATAAAAAAACTACTAATAAATAATATTATTAGTATATGGAATTATTTCACGTCGTTGAAATAAGTAAAGCTAACTACATAAAAACAAAATGCTAGTAAAAACTAAATGCGAAATAGTTCACTAGAAATAAAAAATAGCAAAAGGAATTTTTATTAAACGCAAAAATTAACAATTGGATTTTCAGGTGATGTTGAAAAAAGGTAAAAATGTATATGTATCAATATTAAATTATAACAATTTAATATTTATAAAAATAAATCTTGGTGAAAAACTAATTATTTTGTGTTTTTATATCAGGTTTCGCAAGTACTTTGCGGTATGGGTGATGAAAGAAACTGGCAGTTCAGTTCGCAAACAAAACAGAGTGAAAGGATTGAAAGTGGTGCAACTGCTCCTCAGTTCTGAAAACTTTGTAAAAGCCAGGACTACCGAACAAACAAATTACCTCACAAACGGTAATTTTGTTACAAGCGAACTGAAATGGTCTATTGATCATCTATAAATTGGATGGCACTCGAGAGCATGGCACAAGTTGTAGCGATGAAGCTACGGCTCTATATAGCCTGACAGCCAGACTCAATTTGTACCTGCCCCAAGTGTGATTGCCTCCCTAATCCCTGCCACACCCCTAACCCCTTAGCTGTCGCAACGCGATAGGTAATTTTAAAAGAGTTACCTGCCGGGACTTACAGACTAGTGGGTCAGGTGTATCGCCAAGAAGAGGGACGCACTCAAACGCTATTGCCTGCTAATAGTGCTTAGCTCACCGTTTATGAGGCTTTGACAGTGCTTCTATTGACGTCGCAACGAGGTGAGCACTCTTAAAGGGC
>OY101451.1:57035346-57147846 GCA_956483635.1 Panzeria rudis
CAAATCGTCAGTAAACTTCAACCATATTTTTGAAAAGTCCCAAAAGCTTTTGCCATATGCACAAACTTTCAAAAATCATTTGCGAACTACACAAAATAAACATAGTGAGCTTATATGTACTGCATTTACATTGTTTAGATTTCGAGACAATTTGATTTAAAATCTTTAACGAAATCTATATCGTTTACAATTACATATTCCAAGGTTTCGTATCCAAGACAAAAGCTTTTGACTGAAATTTATCTTAAAAGTGCCGGCTTAGCTAATTCACACACCTTTTATGGAAGATTTTTGATGTGTAAACACCTATACGCTAGGGGGTAAAAATCTTTTTCACAATACAATCACAAATTTTGAGTAAGATTAATCTTACTTGAGTAAGATTAATATTACAATTGTAATAACGCGGTGTGAGCTGTGTATGAGTGTACTACTGTAATCATACGGACAACAAGAAGTACAGAGAAACTTAACAGCTGCACAGAAATAACCAACACTGGCAAAGGGAGTCTCAAGGTCAAACTCCTGCAGTAAGGTCGTACGTTTGTTGGTTGGTGCTGTGTTGCCGTGTTTTTGAATGGAGTGAGTATTTCGGCGTTGCCGTTTTTTTATTTTTGCCGGGAACTTCTATTATTTAGGGGATTTTGTTTCCAGTTTTTCGGGACTCAGACCCCGGTTCGTCTCGGTTTTGAACACGGGTTTTTTGGAAAAAAAACCGGTTTTTCGGTTTTACCGAATTTGTTGCTGAACTTGGTGCGATATTTGGCTGACGGTTTTATTGACTGCGTTGTCTTTGACTGTTGGTTATTATGCGGTTTAACTGCGGTAATTCCAACTATTTTGTACGGGTATATATTATTTTTACTTTTTTATGTTTGTACACAAATAACTCTGTCATTTGTGAACCGATTTTTCAAATTCTTTTTTTGTTGGAAAGGGTTTACCTGCTGTTTGGCCCCATAATTTTTTTTTCGAAAATCGGATGGGGGAAATTTGCTCCTTACCCCATGCATAACTCTGTCATTTGTAAACCGATTTTCAAATTTTTTGTTTTATTTGAAAGGGTTTGACAAAAATTGGTCCCAAAATTTTTTGTCGTAAATCGGAGGGGGAAATTTTCTCCACCCCCATGAATGACTCAGTCATTTGTGAACCGAATTTCAAAATTCTTGTTTTGTTGGAAAGGGTTTGACAAAGATTGGTCCCAAAATTTGTTTGTCGAAAACCGGAGGCGGATATTTACTGCCCCCTCCCCCCAAATCTATAACTCTGCCATTTGTGAACCAATTTTCAAGATTCTTTTTGATGTGTAAACTTCTATGCCCTAGGGGGTAAAAATCTTTTTCACAATACAATCACAAATTTTGAGTAAGATTGTAATAACGCGGTGTGAGCTGTGTATGAGTGTATTAGTGTAATCATACGGACAACAAGAAGTACAGAGAAACTTAACAGCTGCATAGATATACACTAACACCATCTAGTGCGCAATAATAGTAGTAGTAGTAGTAGCTACTAATTTTCACTAATTGTCGTACATTATGTTATCGTAGGCAAATATATAAAATGAATACAAAAACAAATAAATAAAATGAATACAAAAACGTTTAATTTTAATAACTTTTAAAAACATTTTTTGCACTTTTAATAAGAAATTTACTAAAACAAAGCAAAATAAAGAAAACAATAAACTAGATGTTTACTGTTCTCCCCTGTGAGCGGAATCACACTATTTTTTATTCTTGTAGCTTATTCACTCAATTTTTATATACATGGTGTAAAAAATTAATAAAAACACTAGATTTTGAGTAGATTTCGTTTTGTATGGGAAATCTACTAAAAACCGACTCGAAATCTCAAAATTACTAGATTTCATGACAATGTAAATACCCCATTAGAGATTTATACAAAAACATAAGGATATGCATTTACTTTATTATAGCCATTGGCGAAGATAAGCCTTTCTGGGGGGAAGGGCAATGCCCCCCCCCAGACTTGATTTTGCCCCCCGCCAGAATTACTAAAATATTTATTAAAAATTATTAATAACTTTTTTTAGTATTCAATAGAACACTGAATATGGCACATAGCCGAAACCGGTCTGTTTACAAACCAAATTTGACGTGGGATGACGGAAAATCGTTCCAAATATTAATAAGAAGTTATTGTTTTATTGTTGTTATATGTTTGGAATGACATACATATTAGTATTCAAATCGTAAATGTATCGCGTTTACTTACAGAAATCATTACAATTTTTATAAAAATTTAGTTTCCAATAATTGCCAAATTTTTGTTTATTACGTAAAAACCCTAAACAAAAACGTAATAGTGTGTTTATTTTATTCTGATGATATATTTTTGTATTTTCTCTAACAAAATATAAAAAGTAGGACATACAACATTTTAAAAACCTTTTGATACTGGGCCCAGTTGGGCATAACATTATTCCAATAGCCCATCAGCAACATGATTTTTAAAAGTTTTAGACCATCAAAAAACTTTCATATCGATGGTCATTTTTTAATTTTAAATCCGGTTGTGGATTTTCCTAACTAACAATACCACTAAGAAATCTATTGCTTTTAATAACACTGCTTTACAAACTTCTATTTTTAAGTTTTTATTTTTTTTTAATTTTAAATCCGGTTATGGATTTTCCTAACTAACAATACCACTAAGAAATCTATTGCTTTTAATAACACTGCTTTACAAACTTCTATTTTTAAGTTTTTAATTTTCTAAAGCATTTTTTTAGAATAATTATGATGTGCTAAACACAAAAAAGGAATAAAAAAATTTCATTTCAGCCATTGGGCATAATATAACAATTCATTTTCGTTTTTCGGTGTATACTTCTTGTTAAAGCGTCATTCACAATCAAAGGCTAGTTCGTTTAAACTAAATTATATAAGTATTATTTGAAAGGCTACAAAATAACGCGTCGAATAGTGGCTCTGATCGAATAAAAGGCGAGCAAGTTATAGTGGATAAAAGTTTAAATTCTTTGAAATTTTTCAAGTTCATCACCACCCGACTAGAAATTGCCCCAATACATATATTTGGGCCCAGTTGGGAATGCGTGGGGCAAACCCAAAAGGTTTGTCCCATTTGGGATCCGATCGAGAACTTATTAGGATAGCCCATTTGGAAATTAGTGATTTAACATAAGTTCTGCCCAAGTGGGAAACTATTTGGAACTTGTTGGGAAAATCTAACTGAGAACTTAATCGAATTTTCGTTGATTGTCGATAGAGGTAATTTTTTGCTTACGCGATATACTTGTATATAGTATATTTCGATGTGAGCAAGTTGTTGAGAGTTTTTGATATTTTCGCGTCTTTCCGCGTTTTTGGAAATTTAATTTAGCGCAATTTACCAAGCTTTAAAACATTTTAATCGTTGCTTCCAATTTTGGTAAATTCTGGCGAGTTTTCGCGATAGCAGTGACTTTTCCACGCTTTTCTTTCTACAGTTTCAGCCATTTTAAGTCAATTTCAAGGCTTGATACTGCTACTTGTAGTTTTATAAAATTTCTGTCATATTCGGGGTGTACTCGTATGTGTGTGCAATTATATAAGATTTTATACGGTTTTATATGAACTTTTCTATGCATGATATACATACATATGTACATATGTACGAGTATGTAAGTGTTTATCTATTTTAATCATCAATAAGATCAGTTCTTTTTGTTTTATCTCAAGTAAAATTAAATACTTAACTTCAGATTTTGTTTTAGTTTTTTTATAAATACAATACTATTTTGAAAATATTGTCAAAATATTATAGTCTATGCATATTGTCAAAATATTATAAAATAAAATTAAATCAAAAATATTATTTTCTAAAGGAGAAAAAATAAATGTATTGGTAAATATGTATGTATGTTTACTAAATGAACACAAAATATAAATACATATGTATGTATATAATATATGATTTAATTTTTCAGGAGTCAGATCACAGGATGAAGCATAGCAATCTAAAGGAAGTGGCAACAATTTCAAGCTAAGTTAAAAGGTAAGCATATACTTATGTAGGTAAATATCAATATAGATAGTATATATGTATGTATGCACAAGACGTGTTGAAGGCGTCCTCTAGACATGTATCGTATTTCATATACTTACATACTTATGTACTTTCACAACACCACTAGAAAGCACAATTGGAAAGTAATTTTTTGGACTTGTACAATGTGCAGACTAATTACTACTAGATTTTGAGTAGATTTTTTTGGAATATAGCAAAAAAAAAAACAATTAGATATTGCTCGAAATCTCGTATATACTAGATTTCGATGCAGCGTAAATGCACTATAAATAAATTTTTAATATCAATAATTCTAAACTTTCTTTTTTCAGGTTAAAATCGATCACGTGCTCGTTATTTTGAAGATGTTCACCAACATGAATTTATAAGAGGAATTAATCAAATCCAAGATGAACTAGTTTTAATATTATCGAGCATGTTCTTAAAAGCATTTCGTTTTGAAATCGACAACTTTCACTTTCACCTATTGCAGCTTTTCAGCTAACTTTTCTGTTTCAGATATTTCATCCGAACTAAGATACAAGCATTAATTGTCCGATTAAAAGAACACTGTTCCGTTTTTGAAATTTTGCGATTTCAAAAGAAAATGGTTTTTCGAACATGGCCGTATAAGTATTTTTTCCATTTTGAATGTTCATTGTTTGCCTGTTAAATGTTAAAGCCCTGGTTTTTGATGACACCTTAACCAAACACAAACATGTTTCCCTGTTCATTCAATTAGCAAATAAAGAAAGTTTCATACCATAAATTTCATGAAGTATTTCATCATGTAAATTTAGTCTTAGGTCTAATTTCTAGTAAACGAGCGTACAGTTTTTATATTGAGTTGACGTGTCATTGACAAATAATTATAGAATAAGAAGGACTATTTTCCATATAATTTGATAAAAAAAAAGAATAAATTAAAACATTTTTTTATATACATAATTTTTTTTTATTAATAAAATTGTTGATGTCGAAACCAATGAAAAAACAGTATATATTATTATGGTTGGTGGTTTTTCGGTTTCTAAAGTAGGCAACCCGATTGAGATCTTGTGGGGATTTCCCGGTTGGTAGCTTATAAGTATTGCCCTATCGGATCCCAAATACGTTTCTGCGTTACATCCCAATTCGGGAACCAATTGGACAACCCAGTCGGTTCGCAATTGGGAGCACATGAAAATTTCTAGTCGGGCAATTGTTGCCTTTTCGGAAGCTGTTTTGTACCACAAATATTAAAAAAATCCATATATAATAATATCAATAAATAGTCCATTCGATTATAAAAATTTGAAGCCGTCCATTATGGCTAAATCTGATGAAAACAAAAAATCTTATATTCTGTGTTTTATTATTTAGACTATTTATGATCAGATTTTTTTTTACTTTAGATGCAAATAAAACAATTTATTCCATTTTTATTCCCAATGTTTCATCGGCTTTTTTTCTGGCGTCTTTAGAAGAATCTTATAATCGACTTTGGATGGTGCCTTACGTATTGTCCACACCTGATGAATATAACGCCGGCAGAAATATTATAAATTTTTCATTAACATCAATACATAGGGGTAGACGTTGATGAGTTTATATCATGATGAATCACATTTTCTTCATCGTCGAACATTTACACCTTTATACGGGTAACAATAACCGCCAACAAAAAACTTTAATATTTTTATTATAAGATTTATTTAATAAATATCATAAAATTTATGGGTTTTCATTAAAAAATAGTTATTTCTTATAATTTTCACTAATTCTAATAAAGAAAATTAACATTAAAGTAAAAACAACAAATGAAATGACGTTTCATATCATAATATATTCATCTGAGCTTGAGCTCTGGTGATTATATCATAACGCTGATACAACATTAATAAATTGAGTCTATACGTGATGAATTTTCATCATGATATCAATTTGACATTCATCATTATATAAAATCATCAGATGTGGACATTATGTTAAAGAGAAGTAAATATATGCACATACATCGCAAAACACATATGTACCGTTATATGAACAATGGCTGAAATGAACTTTTTTCACTGTATAGCATATCATTCCTAATTACCCTAAAAAATGCATTAGCAAATTTAAACCTTTTCGTTGTAAATTGGCAACCAGTTTGAATGATTTTGTGTATTTTAGATAGAATTATATTTCAATATTTTTTTACATTTTTTTTATGTAGATATTCTTCAAAAGAAAATTCTCAAAATACACGGCAGAACAGAACGTTGTTTTTCCCTGGTTCCTTAGAATAATTATCCTGTCTAATTCTTTCTGAATATCACGTTACGGACCTTTGCGCAATAAAATTGTTTGGACTCAAACGCAAATTAGTTCGAAATAATCACACCAGAATATAAAATTCTCTGTTTCAAGTAGAGAACTGCAAAATTTAAATTGATGAACACTCGTCGCAAAAATTTTGATTTGTTGGGAAATTAGCCTTGACTAACTTCATTATGAAAAATATGTGTCATGAAGCAAAAAATCGTATCCAAACAAGCATACGTATCTTAAAAGTAATTCAATAAAACCTAGAGCATTTCATATACATACATCAAAGCAAATAGTATTATTTACTCATTGTTAAAGAAATATTACGTTTTAAAATAAAAGAAGATGCATTTAGTATAAAATTTATAAATTGTGAACTCCGATTTTCCTGCGGTTAAGGGTCGTTATAAGCTTTTGGATATAATACGATGGTCATACATTGACAACTTGTAACTGAACTTTTATTATTTTTCACAAAACGCAGAAAACGTTCTCATTCTCAAAATAAAATAACATAAATTAGTTGAGAGTATCTACTAAATAAATTACAGCTATTTTATTTGTATGCTAGTAACGCGTGCAGCATATTTATAACGTAATTTCTTCTACTGAAAAGTTTTAAAACCCAGTTACGTATTGTCAACTTATGACCATCGATATGAACGTTTTTTGATGGTCTAAAACTTTTAAAAATCATGTTTCTGATGGGCTATTGGACTAATTTTATGCCCAAATGGGCCCAGTATCAAAAGGTTTTTAAAATGTTGTATGTACTACTTTTTATATTTTGTTAGAGAAAACACAAAAATATATCATCAGAATAAAACAAACACACTATTACGTTTTTGTTTAGGGTCTTTACGTAATAAAAAAAAATTTGACAATTATTGGAAACTAAATTTTTATAAAAATTGTAATGATTTCTGTAAGTAAACGCGATACATTTACGATTTGAATACTAATATGTATGTCATTCCAAACATAGAGAAGTTATTAATATTTGGAACGATTTTCCGTCATCCCACGTCAAATTTGGTTTGTAAACAGACCGGTTTCGGCTATGTGCCATCTTCAGTGTGCTATTGAATACAAAAAAAGTTATTAATAATTTTTAATAAATATTTTAGTAATTCTGGGGGGGGGCAAAATCAAGTCAGGGGGGGCATTGCCCCTCCCCCCAAAAAGGCCTATCTACGCCAATGGCCATAATAAAGTAAATGCATATCCTTATGTTTTTGTATAAATCTCTAATGGGGTATTTAAATTGTCATGAAATCTAGTAATTTTGAGATTTCGAGTCGATTTTTATTAGATTTCCCATACAAAACGAAATCTACTCAAAATCTAGTGTTTTTATTAATTTTTTGCACCCTGTATATAAAAATTGAGTGAATAAGCTACAAGAATAAAAAATAGTGTGATTCGGCTCACAGGGGAGATGTGTAAACATCTAGTTTTTTGTTTTCCTTATTTTGCTTTGTTTTATTAAATTTCTTATTAAAAGTGCAAAAAATGTTTTTAAAAGTTATTAAAATTAAATTTTTTTGTATTCATTTTATTTATTTGATTTATATTTGCCTACGATAACATAATGTACGACAATTAGTGAAAATTAGTAGCTACTACTACTACTACTACTATTGCGCACTAGATGGTTTTAGTGTATATCTATGCAGCTGTTAAGTTACTCTGTACTTCTTGTTGTCCGTATGATTACACTAATACACTCATACACAGCTCACACCGCGTTATTACAATCTTACTCAAAATTTGTGATTGTAATGTGAAAAAGATTTTTACCTCCTGGCGTATAGAAGTTTACACATCAAAAAGAGTTTTGAAAATCGGTTCACAAATGGCAGTTATGGATTTGGGTGGAGGGAGGGGTAGCACATTTCCGCCTCTGGTTTTCGACAAACAAATTTTGGGACCAATCTTTGTCAAACCCTTTCCAACAAAACAAGAATTTTGAAATTCGGTTCACAACTGACAGAGTCATTCATGGGGGTGGAGAAAATTTCACCCTCCAATTTACGAAAAAAATTTTGGGACCAATTTTTGTCAAACCCTTTCAAATAAAACAAAAATTTTGAAAATCGGTTTACAAATGACAGAGTTATGCATGGGGTGGGGAGCAAATTTCCCACATCCGATTTTCGAAAAAAATTATGGGGCCAAACTGCAGGCAAACCCTTTCCAAAAAAAAAGAATTTGAAAAATCGGTTTACAAATGACAGAGTTATGCGTGTACAAACATAAAAAAGTAAAAAATATTAATATAACCGTACAAAATAGTTGGAATTACCCCAGTTAAACAGCAAAATAACCAACAGTCAAAGACAAACGCAGTCAATAAACCGTCAGCCAAATATCGCACTAAGTTCAGCAACAAAATCGGTAAAACCGAAAAACCGGTTTTTTTTTCGAAAAACCCGTGTTCAAAAACCGAGACGAACCGCATCTGAATCCCGAAAAACTGGACACAAAATCCCCTAAATCATAGAAGTTCCCGGCAAAAATAAAAAACGGTAACGCCGAAATACTCACTCCATTCAAAAACACGGCAACACGGCAACACAGCACCAACCAACAAACGTACGACCTTACTGCAGGAGTTTGACCTTGAGACTCCCTTTGCCAGTGTTGGTGTATTTCTATGCAGCTGTTAATTTCTCTGTACTTCTTGTTGTCCGTATGATTACAGTAATACACTCATACACAGCTCACACCGCGTTATTACAATTGTAATATTAATCTTACTCAAGTAAGATTAATCTTACTCAAGTAAGATTAATCTTACTCAAAATTTGTGATTGTATCGTGAAAAAGATTTAAACCCCCTAGCGTATAGATGTTTACACATCAAAAATCTTCCATAAAAGGTGTGTGAATTAGCTAAGCCGGCCCTTTTTGGGTTACAGTTTAAGCTAAATTTCAGTCAAAAGCTTTTGTCTTGGATACGAAACCTTGGAATATGTAAATGTAAACGATATAGATTTCGTTAAAGATTTCAAATCAAATTGTCTCGAAATCTAGACAATGTAAATGCAGTACATATAAGCTTATTATGCTTATTTTGTATAGTTCGCAAATAAAATATCAAAACGAAATACCAGATATTAAGTACGAAAGAAAAATAACTGGTAGAAATTATTCGAAAAATGCAAAAACATAAATGAAAATTACTGAAATTTGTTTAACATTGTTCATTGTGGTTAAAAAAATATAAAAAGGAAAGTAATATGTATAAACGTATGCACCTTTTGTATAAAAATATTGTAATGTTTTGTATATATTATAAAATTTAATTTAATTATTGTTATGTATGTCACATTCCTGGAGTAATGTTTGTTCAAAGGGTAGGAGAGTTATGTATTAGTTATACATTTATTATATTTATGTTTATTCCTTTAATTATATTTTATATAGCAATATAAAATAAACATAACAAATAACAAACTATTATTAATTACTTATTTACATACATTTGTATATCAATGTATTGTCAAATATATTTTTCATTAACTTCGAAGTTTTCTTATGAATAACAATCAATTTATTTTTATATAATTATAAAAAAATAAAATATAAAAAATATATAAGGAAATATTTATTAAAAAAGTCTTTGAACCAATTATTTTACAAAGAGATAAATTAATAATTGTTAATAACAAATTAATTCAATGCACTATAAATGATTGGTTTCTTTTTTTATATAGCTACAATTCTTGAGAACCAGGCTATTTACCGCACCCAAAGAATTCTATAATTCAGTTGGAAAACTGTAAAGCAGAAAGGAGTTCTAAATAATCAAGGTTTAATCAGATGAAGCCTATTATTTCGCTTCCAAAAACTATCTTCTATAAGGATGCGGTTGGGCACTAGTCAAAATAAAATTATATGTGTATTCAATTCCTGAAATCAATTCGTATATATTTACTATATTATAATAATATATTTGCTCAATTCACAACCTGTTGTAAGTGTTGTAGATCGTAAAAATGTTGTTAGTAATTCTTACATGTATTATTCCTCAATATATATATATATATATATATATATATATATATATATATATATATATATATATATATATATATATATATATATATATATATATATATATATATATATATATATATATATATATATATATATATATATATATATATATATATATATATATATATATATATATATATATATATATATATATATATATATATATATATATATATATATATATATATATATATATATATATATATATATATATATATATATATATATATATACACATATATAAATATATATACATATATATATATATATATATATATATATATATATATATATATATATATATATATATATATATATGTATATATATATATATATATATATATATATATATATATATATATATATATATATATATATATATATATATATATATATATATATATATATATATATATATATATATATATATATATATATATATATATATATATATATATACATATATAAATATATATATATATATATATATATATATATATATATATATATCTATATATATATATATATATATATATATATATAAATATATATATATATATATATATATATATATATATATATATATATATATATATATATATATATATATATATATATATATATATATATATATATATATATATATATATATATATATATATATATATATATATATATATATATATATATATATATATATATATATATATATATATATATGTAGGATGGTAAACAAACCCACTGTACGATTTACGACTACTGACCCACTGTACTGAGTGGCGTGATTTAACGAGCACCACAAAATATACAAACTTAAACATACAGACTGAAATGTACATACTGAACATACATACTGAACATGTATACTGAAGAAGAGAGAAAAGAAACAAACGCACTAACACACACGCTTGCGACGACAGACAGAAGTAGAAATGCTGTGTTAGTTTTGACTTTGCAAACGAGTAGTCAGTTCGAATATGACCGTCAAGCTGTATTGAACCAACAATCCAAACGCGCAACCGTGGTGATTTCCTACCTTAAAAATAAGAATAATATAAACTTAGTTAATTATTAAGTTAAATAAATATTGAATTATATGAATTAATTCAAGTGAGTTTTATTGAACCGGAAATCCATCCTACAAGTGGGGGCTCGTCCGGGATGGTGGCCAGAAAATTAAAGATATTTAAAAATTTTTTCTAATTAAACCGGTCTAAGTGAAAATAAAAGAGAAATACTGTCCATCAGTCATGAAAAAAATTCTAATTGGTTCTATTGTTCGACAAAACAATAAAAGGGAAAAAAGAAGTTAAAACCAAGTAGAATAATATTGAATAGAAAAGCAAATAATTTAAACTGAAAAACAAAATACAGAGAAAAAACCATTGTATTGTGCTGGAAATAAAATAGGTGATGGTACAGTGACACCTCAGTGACACCCAAAAAGTGAAGAGCTTTCAGAAAATATCAAAAGTTGGAAAAGTGAGACTGTCTCAAAATCAAGTTGAACAAACAACTGAGAAGGTGAAAAGTTAAATAATTAAATAACAACTCCAAATTGATTTGAAAAATAAAACAACTGGTTTTTAATAAAACTATGTACTATACTAAAAGCTGAAAAAAGCAAGTGAAACTGTGTATGCGACAACATGCACACAACAAAGCTAGAGACAGTATGGTGAAACCTAAAAACAGAAGATTTTTAATTAAACTACTTGAAAACAAGTGTGAAAGCTGAAAAGAAAGAACAATAAATAAATTTAATAAACTGTATAAAAATTTAGTACAAGTTAAATCACAACATTTTAAGATCAGTCTAAAAAAAACCCCTGTAGATATACATAAACAACAAGCAAAAACAATAAAAGTGTTGTGCCGCGGTTATGAAGAAAACATACACACTATATTAAAGTGATCAGTTGGTAAACCCGCACATATCTCTACATACATAATTGAGAAAAAACTGTTTGTACGTTACAGAAAAGAAACCTTATGAAAAAATACAAAGAAAATAAATGGAACGAAAAAGTATATAAAAAGAGTGCAAGTGAGAGAAAACGAATACAACGAGTGCTACGTTAATAGCAAAAGAGAAGAGCTGCGACTGAGTGTCAAAACTGAGAAACGACTCAAGCCGTGAGTTCGTAGATGGAAAGCAGCGACTGAGTGTCAACGCAACAACAATTGGAAGTCAACAACAAACTGAGTGAGGACTGTCGGCCGCTACTGCAAGCAACAATAGAGCTATGTGAAATATTTATGTATTTATTTATAAATGATATAATTATGTAAACAAACCTAATAAAATAGAGAAAGGTAGTAAGGAGTATAGATTTTTAGGTATATAAATATTTTTGGTTTTGTGGAAGTTTGTTGTGAGAGAAATATTAAGGTGGTAACTATTTTGCGAGAGTGGATAGAAGTGTTATATATTTAGTGAGAATTAATAAGGGTCTACTATTTGGGGGGAAATAGTAGGGTGATAACTATTGTGTAAAAACAGTAAGATTGTAACTATTTGGTGAGAATAGTAAGGTGGTAACTATTTAGTGAAGATAGTGAGTAACTATTTCGTGAGAGTAGTAGTGTTGTAACCATTTAGTGAGAATAGTACTGTGTATGACAATTTTGTAGAATACTTTGAGAAAATTGATAGATTGTATTTGAATAAACAATTGATTTTTATAGAAAAAAAAAAGTTAAGTGTTACCATAATATCAATATTAAATATTGTAGCCATATTATATTTATTATTGTACATACATTTAATATTATCTCGAGAAGAGTTGTAAAAGGTTATCCCCATCTGGCGCGTTTGCAATGCAGTTGAGAGATATACTTGTGTTGACGGTGGAGGAACTAAGGACAAATGCCGAAGAGTTAGGGATAGGTACGACCGGAACAAAGACGCACTTACAGGAAAGACTGATTCGACATTTCGGTTTTCTTAATGATGGCGGTGGAAACTCGGACTTTGACGACGCGGCTTCGGGTACAGAACGGGCGAGTGTGGAACTTTCTCGATTTACCTTAAGAGATATCGATGATTCTGTCACAAAATTTTCGGGCGAAGACACAATAGATGTAGAGACGTGGATAAACGAATTTGAAGAATGTGCGCAGGTGCTCAGTTGGGACAAACTGCAGAAATATATATACGCCAAACAATTGCTAACTGGTGCGGCCAAAACGTTCATCAGAAGCCAAACCGGTGTGAAAGATTGGGGCGCATTGAAAACAACGCTACGTAAAGAATTTGGGATTGTAGTGTGCTCCATATCCGTCCATAAGATGCTTAAAAATCGCAAAAAGAAAGTTGAAGAGTCCTTCCGACAATATTTATATTTTCTGATGGAGATAAGTAGTCCCATCAAACTAGATGATGGTAGTATAATAGAATACTTTATAGAAGGTATTCCGGGCAACATGGCCAACAAGGCAATATTGTATCAGGCCAAAACTTTAGAAGAGTTGAAAGAACATATTGTCGTATATGAGAAAATAGCCTCAGCGGAGAAGTCGTCAAACTTTAAAACTGTAAGGCCGGCATTTGACAAAACTGCTTCGGTTTCGCGGGGTGACAATAGTGTAACGAATTTATTTAAAAATGTTCTTTATTTATTTTCCAATATTTATTATTTAATTCCAATGTTCACAATCTATTATTCACTTGTATAATTATTCTGTTCTTAATGTTCTTATTTTAAAGAATGTAAACTTATTTATATTATACTTATGCTAGGAAAAGTGAAGCGTCATTAATTTGTCATGCTTTATTATTCAAAGAAAATGTGGGTCACTGAAGAATATTGACAGTAACCCGATCTACTGAAATGTTAGTTATTTCATAATGTTTTGAATTAAACAATGTATGGTGGTAATGAACTTTAAGAATGTTAAATATTTGAATTCAGTAATTCCAGCTGTATTGAGTTTCTTTTTTTCTTTATTTCAGTAAATAAAGTGTTAATGATCTTTACTTATTAAAGAAAAGTGAATCATAGTAAAATATTTATTGACATACATACATTCATGACACTTCCCCTCTTTACAAGAATAATCTTATACTGTAAGTTATGAGATTATTCAGATACATCTTAAAATTATATATATTTTTGATTATATATATATTCTTTTTATAATTATATTAATAATCTTTTACATATAAGTTCTAGGATGCATCTCTAGTCTAATTACGATAATAGAACTTATGGTTTATTAAATAATTTTACTCTATTCTTATGGATTGTTAGTGTTTTGTTATTTTCTAGTTCTATTACTAAATTCTTATCTAAAATTGCTTTTACTTTGTATGGACCTAAATATAATTGAGATAATTTATGACCTGCCGCGTTTTCTACTAGCACTTGGTCATTTTTTTCAAAATTTTGTGGGCTGATATTTTTATCATAAATTTGTTTTTGTTTTGTTTTATTTTTGTTAAGTAGTGCCTTAGTTCTTTCATGTGCTACTTGCATTCTGTACCTTACTTCTTTGCTGTATGCTTCAATGTTGTATAGTGGGTCTATCACTCCCTTCATTAGAAAGTTGAGCGGCGTAGGCGATTTGCCGAATATTAGCTCAAAAGGGCAATAACCATGGGTAGAGGAAGGGGTGGTATTATAACAAAATTCAAAGTATGGAACCCATTCGTCCCAGTCTGTTTTGTTTGGGGCTAAATATGCTCGTAGGTACTCGTTAAATGTTCTATGAGAACGTTCGATCGTACCCAGAGTTTCGTGATGATATGCCGTTGAATGTAGTTGGTTTATGTTAAGTAGTTTGCATAATTCAGATAGTACTTGATTCTTATATTCCGTGCCCATGTCTGTAAGTAAAGTTTTCATAGGTCCAAATTTTAATATACAATTCATGAATATTGCCTTTGCAACAGTTTTTGCTGATTTGTCTTGTATGGGTACGGCTATTAAGTATTTCGATAGGTCGCAAATCATAGTTATTGCATACTCATTTCCAAAATTTGATTTAACGAATGGACCAATTGTGTCTACAATAACTATAACAAAGGATTGGCTGGTGTTGGTGTAATTGTTAAATTTTCTTTTTGTTTGGGACGTGACTTATTTAGTTGACATGATACACAGTTTTTTACATATTTAGTTACTTCCCTGGACATATTTTTCCAGTAATAATGTCTTCTCAGTTTGTTTAATAATCTTGTGATCCCTGGGTGGAATTTCCTAAGAATATCCATTTTTTCTTTTTCATTGTTTATAATTGTTACTTGGGGTGTCAATATTACAATTAGTTTTTTCAATTTATTATTTGCGCATTCTTTAAATTCATTTACTCGAGTTTCTTTAAAAATTATTTCATTCAACGACAGCTGTAGCTTTGTTTAGATTGCTTGCTATTATTTCAAGCATTGGTAAGAATTGATTTAGATCAATCTTTCCATTAGCAATATAATCATCCATCGCGAAGTCCGTTAAAATTTGTTTGCCCTTCCTTAGGGTGCATCTAAGTGTATCACCTATTTGGGAAAAAGTTAAACGGGTAATTTTCTTTGATTCATTAGCGTGTATTGCTTCATATATACCTTGTTGTTTTACTTTATCTGAATTTCTGTTATCATATATTTCATTAGTATCTTGATTTTTTGTCTGTAAACGAGTTGTGACTTTCAAAACGTTAATTGTTTCACCCATAGTTTTTATGACACTAAAATTTATTCTCGACAATGCATCTGCTCCACAATTCCCTTTACCTTGTATGTATTCTATTGTAAAATCGTATTCCTCTAGATCAAGTCTCATTCTAGTGAGTTTAGACGACGGGTTTTTCATTGAGAATAGGTATACTAGAGGTCTGTGGTCACTTCGGACCAAAAATTTTTTTCCATAGACATAAGGGCGGAAAAAATTTATTGCCCAGTGTATGGCTGCTAGTTCTTGTTCTATTACAGATTTGTTGCTTTCACCTTTAGTAAAAGCTCGTGAGGCATAGGCAATGGGTAACTGAACACCATTATGATCTTGACTGAGTACTGCTCCGCAAGCGTTCTTGCTTGCATCTGTTGTTATGCAAAATTGCTTATTGAAATTAGGATATTGTAATATTTTGGGCGATAGGAGAGCCTTTTTGAAGTATTGGAATGCATTTTCGCATTCTTTAGTCCAAACAAACGGTATATTTTTTCTTGTTAATATCGTAAGGTGGATTGAATGGTCAGCGAAATTTTTGATAAACCTTCGATAATAGTTGCAAAAGGCAACAAATCTGCGGGTTTCATCGGCATTCTGTGGTTTTGGGTAATTGTTTATGGTGTCAAACTTTCCATCGTCTGGATAAATCCCTTTGTCTGTGCATTTGTGTCCCAGGAATGTTACTTCATGTTTGAAAAATATACATTTGTCGGGATGAAGTTTTAAATTAAATTTTCTGCATGTGTCAAAAACATCTTTTAAATTATTTAGCATATGTTTCTCTGAGCATCCGATGACAACTAGGTGATCCATGTAGAGAAACGCTTGTGACGGCTTAAGGCCTGCAAATGGGAGAGTCATCATTCGTTGGAATGAATTTGGTGCTACCTTCAGACCATAAGGTAGACGTTTAAAGCGAAAAGAACCATTGTTGGTTGAAAATGAGGTGATATCTCTGGAAGTTTCTACCAATTCTATTTGATGAAAACCTGACATAAGGTCAAGGCATGAAAAGTATTTTGCTCTACCCAGTTGATCGAGAATATCGTCAATTCTAGGTAGAGGAAATTTATCTGCAACAAGTTTTTTATTAACTTGTCGATAATCAATGACTAGACGCCATCTTTTTTCAGTACTGTTTGGGAGTGATTTTTTCGGGACTAATAATATTGGACTATTGTATTCAGAGAAAGAAGGTTCTACAATATCATCTTTTATTAGTTTATCTACTTGTCTATTGACTTCTTCTTTTTGCATTTCGGGTATTCTGTAATTTTTTATGTATACAGGGATATTACTATTTGTTCTCAATACTTGTTTGTAAAAATTGTTATGTGTAATTTTTTCAGTTTCTAACCCGAATATATCTGTATATTTACTACAGAGTTCAGTTAATTGTTTGAAAATGTGGTCTGGAGTTTTTTTGTAATTTTTGTAATATTTCTTTCTCTCTGCATGCATCTAAATTATTACTTGTATTGTGGACCTTGTAAACTTTATAATTGGACAATTTTTCTGTTTTAATTTTGATGTTTTTGATATTAGTACTGTTTTGAGTTGTATTAATTATTCGCACATAGGGTGATTTGCATGAAATTATTGTATTTGCAATATATATCCCAGGTTTGAGTTCTTGATTTGGTACTAATAGTTCGGAAACTGTTGTGTCTATTTGTATTTTTCTGATGACTTCACTTCTAGGTGGTACAGTGAGATCATACTTTTGTGGTTGATTAACCAATTTGAATATAATTTCACCAGGATAGTTGAAGGGTCGAAGAATTAGTTTTTCATGGTTTTCATAATAATCAAGAATGCAGTTGTATTTCTTTATGAAATCTAAACCTAGAATTCCTTCGCATGGTATTGGGAAAGAATCTTCTACAATATGAAATGTGTGTGGTATGCCGTTGTTGTGTTTGTAGAGGTTAGCCTCTATAATACCAATAGTGAAGACAGGTTTTTCTCCTATGCCTGTTAGTTTCGATTGGGTTTGGATAATATTTTCTTTTTTATTGATATAATTATTTTTAAATATAGACACGCTCGCGCCAGTGTCTATAAGGAAAGTATTACTGCCATTGCTCAAAGAAGTCGATATTTTGCAGTAGCTAGAGGGGTTTAGGTTAAAGTGGTAAATGTTGTTAGTAGAAATTGTGGGTTTAATGTTGTGAATATTATTTTTATTTAATTTTCCCCCAGATGGGTGGGCTGAGGGTTTTGGTAGTTTTCCGATTCATCGGAGCTAATTAAGTTAATTCTTCTGTTGTTGTTGTAAGAATTCCGATACATATTATTGTTATTGTGACGATTGTTACTGTTGTTGTTGGTACTACGATAATAATTGTTGTTGCGATTATGGTTTCCGCGGTAGTTTCTGTTATTGTTGTTGTGATATCTTCGATAACTATTGGAATTTGTTATTCTATTGCGATTATTGTTGTTGTTATTGTGTACTGGTAATCGATTTCTATTTGTAAAATACACGATTGGGGTTTGTTCATTATAGTTAAGTTCTAAAAATTTGGAAGTGACTTCTTCTACGGAGTTGTAGGTGCCAGCTTCCAAGATTATTTTAACTCGTTGAGAGTCAACGTTATCAATTATAGACTTAGAGGCGGCCTTTGTAGCAATTTTGTTTGCGGCCTCTTCTGTCATACCGTCTGATATGTATGTGTTGGCTAGTGCGTTGGCTAATTGTTGTATTTGTTTAGTGTATTCAGTTTTTTCTCTATTAGATTGTTTTGTCGCTTTTAATTTTGCTAAAATGGTTTCAGCTGAGTCACCCTTGATAGTGGTTTTTAGCCTTGTAATAATGGCTTCGACTGTTAGAAGTCCTTTAATTTTATTTCGCACCGTGCTCGAGATTTTAGTGTTTATTATATTGACAAGGATTGATTCTGAATTTTCGCCTCTTACAGAATTTAGAAGAGTTATTGCGTCAATGAATTTTCCAAGCATGGTATAATTGCCGTCAAAATCTGGCAGGATTTTGCTTGCTGATTCTATAAATTTTAGTGGATCAGCCATCGTGTTGTTTGTGATTACGGCACGATTTGCTGTGTTTAGTGAATGGGGTGAGTCGGGTCTAAGGAGTGGTATTTTAATTTCTTCATTAACCGCTAAGGATGTCAGGGGTAGTTCCAGCTCTTCTGCAACTTTTAAAAGCTTTTCGTTTAACGAGAATATTAATTTTTCACAGTCTTTGATGTGCTCTTTGGTTAGCAGATGCTTGAAAAGGTTAACTAATGAAACCACGTTATTGTAGTTAGTTTGAAGTACTTGAAGGTGTTTATTAATAGTATTTCTTGTTGGTTTTTGGAACTTGCTTATACATTTGAAACTTTTATCGAATTATATTTTAAAGCTGTTAAATTTTTGTACCAATTCTTCCCAGTTGGGATTGGCCATTTAACCATAATTGAGACAGAGGGTAAAGTCACAGAACACAAGTGAGTAAAATAGTAACAATTTGTGAATAAATAAGGGCGTATTAAAGTGTATATGTGAATAAGTGTTTTAACATATTAATCGAATAATTTTTTTTTTTTTTTTTTTTTTTTTTTTACTGTTCAAATTGCTTAATTTTCTAAACTGTTATATAAATTGTTTGAATTACAAAAAAAAAATTTTTTCACTTATTTTATACATACATATTGCCTGAATATTCATCGTTGATTATATTTGTTGCATGTTGTAGTGGGTGTTGTACTGCATCTGGCATCTGTACTTCATCTGGCTGAGGGATGACGTTGTAGATGATTATTGTGTAGTTGATTATTATTGCTGCTTGAAGGTAAATTAAATGCTGCTGGCTGCTGCCTGTACTGTTCTATTCCTGTTTGCCAATAGTAATTTTGTCAGGAAAATAACAGCCACCAGGATTAATGTTGACAAAATTGTAATGTAGATCATCGTATCGTTTCCGCTTTTTTCATTTTCTATCGGTATGTTATTCCTTAATATATCTACTAGTTCCTTGTTGTTATTTTCTTCTGTAGTTTTGCCTACTTCGTATCCAGTAATAAGTATTGGAATTGTGCTTAAAATTTTTTTCCACCATGTCATTTAAAAAAAATTTTTTTTTTATTTTTTTATTTTATATAAAGAATTTAATTTAGTAATTTTAGGTAGTGGATCTGATGAAAGGACACTTTCCGACAGGAGGACAATCGATAACACAAAAACACTTTTTTTTTTACAACTTTTCCGTGGTCACGGTCGCCATGTAACGAATCTATTTAAAAAATGTTCTTTATTTATTTTCCAATATTTATTATTTAATTCCAATGTTCACAATCTATTCACTTGTATAATTATTCTGTTCTTAATGTTCTTATTTTAAAGAATGTAAACTTATTTATATTATACTTATGCTAGGAAAAGTAAAGCGTCATTAATTTGTCATGCTTTATTATTCAAAGAAAATGTGGGTCACTGAAGAATATTGACAGTAACCCGATCTACTGAAATGTTAGTTATTTCATAATGTTTTGAATTAAACAATGTATGGTGGTAATGAACTTTAAGAATGTTAAATATTTGAATTCAGTAATTCTAGCTGTATTGAGTTTCTTTTTTTCTTTATTTCAGTAAATAAAGTGTTAATGATCTTTACTTATTAAAGAAAAGTGAATCATAGTAAAATATTTATTGACATACATACATTCATGACAATAGAAAGTGCTACAAGTGTGGAGCGGAAGGTCACATCTCTAGAAATTGTAAGAGGGTCGATGTTAAATATTTTAAGTGTCAGCAACCTGGACACAGGTCTTTTGAATGCCCTACCATTAAAAAAGAAAAGGTGGTCGCAGAAGCTAGAGGAAATATACACTCTTTGGCGGAAGATGTACCTTCGACTTCAAGAAGAATTTTCAAAGATACGACCATTTTGGGCAAACAGATTTCGGCGATAGTAGATACAGGTAGCGATATCACTATACTGAGATATGACACCCTTTTGAGCCTGACGGACTCCACAATTGAACCTATTAAGAAGACGTTGATTGGAATTGGTGGCAAGAGCATTACGACGATGAGTTGCCTAAAACTTAAAGCCAAAATAGACGGTGTTGAGCTGAGTATTGATTTCTCCGTGGCAAAAGAGAAAGATATTTTATATTCTGCTGTCATTGGCAATGACATGTTGAACCAGGTCGATTTGATAATTAATTCAGAGGGCGCATTGTTCCGGACAAAAATTCCTACGATGGGCATTTTTAATGATAGTATGCAGGAAGCAGCGGCAGATAAGTCAGCTGACCAGTCGATACTTTTCTCAGAAGAATCTAACGTTATTCCGATACCAGTTTTGGACGTTAATCCAATATCTCAGTTAAAAGAAGAATTTGAAGATGTTTTGCTCTCGGCTTCGGAGCTCGCGAATGAGGAAATCGAAATGGCCAGCGAGCGCTTGGACGAGAGCTATCGTACTGAAATCCGATCTGCCGTAGATAATTACATAGCGCAAAAACCAACATGTTCCGCTGTAGAAATGAAGATCATACTAACGGACGATATTCCACTTGCATGCAGACCCAGAAGAACGTCGTACGCCGATCAACAAGCGATAAACAGGCAGGTAAAAGAATGGTTAGAGGAGGGAATCATAAAGCCTAGTTTTTCAGAATATTCCTCCACGGTCGTATTGGTTGCTAAGAAAGATGGTACGAAAAGGCGTTGCTGCGATTATAGACGGCTAAATGAGAAAATAGTTCGTGATAATTTTCCTATGGCCATAGTCGATGACGTTATTCAAAGACTACAGGAAGCAGAGGTATTCACAGCTATAGATTTGAAGAATGGGTTTCTACATGTACCGATAGCAGAAGATTCGCGGAAATATACCGCATTTGTAACACAGAGTGGCCAGTATGAGTTTCAATTCGTGCCTTTTGGAATCAGCAACTCCCCAGCCGTATTTTGCAGGTATATAGCAGCCGTGTTTAGTGAGCTAATGAGATATGGAGCTATCGTAGTATATATGGACGGCATTGTCATATTGTCGCGCAACGAACGAGAGGGTATTTTAAAATTTCGAAGAGTATTGGAAGTCGCATCGTCAAATGGGCTTCAAATAAAATGGAGAAAGTGCCAGTTCTTACGACGAAAAATTCGCTTTTTGGGTTACAATGTCGAAAATTCTAAGATATCGCCATCAGAAGAAAAGATTTCGGCTATTAGAAAATTCCCGGTACCTAATAATCTTAAGGCAGTGCAGCGATTTCTAGGGTTGACGTCATTTTTCCATCGCTTTATACGGGACTACGCAATGGTCGCTAAACCACTGTCAGATCTTTTGAAAAAGGGCACAAGTTTTAAAAATGGGCGATCAGGAACTATTAGCGGTACAACAATTGAAATCAGCATTGACAAGTGATTCGGTCTTAAGGTTGTATAACCCAAAAGGCGAGACAGAGATTCACGCAGGTGCAAGCAAGTATGGTTATGGTGCGGTGCTCCTTCAAAGAGACTCAGAGGACTTGAAGTTTCACCCAGTAAAATATATGAGTCGGAAAATTACAGGTGCAGAAGAAAAATGCCACTCATATGAACTAGAAGTGTTGGCTATAGTGGAAGCATTAAAGAAATGGCGAATATATGTCCTGGGCTTGAAATTCAAACTAATCACCGACTGCAACGCTTTTGCGATGACAATGAAGAAAAAAGACGTACCCGATAGAATCTCAAGGTGGGCCCTATTCCATTTCTTTGAAACTAATTCAGATGATTACACGAGGAGATACCTGTACATATAATTAAGCAGAATTCATTGACAATTCAGTTATTTTGTTAGCAACGTCATCATATCAACCATCATCGTATAAAAACCTTCTAGTGTGCTCGAACTTGATGACTTGAGAATATAAATTGAAATTAGCCTATAAAATATAGTTTTTATCGTTCACTACAAATTTCGTTAATATGAATATTCATAAATACATAATTATTTAAAAATTCTCTTATAAATATTCTAAATATGCATGTATATATAGTACATATGTCTAATGTTGAATTAAAGGAATACTTAATATGATAACTGTAAGCAAATGGAATATGCTTTTACAGTTATCTAACAATATTTGAGTTTGGTATATTCACTGATTCCTAAATACAATCGAAATCTGTAGATGTATACTATAAAAGGCCTATAAATTTGCTGTTTTAAGTTCTCCCCTTATGTTTTTATTAAGACTATCCCATTATGGTATTGAATTAAGAACATTAATCTAATGGGAATATTTTGGTAGTTGACTTCTTATCAACCTGTAATTTAATAATATTCAAAGAGATATCGATTAATAATATTCCGAAATATATCTACAATTAAATTAAATTTTCAAGGATATGTGCAGTAATATGTAGTTGAAACAGAAACAATAAAAAATCATATTTAGTACATAATCTAATTATATAATTTTATAATAAGAAGAATAGGAAATAAATACATAACTTTTGGAGAATATTGTAATAAAATTTACTGATTTGTAATCAGACAGCTATAATGGCAATTAGACTTACCATAATCTCTATTAACTCGTTTAGTATTAGGAATAAAGATAATCATTGAAATGATTTTCTGTCTGAAGAACGGATACAGCATTCAGATAAACTTTGTTTGTAGTTGTTGGACTGAAGTGTATATTGATGATAGAGGTTTTTCTTATTAAAGTGTGTGTTAAAGGTATTTACATATATTTTGGATACAAAAGGATAAATCATTATGTTCAATACTGATTAAATTTCAATAATTTTACTCTACAAATAAATTTTATTAAATCTGTTCGTATCTTTTCGTTCATTTACTTATATATTTGATATACCACATACAGCAAGATAATATCTGAATTAGAATGTGTGATCTTTTAGTGCACATAAATCAAATATTATAGATACTCGTACATATTAGCTATTAGCGCCTATTTACATATATAATCACATAATTCAGTTAAATTTGAGGCTCATCATGATCTACAATGTATCCCGAACCATTGTTTATGTGAATATTTTTGATACAATAGCGCTTCGCACGCTTTTGCAAACGAGTGGAAGCTGCTAATTGTTGTTGCATGTACTTTTTTACCAGATATGCTACTCGAGCAATCTAGCTTGACTCAACTAGGCATCGAAGAGGAACGAACTGTGTAGGATTAGATTGTGTTTAATCCCTCCATATAGTTATATTTCGTTAGACTTTACGCTACAGTCTGGATACTTTAACTAACATTGGACACATATATCAGTTTTCAGGTCCCTCGACTGTTAGATAAAGGATCTAGTTATCAATCAATTAAATATGTTTTGCTTTTCTGGGGAATTCATCGAAAGATCATCATCGATCTCAGATCTATGCTAAGTTGTTCTGCTCTATGAGTGGATACTCAAGTTAAAGGATGTGCTTGAATCCATCTTTATCGAAGAATATTTAAATATTTTTCTGAAAGAAGAAGAAGATGTCAGAAGAACTGATGCCCACGACAATAGTTGCGTACATACATAGATATATACAATTATATATTGCTCTTATATACTAACATACATATACATATATTAACTTTATCAGAATATTAGAATAATACACGCTCTCAAAATAACAGATATAACCTAATTATGTTTCTTTATATCACTTTTAAACGAATGTTACTTCTTCACCTTATAATACATCTACTTGAAATTGTCAATAAAATGAAAGTTTAACGGATATTATTATTAAAAAGGTGAACAACAAAGACTATTATTAAAACTCTGTAAATGTAGTAGGCTCGTGAGTAGGTATCAATCTAATAATTTAACCTGCAAACATAGATCGAGTACTGCATACATAATAATCCTGATATGCTTCAAAACAATAAAAAAAAACTATCTGTAAGACAAGGGCTAAAGCATACAACCTTTTAGCTATATTCTTTCATTCAGACACACTATTTTAAAATATTTTTTCCGACGGCATTCTTTAATAAAACATTATTGCTAAAATGAATTTTTATCTAATAATCGATGGTGGATATTGAAACTAATATTCTTTTCTAACCTATTCAATTACCCTAGAGAGAAAAGAACCTGTAACAAGACAGGTCACATGACTGGTTCGAAAAGGGGTCAATTGACATAATTAAGATACCCTGTGATAGGTTCTAGACCCAAACTTAAGCTACTTGTCATGTGATGGGGTCTTAATACTAGTTAAATTACTGTACTATAAACAAATGATTTTAATTTGGAACAAAATCTGCTGTATAATGAAGGAATTTTCCTATAATTTTTGTTCTAGTTTTGTGATGTGATTATTTTCACCGGTTACAACTCAGGAAGATTTCGTACCATTCCCATTTTCACTAGTCATACAACAAGTACATTCAAAACAATTGGTATAACATTTCCCTCAGAGCAGTTAAACTTAAGAGTTCTATGTGTTTTATTTGAAATGAATCCTTGTTGAATACATTGTTAGATATTTCTAAAGTTAGTGAGCTACATCTTATATATAAATAGACTACACAATTTTGTCGTACACTTTTAAGTATCTTATTGTCCACCAATATTAATGAGACATACATATATGGTTAAAAAGATATTTGTGTATAGACGTGCGTAGAATATTTTTTTTTACTGAAAATCCTCAAAATTCCAGAAGCTCCCCAGAAATATCCACGTTTGAATTTCGGTCACCCGGCGATCCTAGTATTTGTTTTATTACTTAAATGCGTTATTAATTTAATTTGTTTCATGCTTTGAATTTTCTTGTTTTCTACACAAAATGATAAAGCATTTTGACAATTGTGTAATCTTGATGGTATTTTAAGTCTAATCTAATAACAATTAAGTTACTAAATTTCTATGGGTCTAATCTAATATGTATCCAAATGTTTGTAAATGATGTAAGCTTCCCTTACATCATCTAAATTAAAATTTTATGAATCTTCAACCAATGAAGAATGGAATATGGTAGGTAATAACATATACCAAAGTCATACAAGTTGTTTACAACTAAATAACTTAGATTATTTGATTTATTTGTAAAGTCCTGTATTACATCCTAGTACTACATTTGAATGTAGTACATACTTTTCCAACATATTCATAATCATCCTTACTATATGACTAATTAGTAATCATTTTTTCGAAACTAATTCAGATGATTACATGAGGAGATGATACCTGTACATATAATTAAGTAGAATTCATTAACAATTCAGTTATTTTGTTAGCAACGTCATCATATCGACCATCATCGTATAAAAACCTTCTAGTGTGCTCGAACTTGATGACTTGAGAATATAAATCGAAATTAGCCTATAAAATATAGTTTTTATCGTTCACTACAATTTTCTTTAATATGAATATGCATAAATACATAATTATTTAAAAATTGTCTTATAAATATTCTAAATATGCATGTATATATAGTACATATGTCTAATGTTGAATTAAAGGAATACTTAATATGATAACTGTAAGCAAATGGAATATGCTTTTACAGTTATCTAACAATATTTGAGTTTGGTATATTCACTGATTCCTAAATACAATCGAAATCTGTACATGTATACTATAAAAGGCCTATATATTTGCTTTTTTAAGTTCTCCCCTTATGTTTTTATTAAGACTATCCTATTATGGTATTGAATTAAGCACATGAATCTAATGGGAATATTTTGGTAGTTGACTTCTTATCAACCTGTTATTTAATTATATTCAAAAAGATATAGATTAATAATATTCCGAAATATATATACAATTAAGTTGAATTTTCAAGGATATGTGTAGTAATATGAGTTTTAAAAATAGTACGTATTTGTATATTTAGTTACGGTATGGAATTAGTCAACAGATTTTACAGAATCTCATTCATAATAATAATTTGAATTTACATTAATTCAAATAATTAAACTAGAAAATCTAAATAATTACTTTCATCTTAGATTTTGCATTTATTTGTATCAAAATTTTTCAAACATGTAATCATCACAATCTCTATAATAAACACTTGCTTCTTTCATATTTTTAGAATGTTTTATTAAACGCTGGTGTTTTAATACAACCAGCTTTACTCTGCACATCAAAAATAAAAAAAAAATTAAAAAAACTAACCTTGTTTAGCAAATCAGTATAAGAAAATGTATGTATTATTAAGTAATATACATACATATGTACGTTCAATGGCACGCTTCAGAAAAATAAAACAAAACTCAAACAATAGAACACATCAATACAAAGATTATCTATCCATCACAGCATACTAATACCATCTACTACTTTCCAGCGGTCAAGAGAAATGTTAACTTATAAAATCCTCACTTGATAAAATATTTAATGTAAAGAAATACGTACGTCTTTGTATATCAAATAAACTCATTAAAATTATTGAAAATATCGGATGTAAAAGTGATAGAAATAATTAATGTTCCTGTCTTCCATGTATAGGAGGTATAAGCATTCAAATAAAAGACCAACAACCATGTAATAAGTATATTGATAGACCTTTTGCCCACAAAAATATAACCGCCGAATACTAAAATAAATTACCTGAGTCATGAAAACATTCCATGATTTCCTCCCAAAAAAATTAATCTTCTGGTCGTCGTGTAGAGCTCATTGTAAAACAATCACATAAAGTGATAAAAAATAGTGATGTACATGCACAACAACTACCACTACAAGCTCAAGACTATACAATCTTTATCTGTACAGTTCAAATGATAAGCAAAAATATCCAAGTCAGCAGAATTAAGATTACAGAAAAAATTGTTAAAAGAAACATTAATATGTACAACCTCAAAAAGAAATTTATATACATACATATATAAACAACAACCTACAAAATAGCAAAATTTATACAGATACTAGATCGATCACAACAGACATATATCGTATACACACACTCAACCCAACACACACCTTCAAAAAAGTGATGACGCATACACAAACATAACATATAATAAAATTTCATGCTATGTATTGTGAAATTCAAATTCCTTTGTCTAGCAATACGAAACAATGTTTCTTAAATAAATAAACGAAGGTGCCATAACAACACCTTCGTCTCACCAACGAAGCAATAGTCGGACAGACCAAACCCCATAAAATAATAATGTCCCCATAACATCTATCTACAATTTTTACATTAAAATAAAGAAATCAAAATATCCATCACAAGTTCATTAACCCTATTCAAAAACTCTGGTTATCAATACTATGGTCCCAAAATATTGAACAACTGAAATGCACTCGTACATAAAAAAACCTCTGCAAACAAAATACATATTTCAAATAAAATATATGTATCAGCATATTTATTAGCTATACACAAATACAAATCCCAACGATCATGCGAATATTTTGCAACAAAAAAACAAAAGTTCTCACTTGAAAAAAATTAATACAAACATAGAGCTAACACTTATTTGTATGTATGTACTAAGGCGAATTAATTTTACAAGGTGGTGTTCATGGTAGAATAATACAGGTAGTGGTGAAGCGTTAACGAACTTTTTTTTTTTTTTGGTTCGACTCTGTCAAAAGTTGTTTATGTTATACCAACACACACCCACACCAGAGACTTGCGCCGAGGGGTTTTGATCGGCGGCGGCTGGCTGGGAAAAAATAGTCGGCGGCGGCTCGAATTCGGCTGGAAATGCACATGGACATTTAATAAAAGCGAAAATTTTCATTTTGTTGTTAAATTATTTTTTCTTTTTCATACCAATTCTTCACCAAATAAAATGCATAGAAATTAAGCATTGCTTTGCCTCTCAAAAATTTTTAAATTGTTATGAAAAATAAAGCAAAGGCTTGATTGTCAAACTTTTTTAAGGCTTGTCCAGATTCAACCTAAAAAGCTATTTGTCAAGCTAAAAATTAATTTCTCTGTTCGCAATTTTATGCATGAACATCAATTATATATTTTACCGTTGGAATCTAATTCATGAATCATGCTAGAATTATTCGGATATATAATACATTATAATTTATGTATATTGAAACAAACGTATATACCTGATTTATTTGTATCATGATAAATGGCAAATTCTATATAGGAAAAACAGATAAGATAAAGCAGGTTATTTTTCAATATAAAGTTTGACATTTGTCATGATAAAAATTTATCACGTATAGACATAGGCTAAAGCAAGGCGAATTGATACCAGGTGGCCTTATTATTGTAAAAAAACTAAATAAAAACTTTTTATGTATGCATTTCACATGACAGATAGGTGAAGTCCAGTTGTTGTCGTACTAATAAGGCCACTTGCTATTAATACGCTTTGGGTTACAATGAAAGTCTTTCTCTAATAAATTTTTAAATGTAATTTTCACTTTTGCAAAAAGCTGTTTGCTGGGAACTATCAATGGAAATTCGTCGAGTCTATAGAAAATAATAAATTATATACAGATTGAGAGCTTCTTCTCAAAGATATTTCTAATGACTAAATATGGTCTAATTTAAAAACTGGACGAAGAGGAAATCTTCATAAATTAACTTCGTTTGTATTTTCGATTCCTATTAATAATGCGTTTGTAAAGAAAGAAAAATAATGTAATTTCCCGAATTAATGATAAGAATTAATTTTAATGGAAATTTAATGTTTTCAATATTTTTTTGCAAACAAATTAAAGTAAAGAAATACCAAATATATGTGGGAAAAAATAAAAATTCTTATGAAATAAAAAACAGGACCCATTAGGAAGTAAGTAATATAATCCAAATAAAGAAAAAAAATTTCAACTCGAATCGTATATGGCAGAGCCGTGAAGGAACACATAAGAAATACAAACGAATTGATAATTTTCTCCTTTTTTAAGTCGGATAATAAATATTTATTCTTTTGAATAGTTTTTGACAGTTTTTGGCAGTTCGTCTTAGTAAATCAAGCTTTTTTTCTCTAAATGTCAAGCTTTTTCACAATTTTGATCTGGCAAGCCTAGGTCGCAGAGTAATGCATACAAAAATATTTTTCGTTATCTTACTCTACGTCTCCACCTAACCATAGACTACTAACTAGACGCGTCACTATTCAACAACATTACGAAGATTGTATGAGAGGGAACGCAATTCTTATTTTATAATGTGGTTTCTAATTTGACTATGTCCTTCATATTATCTTAGTAAGAGCAGTTTGTATGTAAAAATGCACAACACATGACAACAGCCTCTTTTAGATGTCAAAAGTGAGCATTCTGTTCCTAACTCGATATGCTGTTGTAACTTGGAGTTATTACTGCGCTGTTAAAACAATTGCACTAACAACTATGTTATACCCTGAAAAAAGCATTAACTTGAGCGGTCTACACTTAACATTAACTTGAAGTTAATGTTAAGTTGGGTGTAGACTGCAAATTACTAAAATAATGCTTGAACAAAAATTATGAAAAAAAACATAAAAAAGTAGAAGTGGAAATTAAAAAAAGCAATCGGCGGATTATTTTAAGCCGTTTTTGAGCCGAAAAACGATCGTCGGTGGAGGCTTCCATTAAGCCGATTTTAGCCGCAAGATAAATCGGCGGCGGCTGTGGAAATTAGTCGGCGGCTCGGCTTAGCCGCGGCTCAGCCGTCTCGGCGCAAGTCTCTGGTAAACACACACATGTGAACATATAATTGTTTATATTGTTTTTGCTGTTGTTGGATTGTTGTAGCTTCGCTACTACCTGTAGTATAAATCTACCATGGTGGTGTTATAAAAACAGGTGACTACTTTTTTTAGAAGCTGGGCGTGTCAAAATTTGTTTATAAACAACAATAATCAGTGTGACCGTTAGCCGAATAAAGTGGGCATTCGCCACTGCCTTGCCACTTTTTTTAAATTATATAATGGCGTTTTATTTTTTAAGAGTAATCATTTTTACTTTATATAAAAAAATCGCAATGTAGAATTCCTTTAAAGCAAAAATTTACCTTTGTAAGGGAGTGTTGTGTTTTTCTTCCGACAGGGTTTTTTTCAATTTGGAACAATTTTCCGTCATCCCACGTCAAATTTGGTTTGTAAACAGACCGGTTTCGGCTATGTGCCATCTTCAGTGTTCTATTGAATACTAAAAGATTTAGTATTCAATAGAACACTGAAGATGGCACATAGCCGAAACCGGTCTGTTTACAAACCAAATTTGACGTGGGATGACGGAAAATCGTTCCAAATTTGTAAGGGATGATACAATAATTTCTAAGAACTTAGCTTCCTCGAAAAATTACTATATATTGCAAACAACGCAACATTTTTTTTTTTGAAAAAAACCCGTTATAAATCTGCCATCTATTGATAATTTATGCTGCTTCTTTTATTTGTTATGAAGTGGTATTTTATGTTACAGTAAAATTCGCTTATAGTCCACTACCTTATTAATTATTTCTTTTAACAAAGAAAAATAAAACTAAAGTTAAGAAATTACTTCCTTATTTATTCAATTCACAAATATTGCAATTAAGATTGATAAAATAAAAACAATGATACAATAATTTCTAAGAACTTAGCTTCCTCGAAAAATTACTATATATTGCAAACAACGCAACATTTTTTTTTTTGAAAAAAACCCGTTATAAATCTGCCATCTATTGATAATTTATGCTGCTTCTTTTATTTGTTATGAAGTGGTATTTTATGTTACAGTAAAATTCGCTTATAGTCCACTACCTTATTAATTATTTCTTTTAACAAAGAAAAATAAAACTAAAGTTAAGAAATTACTTCCTTATTTATTCAATTCACAAATATTGCAATTAAGATTGATAAAATAAAAACAATTTCTACGTCAATATGAGTAATATTTTCGTAAAATTATGATTAAAAAATATATTATTTTTGACTTTTGCATTTTGTATTATATCTTCCATAACTGGCATATATTAAAGATATTTCAAACCAAATCTAGGACTAATGGACTAAATAAAATACATTTTGCAGGTATTTTACTTACAGATGCGGCTTATTACCGAAATATACTGTATTATGAGAGCTTTCTATAATGCAATAATATTAAAAACATATAGCCGTATATCTACAGCTTTCTTTTGTAATTTTATGTAAAACATATTTTAATACAAACTAGCCTTGTAAAATCTGGTTTTGTATGATGTTTTAGAACAAATTGTAAATAAATTCGAAGTTAAACTCTAAGCACATTTTAAGTTTTGTATGATTTCTGGTGTTTAAATTGAGTTTCGCGCTTTGATGTCTTTGAAGTCTTACATATAGTAGAATTTTCTGATAAATATATTTTAAAGACATTTCAGCCCGCTGCACAGAGGAAAAATAAGACAAAAATATTGAATATAAAAAAAGTTTAAGCGCAGAATCAAAGCGTTCTTTATCACTAAGTTACCTGGTTCAGAAAATATGGCATTTTAAACATTGAGAAAAATTGGGTTGTAATTCTTTATTGATTTTAATATTTTATATGTTGGCGCATTGAATCGGTAATGATGAACGTTTTCGGACAAAGTAACTTTTTTTGATAAAGTGTTATATACGCTACTCTAAACGGCCTTACGTAAACACAGAAAAATTTAGCTTTGAAAACTGTTCTAAATCTTTATAGAAATACAAAAAAAAGTATACCCTAGTATACCTGGGGCCCGTTTCTCAAAACTACAAGTTACAAATCTACAAGTAAAATACACACAAAACAACAATACTTTTACTAACTTGTTGTTTTGCGTGTATTTTACTTGTAGATTTGTACTTGTACTTTTTGAGAAACGGGCCCTGGAATCTTAATATAGATATTATGGAGTAATGTTGTTCCAAAAATTAGCTGCGGAAACTTGCGTATGCGACTTTACATCGGTTTTTCTAACTATGTATACACCTTTTTAAAAATTTTTTACTTGAGTGTAAATGATTTTGTTGTGATTTGCTTCCGAAACCACTTGTTATTAAATTAAAACACAAATAAAGTAGTCGTTTTAAATTTCAAGATACATTTTTAATGCATTTTGAAATTTGAATGCACTTGGATTTTTTTTTATAAATTTTGAATTTTTAAAATTGGTCGTATATAATAACATATGCGCCCACTGTGTTAATAATATCTGCCTAAATGTTTACAAACTTTATACCCTACAGCCTTTCCTATAATTCATGCACATTTTTTTTGTTTATCAGAGTATTAGTTTGGAAGATATATGTAAGCTTTCCGATGACTAAATAGTTTTATCGGTAAAATTGGTCTTATATAACAAAATATAGCCCATAGTGTTAAAAATAGCTGTCTAATTTTTACAGAATTTATAACCTACATCCTTGGCTATAACTTATCTATACAATTTTGTGAATCGACTATTAGTTTGAAAGATATGGGTTTTTCGAATACTAAAGAATTTTATCGGTAAAATTGGTCTTATGACACAACATATAACGCCCACTGTGCTAAAAATAGCTTCCTAACTTTTAATATACCTTGTAGACTACATAGTTCCCTATAATTCATCCGTACATTTTTTGTGGATCAGACTATTAGTTTGGAAGATATTTTTCCGCCACTAGATTGGCCTTTTTGCCCAGTGTGCGCTGTATCGCCGTTTAAGTCGAAGAGTTAGTTATATGGCTAAAATGTAACCAAAATGGAAAGCTTATAAGATTATTACCCCGATTCACTATAACAATGTGCAAAAAGAAGGGGACGATTTTACATTTTTCACTTTTTGTCTACATGTACATATTTTTGTATGAATTGTTTATATATAACAACTTATGTGCCAATGTTTAAGTAATTTGTGAAATTTTAGAAAGAAAAAATATCAAAATTGGTTAATTTTGTCCAAAAAATTGTTAATGCCTACGAAATACATAAAAATTCAATAATTTGGTTTAGTGAATTCGTTTTAAAAAATGTCTCCCCTTTGTTTGAAAAATATATCCTTGGTGGCATTTTTTCTTCAAAATACGTTATTTCTGTCAACTTTTGAAAAAGTTCAACGGTCACACTGACAACAATTTCTCATGGTGTTTCACCTTGCTTTTGACATAAAGATCTTCGAATACAAAAACAAAATCCCATGAAGGCGAATTGAATTCGCCTATGACACCACCTTGTAAAATTAATTCGCATTGGTATGTACATGCATACATCAAATAAATTTGCAGATATGTACATAAGTATGTACACATATTGTCAAATTTCATACCCATGCGATTGTGTACTCGGAACATTTAGTAGAACTTAACACAGCTCCTCCCCTCTCACACTTCCATAACCACATAATGAAAATTTACCGACTGACGTTGAGTAAAAAATGGACGGACATGCTTAAATAAATAGAAACAAAACATTTCAAAACTTTATATATAAACAAATTGAATTTAACATACATGGAACAAAGATAAGCTTGACAAAATAAAAAAAAATACATCGTCCACAGTATTATAAAACACAGATGTAAATAAACGGATTTTAGCAAAAACATATAAAAAATAGGGAAGGTCATATACATGAGAACATTTTATACTACATATGTATATCACATGTCGCCTACAAAAACAATTCAAACTATTTTAACAACAGACCTCCAAATCATGGACAGACTCAAATTCATACAATCAGACATAGAAATTCCCACAGCAGACAGAAATTCTCACGCCCCCCATACTCACACTAACAAATTGAAAAAACATCAAGCTATGAACATCTCACATACACTAATATATATTCTCACGGACAGACATCAATCCACATGTAGAAATATGATGAAATTCATATACATAGCAACAGCAAGAATTCGCACGATCAGCACAAAATCAAGGACAACACATACAAATACATGTAGATGTACCCATACGCAACAATATGCACACACATACACACACACACACACACAATACAATTTCATAATGTTGTGAAAATCAAATTCCATTGTCAAAAAATAAACAACATTAAGCAAGATTTTAATATGGACAAACAGACATCAATCCACATGTACAGACTCTTTATGTAAACCTCTAACCAACCCCCACCAACAAACAAAAATTATGATGATGACTCCAACACATCCACCTGAATAAACAAAAACACCAACAAAATTAAGCATGCATATTTAACGTAAACAAACATTTCAGACCATCTGTCATACTAAGCAACACAACTACAAATCCAAACGGTCATGCGATTATTTGATGCAAAAAAATACCCCCACTTGACATAAATAAATATTATAAACAAAAAGCAAACGCTTATTGTATGTACGTATGTATATGCATACATATTAATTAGAACTTAACACTCCCCCCTCCTCTAACACTTCCATAGCCACATTCTGAAAATATACAAACCCTCCACCAGTCAATTGGTGGACGGACATGCTTAAATAAACACAACTACATTTTAAATGTAAACACAAGCACCACAAAAAATTATCAAGAACAAAAAAATAATAATAGCCACACAATAAACCCCGTAGGAACCCAAGTCGACTTTTTTATCTACAAGTTTGGCGACATTGTCAACAAATTGGCTACACTCTTTATTTCCACATATAATCTAAAACACTATCCAATCTCTCAATATGACCCCGTAAGAACCACACAGTCTATAGTAAGCCAATACTTCCAAGTTCCAAACTCACTATCCAATGTCTCAATATCACCACATAAGAACCACATTGTCTATACTAAGCCAATACTTTCAAGCTCCAAACTCACTACCCAATGTCTCAATATCACCCCATAAGAGCTACACCCTAAATGTCTATAACACCTAAAAGCATTACCCACACTATAATTTTTCACAATCTTCACTATACACATTTTGCCTACAGGGCACTTATATCTTTTTTCCCACGGGTATCAAATTACACATTTTTTTTATTTAACAATTAAAATTTTAAAATTTCAAGTTTTAATTACCCAAATTTTAAAATTTTATTTGGGGTCAGACATACAGTTCCCCACTACTCTTGCTAACAGCCAAACAATGTTTACCATTACGTTAAACAATTATAGTGCTTTTTCATGAAACGATTTAATTACTACATATTTATATATGCAACATTTGAAAAGAGTTTACAAAGTTGCGAAAATTCGCAAAAAATTCTATAATTGAAAAAAACTTGCAAATTTGCAAAAACTGGCATACATCTAGGAAATAGCACAGACTAATATTTATTAAAAATCGATAAAACTGTAAAAAACTAAGAACTGGCAAAAATTCGCGAAAAATTGCAAAATTTCAAACAAGCCTGAACACTGCTTAAAAGTTTCAGAAATTGTGAGGAATGTCAAAAATTCAGAAAAAATCGCGAAAATACCGAAAATTCGCAAAAACTAATATCGAAAAGATAGAAATCTCTGAGAAATTTATTAAAAATCTGTAAAACTAATGAAAGCCAAAAAACTGTAAAAATCACTTCTATCGCAAAAATAGCGAAAAGTTGCGAAGAATTGCGAAAATTCGCAAAAACTTCCTAATTTCGAAAATATAGAAAACTCTGAAATCGGTTAAAAATCGGTAAAATTCTAATGAAAGCCAAAAAACATAAAAAATCACTTCTATTGCGAAAATAGCTAAAAGTCGCTATTTTAGTTTTGTATTATTTGCCCTCATTGGTTTTGCATCAGCTCATTTATTTTTCAAATAGAACACTAACATGAGGAATTGCCCAAAAGGTCATATTTTTTAGTTATTTAACTTTTATATTTATATGAACAATTATTTTTCTTCAATTATAATTGGTAGTTAATAGATTTCATTGTTTTTTCATTACAAGCATTTAAAAAATTATAATTAAAATAAAAGCATTGGCATTTATTGGAAGTTAAAACTTTTTTCATTATAACTACGTAAAATAATGCCAATGAAATTTTAATGCCAATGAAAAAGCCCCATGTATGACATATATAAATAAATTTGAATTGCTAAAGGGCTTACTGCATTATTTATATAAATAATTTTCATAAAATGTTTTCTAAATACGTTTCAAAACTAAAAAAAACGGCTTAGCCGTTAGCCGATATTAGCCTCACTAATCAGCGGCGGCTAAGTGATTGTGAAAATCATCGGCGGCGACAATTATCCAGCCGTTAGCCGACCGGCTTCGTGCTCTGCATACAACACAAAAAGGTAAATAAAAACAAAACCAAAAACCAACTGATAGCTGTCAAAGAACTCGACGTACGTTAAAAGCTAAAGGCCGTGTCAGATAAAACTTTGTCGCTTTGCGTGACGTTTCTAACTTTGATAGAAAAGTGTAAAGCAAAAGGAGTATGACACAATGAAAACTTTGACAGCACTCGCGCACAGAGCACGAAGCCGGTCGGCTAATAGCCGGCTATTAGCCGCCGCCGGTGATTTTCACAATCACTTAGCCGCCGCCGATTATTGCGGCTAATATCGGCTAGCGGCTAAACCGATTTTTTATAATAAAAAGTGGATATTTACTAACATGCGCATTTAAAAATATTTAATTCGGTTTTGGAACATATGAAAAAAATTTCTTATGAAAATTATTTTTATAAATAAGGCAGTAAATCGTCTAGAAAGGCAAGTTTATTTATAATTGGGCCGAGTATACCTGTTGTAAATATAGCTTGTATGTAAGTAAGCAAGAAATACTCTGTTAGCCGACCGTTAGCCGATAAATTTGGGTAGCCGCCGCCGGCGAAAAATTTTCGGCTCTTAGCCGGCTAATAGCAGCCGCCGACTATATTTGTTCTTAGCCGGCGCCGATCACCATTTTACATCGGCTTCGCCCTCTGCTCGCGCATTGATCGTTTACCAAAAAAGTAGTTGATAATTTTGCTATTTATATATATATTTTTTATAAAAATAAAAGTCAATTATGTTATTTTACGATTTATTATAAATAAATAAATGCCACATACATATTTACCTCTTATTAAAACAGATTCAAACGCGCAATATGTTTCGTTTGGCAATATAATAAAAGAAAATTATTCCAGCTGATTGTCAAAGCAAGCAAAAAGATGAGAGTTGCCGAACTTTTCGCTTCACGCTGCGTTAAAAGTGCTTTATGTGACATGTTTCGTATAAGTATGTACATTTCATCTTAGATGTCAAAGCGAATCTGTAACGCAACGCGAAGCAAAAGTTTTATCTGACATGGCCTTAAAAGTTGGCCAACTTTCGTACTTTGCGTTGATGGAGACGTACCCAATGTGACGAAGCTCATAAGAAAATATATATTTCAACTTGAAAAAGGCGACGTATAACGTTCGACGGATTCTATGTGCCCCCTCCTTTAGTTTGACAAGACCTGCTTTAAAATTTTGAATTCAGATATACATACATATCGTGCTATAACCGCCAAAAAAGCTTAAGCGCCATAAAGTAAATTTTACAGGAGAAATATTTTTTAGTTATCCTTGGTTTAAATCGAAGTAGAGCCCTTATATTGGCTATATAGGATTGTGTTGGATTGTTATATGTAATGTTAATAGTTTTAATAAATTTCCTATAAGACAACGCATGTTTGTAAGGGTTAAGATATTTTAAGATATTATTGATGCCATGAAAAATCAATTAATTTAATCAAATTATTTTAAAACTAGTAATTATAACCTTTATCAAGCTGTTCTTTAACCGTTTCATTGAGGTCCTTGCCGTTTTTGACACTAGTTTTGCTCTACTTGCAAAAGAGAATTTTAGCTTAAGCGACACATTGCAGTTACAAAAAAATGTAAACAAATTAAAAATTTAAAGGGAAACTGCACTTAAGCTAAAATTTCTTCTGCTGTATTTCCGTAACGGAACATGGCAGGACTTTGAAACTTTAACAGATAGTCCGATTTATCGTAAATAATCGATTTTCGTTTAAAAACGATTTTCGAAAGGCATGTCGCTTGAGCTTTTTTGGCGGTTATGGCTCGATATGTATGTATGTACATACATATCACAATTATGGGTTTTTAGCATATTCCTCAGCAATTTTGGATTTCCCTACATTGAATGGTCTTTTACAGTCTAATAACGGGGGTTTCTTACAGGTAGCGGAAGGCCATCATAAACAAAAAATTTTTTTACCAATTATCCACGAAAATAAATTTTTTAAGTTTTTTAAATTTATAATCGTACTATTTCCCAAAATTAATATTTTACTTATTCAGTAGAATATTAATTGTTTATAAAAACTCATTGACATTGATTACTAAGGGGTATTAGCTAGTTCCTATGCGCATTTCACTGGGGCTAAATACAGATCATCAGGGAACCTTTACCCAAAAATTTCATAGAAGAGCTAAAGATATTGTAGCAAACTTTTATTTAAATCAATAAGAAGCTTAAACAATATCAAAGTTTAAGCATGAACAAAGTAATCAATGATGTTTTTTTATTTTCTTACTGTACCATATACTACACAGGCAGGCTTTTTTCCTGCTCTAATTGCAGATGTAAGACGGTATGCAGAGAAAAATAAATGTAATATCAACAACAACTATACATTTAATACTCGTGTAGTGTGATGTCAAACAATTGTTTTTTGGCCGGGTGCTGCCATGTTTTAAATTCGTGATTTTTTTGGGAATTGCTAAAATTTATGTTTTTTAAATTTATAATCGAACTATTTCCCAAAACTAATATTTTAATTATTCAGTACAATATTAATTGTTTATAAAAACACATTGACATTGATTAGTAAGGAGTATTAGCTAGTTCCTATGCGCATTTCACTGGGGCTAAATCCAGATCATCAGGGAACCTTTACCCAAAAATTTCATGGAAAAGCTAAAGATATTGTAGCTAACTTTTATTTAAATCAATAAGAAGCTTAAATAATATCAAAGCTTAAATATGAACAAAGTAATCAATGATGTTTTTTTTTATTTTCTTACTGTACCATATACTACACAGGCAGGCTTTTCTCCTGCTCTAATTGCAGATGTAAGACGGTATGTAGAAAAAATAAATGTAATAACAACAACTATACATTTAATACTCGTATAGTGTGATGTCAAACAAGTGTTTTTTAAATTCGTGATCTTTTTGAGAATTGCCAAAATTTATGTTTTTTAAATTTATAATCGCATAATTTCCCAAACATAATATTTTGCTTATTCAGTAGAATATTAATTGTTTATAAAAACACATTGCCATTGATTACTAAGGGGTATTATCTAGTTCCTATGCGCATTTCACTGGGGCTAAATGCTGATCATAAGGGAGAATAAATTTTTTAGATAATTTTTTCAGTTATTTTTTATGCAGTTTTTGGGGGGGTTAAAGAGTTGTTACGGATTAGATACTTTACTCTGAAAATTTTGAAAAAAGCGTTACGATGGGGGTGGGGTGGGTGTTAAAACCTCCGAAAATAGCGTTACGTAATATGTGAATAGGCCCATATATATGTAGATAAGTATGTTTTTCGTTTTCTAATACAGTTTTTGAAATGGGTTATAATAAAAACCATTTCATAATGAACGTTAGTGCGAACATACAATAACAAAAACAATTCATGCCCTCAAATTTGCCTATCAAGAAATTGTTTTTGCAAATGTGATTTTTGTCTCTACTTAAACCAATTCTAGGTATTTTTCAATCCGTTTACAGCTAATTAATGCTTGAATATGATGCTTACAATTAAACAAATAACGTGTTTCTGTATCACTTGTTACACATTGAATACGACAGGTAAAAAAAGAATTTCACCGTATGTAATAATTTTATATCATTTTGCAGTAATCTATCTATTTCTAGGTCAATACTTGAATGCTTGAATATGATGCTTACAATTAAACAAATAACGTGTTTCTGTATCACTTGTTACACATTGAATACGACAGGTAAAAAAAGAATTTCACCGTATGTAATAATTTTATATCATTTTGCAGTAATCTATCTATTTCTAGGTCAATACTTGTGCATACTTGTGCAGTACGATTTGTTTTAAATGTAATAACGACGGATTTTGATACCAATAATTATGCAATTTTAATTCCAAATTTCTTGTGTACATATATATTTTCTTGGTTGGCTCAATTTTTCCTACAGCTCGCGTTCCAAACAATATTGACATACATATATGCAAATTTTATTTAACAATTTTAATAACCGAACAGAAATTGACAATACTGACTCGCACTATTTTTCTCACTTGTACAATCTCATTTGCTCTGCTAAAGAGACAGAGAGACAAAATATGGTTTTTGTCTGAATGCATGGTTTTTTTAATGGATGCATGATTTTTTGAGTGAATGCATGTTTTTAAATTGATAGTTGAGTCGTAGTTGTCAAAATCTTATTACGGATTACAATTTTCTTTAAAGTGTATTTTGTCAGTTGTGTTGGTTTTTATTTCGACTATTCAGGTATGTGATGGAAATCGATTCCGAAAATGAAGCAATTTTGAAAGGTGGTTTTTAATAATATTTCTCTATTAAAGACAATTTTATCACATATATTATAAAAATATTTCTTTATTACAAAAGAGTTGTATTACAAAAATTATAAAAATTTGATGAAAACTGCTTTAAAATGGACTTACAAAAGTGATTCGTTTTCAAAATCGATTTCCATCACATACCTGATTATGTTACTTTTGATTACTTTTGAATGGTGATTTGACGCGCCAATCTATCCCATTTTTCAACCAATACTGTTGCCATACCCATAAAACATAAAATGTTAAGAAAAAATAATGAGGGCAAAACTAAAAATATTTACAGCCAAATCCATAAAAAATTCTCACTTTAGGTTTAAGACTCGCAATTGTTATTGAACAGTTTCACGCTAAAAACTGTTTAATATAAAATTGCATTCATAAACACTACAATAGACATTGTGTGTTTTAAGGAAATTTAGCTTTCGATACTGGCAACACCACCATGTTTTGTAGTTAATGTTTCAATAACAAGAATATGATTTCATCCGGATATTGAAATAAACGAATAAGTTAAGATATTTTGAACTCTATTTATAATATATTTTTCTCCACTTATTTAATACAAGTTTTCTATGAAGTAAAAGGAAAAAAGAGCAATGATTACAAAAGAGTTCACACGACTCTTTTAATCATGTATGGAAAAGGAAAGGAAAGGAAAAGAATAACGAGCCTATTTTCGTTTGTGTTGATTGTTTCTACATCACTAACATTTCTTTTTGCTTTTATGTGTTTTGTTGTGTTTTTCTTCCGACAGGGTTTTTTTCAATTTGGAACAATTTTCCGTCATCCCACGTCAAATTTGGTTTGTAAACAGACCGGTTTCGGCTATGTGCCATCTTCAGTGTTCTATTGAATACTAAAAGATTTAGTATTCAATAGAACACTGAAGATGGCACATAGCCGAAACCGGTCTGTTTACAAACCAAATTTGACGTGGGATGACGGAAAATCGTTCCAAATTTGTAAGGGATGATACAATAATTTCTAAGAACTTAGCTTCCTCGAAAAATTACTATATATTGCAAACAACGCAACATTTTTTTTTTGAAAAAAACCCGTTATAAATCTGCCATCTTTTGATAATTTATGCTGCTTCTTTTATTTGTTATGAAGTGGTATTTTATGTTACAGTAAAATTCGCTTATAGTCCACTACCTTATTAATTATTTCTTTTAACAAAGAAAAATAAAACTAAAGTTAAGAAATTACTTCCTTATTTATTCAATTCACAAATATTGCAATTAAGATTGATAAAATAAAAACAATTTCTACGTCAATATGAGTAATATTTTCGTAAAATTATGATTAAAAAATATATTATTTTTGACTTTTGCATTTTGTATTATATCTTCCATAACTGGCATATATTAAAGATATTTCAAACCAAATCTAGGACTAATGGACTAAATAAAATACATTTTGCAGGTATTTTACTTACAGATGCGGCTTATTACCGAAATATACTGTATTATGAGAGCTTTCTATAATGCAATAATATTAAAAACATATAGCCGTATATCTACAGCTTTCTTTTGTAATTTTATGTAAAACATATTTTAATACAAACTAGCCTTGTAAAATCTGGTTTTGTATGATGTTTTAGAACAAATTGTAAATAAATTCGAAGTTAAACTCTAAGCACATTTTAAGTTTTGTATGATTTCTGGTGTTTAAATTGAGTTTCGCGCTTTGATGTCTTTGAAGTCTTACATATAGTAGAATTTTCTGATAAATATATTTTAAAGACATTTCAGCCCGCTGCACAGAGGAAAAATAAGACAAAAATATTGAATATAAAAAAAGTTTAAGCGCAGAATCAAAGCGTTCTTTATCACTAAGTTACCTGGTTCAGAAAATATGGCATTTTAAACATTGAGAAAAATTGGGTTGTAATTCTTTATTGATTTTAATATTTTATATGTTGGCGCATTGAATCGGTAATGATGAACGTTTTCGGACAAAGTAACTTTTTTTGATAAAGTGTTATATACGCTACTCTAAACGGCCTTACGTAAACACAGAAAAATTTAGCTTTGAAAACTGTTCTAAATCTTTATAGAAATACAAAAAAAAGTATACCCTAGTATACCTGGGGCCCGTTTCTCAAAACTACAAGTTACAAATCTACAAGTAAAATACACACAAAACAACAATACTTTTACTAACTTGTTGTTTTGCGTGTATTTTACTTGTAGATTTGTACTTGTACTTTTTGAGAAACGGGCCCTGGAATCTTAATATAGATATTATGGAGTAATGTCGTTCCAAAAATTAGCTGCGGAAACTTGCGTATGCGACTTTACATCGGTTTTTCTAACTATGTATACACCTTTTTAAAAATTTTTTACTTGAGTGTAAATGATTTTGTTGTGATTTGCTTCCGAAACCACTTGTTATTAAATTAAAACACAAATAAAGTAGTCGTTTTAAATTTCAAGATACATTTTTAATGCATTTTGAAATTTGAATGCACTTGGATTTTTTTTTATAAATTTTGAATTTTTAAAATTGGTCGTATATAATAACATATGCGCCCACTGTGTTAATAATATCTGCCTAAATGTTTACAAACTTTATACCCTACAGCCTTTCCTATAATTCATGCACATTTTTTTTGTTTATCAGAGTATTAGTTTGGAAGATATATGTAAGCTTTCCGATGACTAAATAGTTTTATCGGTAAAATTGATCTTATATAACAAAATATAGCCCATAGTGTTAAAAATAGCTGTCTAATTTTTACAGAATTTATAACCTACATCCTTGGCTATAACTTATCTATACAATTTTGTGAATCGACTATTAGTTTGGAAGATATGGGTTTTTCGAATACTAAAGAATTTTATCGGTAAAATTGGTCTTATGACACAACATATAACGCCCACTGTGCTAAAAATAGCTTCCTAACTTTTAATATACCTTGTAGACTACATAGTTCCCTATAATTCATCCGTACATTTTTTGTGGATCAGACTATTAGTTTGGAAGATATTTTTCCGCCACTAGATTGGCCTTTTTGCCCAGTGTGCGCTGTATCGCCGTTTAAGTCGAAGAGTTAGTTATATCGCTAAAATGTAACCAAAATGGAAAGCTTATAAGATTATTACCCCGATTCACTATAACAATGTGCAAAAAGAAGGGGACGATTTTACATTTTTCACTTTTTGTCTACATGTACATATTTTTGTATGAATTGTTTATATATAACAACTTATGTGCCAATGTTTAAGTAATTTGTGAAATTTTAGAAAGAAAAAATATCAAAATTGGTTAATTTTGTCCAAAAAATTGTTAATGCCTACGAAATACATAAAAATTCAATAATTTGGTTTAGTGAATTCGTTTTAAAAAATGTCTCCCCTTTGTTTGAAAAATATATCCTTGGTGGCATTTTTTCTTCAAAATACGTTATTTCTGTCAACTTTTGAAAAAGTTCAACGGTCACACTGACAACAATTTCTCATGGTGTTTCACCTTGCTTTTGACATAAAGATCTTCGAATACAAAAACAAAATCCCATGAAGGCGAATTGAATTCGCCTATGACACCACCTTGTAAAATTAATTCGCATTGGTATGTACATGCATACATCAAATAAATTTGCAGATATGTACATAAGTATGTACACATATTGTCAAATTTCATACCCATGCGATTGTGTACTCGGAACATTTAGTAGAACTTAACACAGCTCCTCCCCTCTCACACTTCCATAACCACATAATGAAAATTTACCGACTGACGTTGAGTAAAAAATGGACGGACATGCTTAAATAAATAGAAACAAAACATTTCAAAACTTTAAATATAAACAAATTGAATTTAACATACATGGAACAAAGATAAGCTTGACAAAATAAAAAAAAATACATCGTCCACAGTATTATAAAACACAGATGTAAATAAACGGATTTTAGCAAAAACATATAAAAAATAGGGAAGGTCATATACATGAGAACATTTTATACTACATATGTATATCACATGTCGCCTACAAAAACAATTCAAACTATTTTAACAACAGACCTCCAAATCATGGACAGACTCAAATTCATACAATCAGACATAGAAATTCCCACAGCAGACAGAAATTCTCACGCCCCCCATACTCACACTAACAAATTGAAAAAACATCAAGCTATGAACATCTCACATACACAAATATATATTCTCACGGACAGACATCAATCCACATGTAGAAATATGATGAAATTCATATACATAGCAACAGCAAGAATTCGCACGATCAGCACAAAATCAAGGACAACACATACAAATACATGTAGATGTACCCATACGCAACAATATGCACACACATACACACACACACACACAATACAATTTCATAATGTTGTGAAAATCAAATTCCATTGTCAAAAAATAAACAACATTAAGCAAGATTTTAATATGGACAAACAGACATCAATCCACATGTACAGACTCTTTATGTAAACCTCTAACCAACCCCCACCAACAAACAAAAATTATGATGATGACTCCAACACATCCACCTGAATAAACAAAAACACCAACAAAATTAAGCATGCATATTTAACGTAAACAAACATTTCAGACCATCTGTCATACTAAGCAACACAACTACAAATCCAAACGGTCATGCGATTATTTGATGCAAAAAAATACCCCCACTTGACATAAATAAATATTATAAACAAAAAGCAAACGCTTATTGTATGTACGTATGTATATGCATACATATTAATTAGAACTTAACACTCCCCCCTCCTCTAACACTTCCATAGCCACATTCTGAAAATATACAAACCCTCCACCAGTCAATTGGTGGACGGACATGCTTAAATAAACACAACTGCATTTTAAATGTAAACACAAGCACCACAAAAAATTATCAAGAACAAAAAAATAATAATAGCCACACAATAAACCCCGTAGGAACCCAAGTCGACTTTTTTATCTACAAGTTTGGCGACATTGTCAACAAATTGGCTACACTCTTTATTTCCACATATAATCTAAAACACTATCCAATCTCTCAATATGACCCCGTAAGAACCACACAGTCTATAGTAAGCCAATACTTCCAAGTTCCAAACTCACTACCCAATGTCTCAATATCACCACATAAGAACCACATTGTCTATACTAAGCCAATACTTTCAAGCTCCAAACTCACTACCCAATGTCTCAATATCACCCCATAAGAGCTACACCCTAAATGCCTATAACACCTAAAAGCATTACCCACACTATAATTTTTCACAATCTTCACTATACACATTTTGCCTACAGGGCACTTATATCTTTTTTCCAACGGGTATCAAATTACACATTTTTTTTATTTAACAATTAAAATTTTAAAATTTCAAGTTTTAATTACCCAAATTTTAAAATTTTATTTGGGGTCAGACATACAGTTCCCCACTACTCTTGCTAACAGCCAAACAATGTTTACCATTACGTTAAACAATTATAGTGCTTTTTCATGAAACGATTTAATTACTACATATTTATATATGCAACATTTGAAAAGAGTTTACAAAGTTGCGAAAATTCGCAAAAAATTCTATAATTGAAAAAAACTTGCAAATTTGCAAAAACTGGCATACATCTAGGAAATAGCACAGACTAATATTTATTAAAAATCGATAAAACTGTAAAAAACTAAGAACTGGCAAAAATTCGCGAAAAATTGCAAAATTTCAAACAAGCCTGAACACTGCTTAAAAGTTTCAGAAATTGTGAGGAATGTCAAAAATTCAGAAAAAATCGCGAAAATACCGAAAATTCGCAAAAACTAATATCGAAAAGATAGAAATCTCTGAGAAATTTATTAAAAATCTGTAAAACTAATGAAAGCCAAAAAACTGTAAAAATCACTTCTATCGCAAAAATAGCGAAAAGTTGCGAAGAATTGCGAAAATTCGCAAAAACTTCCTAATTTCGAAAATATAGAAAACTCTGAAATCGGTTAAAAATCGGTAAAATTCTAATGAAAGCCAAAAAACATAAAAAATCACTTCTATTGCGAAAATAGCTAAAAGTCGCTATTTTAGTTTTGTATTATTTGCCCTCATTGGTTTTGCAGCAGCTCATTTATTTTTCAAATAGAACACTAACATGAGGAATTGCCCAAAAGGTCATATTTTTTAGTTATTTAACTTTTATATTTATATGAACAATTATTTTTCTTCAATTATAATTGGTAGTTAATAGATTTCATTGTTTTTTCATTACAAGCATTTAAAAAATTATAATTAAAATAAAAGCATTGGCATTTATTGGAAGTTAAAACTTTTTTCATTATAACTACGTAAAATAATGCCAATGAAATTTTAATGCCCATGAAATTTTAATGCCAATGAAAAAGCCCCATGTATGACATATATAAATAAATTTGAATTGCTAAAGGGCTTACTGCATTATTTATATAAATAATTTTCATAAAATGTTTTCTAAATACGTTTCAAAACTAAAAAAAACGGCTTAGCCGTTAGCCGATATTAGCCTCGCTAATCAGCGGCGGCTAAGTGATTGTGAAAATCATCGGCGGCGACAATTATCCAGCCGTTAGCCGACCGGCTTCGTGCTCTGCATACAACACAAAAAGGTAAATAAAAACAAAACCAAAAACCAACTGATAGCTGTCAAAGAACTCGACGTACGTTAAAAGCTAAAAGTTGGCCAACTTTCGTACTTTGCGTTGATGGAGACGTACCCAATGTGACGAAGCTCATAAGAAAATATATATTTCAACTTGAAAAAGGCGACGTATAACGTTCGACGGATTCTATGTGCCCCCTCCTTTAGTTTGACAAGACCTGCTTTAAAATTTTGAATTCAGATATACATATCGTGCTATAACCGCCAAAAAAGCTTAAGCGCCATAAAGTAAATTTTACAGGAGAAATATTTTTTAGTTATCCTTGGTTTAAATCGAAGTAGAGCCCTTATATTGGCTATATAGGATTGTGTTGGATTGTTATATGTAATGTTAATAGTTTTAATAAATTTCCTATAAGACAACGCATGTTTGTAAGGGTTAAGATATTTTAAGATATTATTGATGCCATGAAAAATCAATTAATTTAATCAAATTATTTTAAAACTAGTAATTATAACCTTTATCAAGCTGTTCTTTAACCGTTTCATTGAGGTCCTTGCCGTTTTTGACACTAGTTTTGCTCTACTTGCAAAAGAGAATTTTAGCTTAAGCGACACATTGCAGTTACAAAAAAATGTAAACAAATTAAAAATTTAAAGGGAAACTGCACTTAAGCTAAAATTTCTTCTGCTGTATTTCCGTAACGGAACATGGCAGGACTTTGAAACTTTAACAGATAGTCCGATTTATCGTAAATAATCGATTTTCGTTTAAAAACGATTTTCGAAAAGCATGTCGCTTGAGCTTTTTTGGCGGTTATGGCTCGATATGTATGTATGTACATACATATCACAATTATGGGTTTTTAGCATATTCCTCAGCAATTTTGGATTTCCCTACATTGAATGGTCTTTTACAGTCTAATAACGGGGGTTTCTTACAGGTAGCGGAAGGCCATCATAAACAAAAAATTTTTTTACCAATTATCCACGAAAATAAATTTTTTAAGTTTTTTAAATTTATAATCGTACTATTTCCCAAAATTAATATTTTACTTATTCAGTAGAATATTAATTGTTTATAAAAACTCATTGACATTGATTACTAAGGGGTATTAGCTAGTTCCTATGCGCATTTCACTGGGGCTAAATACAGATCATCAGGGAACCTTTACCCAAAAATTTCATAGAAGAGCTAAAGATATTGTAGCAAACTTTTATTTAAATCAATAAGAAGCTTAAACAATATCAAAGTTTAAGCATGAACAAAGTAATCAATGATGTTTTTTTATTTTCTTACTGTACCATATACTACACAGGCAGGCTTTTTTCCTGCTCTAATTGCAGATGTAAGACGGTATGCAGAGAAAAATAAATGTAATATCAACAACAACTATACATTTAATACTCGTGTAGTGTGATGTCAAACAATTGTTTTTTGGCCGGGTGCTGCCATGTTTTAAATTCGTGATTTTTTTGGGAATTGCTAAAATTTATGTTTTTTAAATTTATAATCGAACTATTTCCCAAAACTAATATTTTAATTATTCAGTACAATATTAATTGTTTATAAAAACACATTGACATTGATTAGTAAGGAGTATTAGCTAGTTCCTATGCGCATTTCACTGGGGCTAAATCCAGATCATCAGGGAACCTTTACCCAAAAATTTCATGGAAAAGCTAAAGATATTGTAGCTAACTTTTATTTAAATCAATAAGAAGCTTAAATAATATCAAAGCTTAAATATGAACAAAGTAATCAATGATGTTTTTTTTTATTTTCTTACTGTACCATATACTACACAGGCAGGCTTTTCTCCTGCTCTAATTGCAGATGTAAGACGGTATGTAGAAAAAATAAATGTAATAACAACAACTATACATTTAATACTCGTATAGTGTGATGTCAAACAAGTGTTTTTTAAATTCGTGATCTTTTTGAGAATTGCCAAAATTTATGTTTTTTAAATTTATAATCGCATAATTTCCCAAACATAATATTTTGCTTATTCAGTAGAATATTAATTGTTTATAAAAACACATTGCCATTGATTACTAAGGGGTATTATCTAGTTCCTATGCGCATTTCACTGGGGCTAAATGCTGATCATAAGGGAGAATAAATTTTTTAGATAATTTTTTCAGTTATTTTTTATGCAGTTTTTGGGGGGGTTAAAGAGTTGTTACGGATTAGATACTTTACTCTGAAAATTTTGAAAAAAGCGTTACGATGGGGGTGGGGTGGGTGTTAAAACCTCCGAAAATAGCGTTACGTAATATGTGAATAGGCCCATATATATGTAGATAAGTATGTTTTTCGTTTTCTAATACAGTTTTTGAAATGGGTTATAATAAAAACCATTTCATAATGAACGTTAGTGCGAACATACAATAACAAAAACAATTCATGCCCTCAAATTTGCCTATCAAGAAATTGTTTTTGCAAATGTGATTTTTGTCTCTACTTAAACCAATTCTAGGTATTTTTCAATCCGTTTACAGCTAATTAATGCTTGAATATGATGCTTACAATTAAACAAATAACGTGTTTCTGTATCACTTGTTACACATTGAATACGACAGGTAAAAAAAGAATTTCACCGTATGTAATAATTTTATATCATTTTGCAGTAATCTATCTATTTCTAGGTCAATACTTGAATGCTTGAATATGATGCTTACAATTAAACAAATAACGTGTTTCTGTATCACTTGTTACACATTGAATACGACAGGTAAAAAAAGAATTTCACCGTATGTAATAATTTTATATCATTTTGCAGTAATCTATCTATTTCTAGGTCAATACTTGTGCATACTTGTGCAGTACGATTTGTTTTAAATGTAATAACGACGGATTTTGATACCAATAATTATGCAATTTTAATTCCAAATTTCTTGTGTACATATATATTTTCTTGGTTGGCTCAATTTTTCCTACAGCTCGCGTTCCAAACAATATTGACATACATATATGCAAATTTTATTTAACAATTTTAATAACCGAACAGAAATTGACAATACTGACTCGCACTATTTTTCTCACTTGTACAATCTCATTTGCTCTGCTAAAGAGACAGAGAGACAAAATATGGTTTTTGTCTGAATGCATGGTTTTTTTAATGGATGCATGATTTTTTGAGTGAATGCATGTTTTTAAATTGATAGTTGAGTCGTAGTTGTCAAAATCTTATTACGGATTACAATTTTCTTTAAAGTGTATTTTGTCAGTTGTGTTGGTTTTTATTTCGACTATTCAGGTATGTGATGGAAATCGATTCCGAAAATGAAGCAATTTTGAAAGGTGGTTTTTAATAATATTTCTCTATTAAAGACAATTTTATCACATATATTATAAAAATATTTCTTTATTACAAAAGAGTTGTATTACAAAAATTATAAAAATTTGATGAAAACTGCTTTAAAATGGACTTACAAAAGTGATTCGTTTTCAAAATCGATTTCCATCACATACCTGATTATGTTACTTTTGATTACTTTTGAATGGTGATTTGACGCGCCAATCTATCCCATTTTTCAACCAATACTGTTGTCATACCCATAAAACATAAAATGTTAAGAAAAAATAATGAGGGCAAAACTAAAAATATTTACAGCCAAATCCATAAAAAATTCTCACTTTAGGTTTAAGACTCGCAATTGTTATTGAACAGTTTCACGCTAAAAACTGTTTAATATAAAATTGCATTCATAAACACTACAATAGACATTGTGTGTTTTAAGGAAATTTAGCTTTCGATACTGGCAACACCACCATGTTTTGTAGTTAATGTTTCAATAACAAGAATATGATTTCATCCGGATATTGAAATAAACGAATAAGTTAAGATATTTTGAACTCTATTTATAATATATTTTTCTCCACTTATTTAATACAAGTTTTCTATGAAGTAAAAGGAAAAAAGAGCAATGATTACAAAAGAGTTCACACGACTCTTTTAATCATGTATGGAAAAGGAAAGGAAAGGAAAAGAATAACGAGCCTATTTTCGTTTGTGTTGATTGTTTCTACATCACTAACATTTCTTTTTGCTTTTATGTGTTTTGATGGTGTTTTTTTGCTAATTTTGTTGCGAATTTTGTTTAACTTAAATAATTAAGTGACATATTCTATCAAATTTAAAAAAAAAATACGTAAACGCTTATAGCAAAGACTTCAAGCTTTAATTTAAAGCATATCATGTAGTTGAAATTGATATATCGATGATATGAATTTATTGAAGGTGCATACCATCTTTAAACCTATTTTAAAATTTTCATGTAATATACATACATTTTTGAATGCAATTTTATGAAATTTTGCTTAAAAGTAGTTTATTGCCATGTTTTAAATATATATGAATATGGCTGTTAGAATATTTTGGGATGGCTATGGTTTCAAAAAACAGCGAGTATAGATAAAAACATTTTTCTAAAAATTTATTTCAAAAACAACTAAATTTAGTTGTGCATCATAATACTGGTTGAGTTGGGCCGTAACATTGACAACTCAACCAAGCTGAGTTCTTAATCATAATAGGGACCTTAACGTGGTGTATCACTTTTTATTTTTATTGCTATGCTGTGAAGTGAACAGTTGTTCATGAGTTCGTGCTTAACTGAATGGTATGTTGTTGAGAATGGTAGGTGTTGGCGTTAATTTAATTTGTTATTGTATATGCCGTGTAGTTAGGGTTGTCATTTCCATTTTGAGAAAAAGAGGACGGCAACCACAAAAAACGAGGACATTTCGTCCAAAAAAGAGGAGAATATTTTTATAAATAAATGAATAACAAAAAAACACGCATTTGAAATAACAACGACAATACTTCAAACAATGCAAAAGTTTCAATGTAAGACTGAATTTACACGATGAAATATTTTATGAAACTAGTTGTATTAAATTTTGTTGGGAAGAGGAGTAGAGAATTAAAAGGGGTAGAAAAAATGTCACGACTTCAATTTCTTGCAAGTTTTTATAAAATCTTTGTATTAAATAATTGTTGAAAAAACAGAAATTTCAGCGTATAAACAGAACTTTAATATAGAACTAAAAAAATGTATGATAAAATTTAGAAAAGTATCGATACGATACTTATCCGGCTACTCGTCGGCTTTATCCGGCTACTCGTCGGCTGTAGGGAGGTTCTTTTGACCCAAACGAAAACATAATATTCTCGTGTCAGAAAATATAAAAAATAGTGCACCAAATATGAATCTACACACCATTCATCCGTTGTCCTCCTGTCTGTTTGTTTGAGTTCCCGCCCCCTCTGCAACTGTTGCAGCCATTGTATTACCTGCTGACCCTAAAATAAAGGTAATACTCACAATTCTGTATTATCTTCAGGTTGTCCGTTAATTTAGGTATCACTGTCCATTGTTTATCCGATTTCTACGCAATAACCAACTAAAATACCTTTCCCCTACCGAAAACACCCTACATCTTCTACTAATGGTTTTTACTTACGCATGATTAAATTCTTATGCTCCCAACAAGATATAAAAATGTTAAACTTTTGTTGCAATAAAGAAAATTAATTTCATTGTTTTTATTTACATATTCCTATAATCAAGGGAAGTTTTTTTTGTATTTATAAATTTTTGTAATAATAATGACAATAGGTACCTACGTTTATTTAAATATATAAATACAATTCACATTTGAAAATAATCTACAACGATTAATTATGTATATCGAGGCAGTACTGTTTCTTAGGATAGTAAATAAATACGTATAGGAAGGTATGTAAAAAAGCTCTTTGTTAAACAAATAAATAAAGCGCAGTTAGCAAATATTACAAGCTAAATATATGAAAAAATTAGTTTAAGTAACAATTACTCTTCCTATATATGCTAACTCGCCCTGCAACCGATTTCTCTTAAGAGATGGTAATAAGTTTCAGGTCAAAAATCACGCGATAATTCAGTAATTGATTTGTTGTTATTTATTTCTTTCACTTTCCTTTTCTATATTTTTATTTACTTTAATTAAAATTCTCCTTTTTTATATACACATGTATATAGTTATACATACATTTATTATTTGATACCTCATTTTTTATACCTTCACCTTAATTTTTATATTTATGGAGTTTCTGTAAACACTTTTCGTAATATATATTTATTTTTTTATCGTTATTTTTAAATTGCATTTTCACAGAAACATTATCATGTAATTCGTCTGGAATAAATGGCACTCCTATTTATTTTCGACTTCATATATTTTCCGATGCTGTAATTCTGCTCCTATGATTATCTTTCATCTTACTATTGCTGTTATAACTTCACTTCACAATTTGGAGTATTTTCCTGTTTAATTCCTTTCTATAGTTTTAGTTTTTATCTTTTTTTAATATATATTTTTGAGAAATTACTTTGAAAAGTTAGTTAGAATATCACCTCTTTTTCTTTTTAGAAGCAACGTTCGGGCAAAATTTGTTCCGCTAGTTTTTTTAGCGTGTTTGTATTTTTCTCACTGAACATTTCAGGGTTTTCAATTATATATTTGATGTTTCATACATAAAGATATAGATATATATCTGCATTTTACTGCATTAAACAAATTATTTTACTTCTATTTTTCATAATTTCTGCATATGTTTGAGAGTTAAATTAGAATTTTTTATATGGATACATTCATGTATTCCTTGTAAGATAATTTACTTAAAAAGCTACGTGTAGTTTGTTCTGCTTTGTTTTATTTTTTTTTTATTTGCATTAACAATATATATATGTATATATTTATATTGATTTTTCAATATATCAAAAATTCAACCTTTAGTTCTTATGGGACCGAGTACATTCCTTTCTCAAACAAGACTACCGATTCGTCGTACTCTAAGAAAACTTCAAAGTCATTTTTGTTTCTTTATTCTCTTCCTTCCCTTTCCAAAAATTTACTGAACAGTAATTATTTATAGCAAACTTATTTATAGCATCACTACAAAATACTAAATCGGTTGCCGTGACCGTGATCGTAACAGATTTTTGCCCGATAGGATACCCAAAAAGGTATGAACGATACCGATACGATTAGTGAATTTAAATTAATGGCCTATTTCTGATTTAAGAAAGAACACTTCCATTCGCTTTCTATGAGAAAGAACATTGATTTCGATTTCTCTACGCACGTTCTAAGCGAACAGTGACTCGAACGAGAACTCGAATGAAAACGTAAGTGCTTTCATATAAAATCCGATTTCTCTGCTAAGAACGTGTTGTCAACACTGAGAATGAAATGTCGAAATCTCTCACTTTTGGTTTTGCTTTCGTAAAAGAATTTTCATATATGTGTATACCAATAAATAAATAAATATATACGCGTAAATAAAAATAAAAAAAAACATTTTGTGATGAAAAAATACATACAAATGGAAAACAAGTGGTAAGTATAAAATATGCATATGATATACATTTGTATGTAGGTTTTTAACAACTCTTTTTTAGTTTAAAGAAATCAACAATGCAGCAACTAAAGACATTAGTGCTGTTTATGGAAGAAAATCCTGAGTTAGCCAGGGGTGCTCCAGTTTTTGGTGCCAATAAGTTTCAGGTAGACGAGGAGTGGAAAAAGCTCTGCAGCAATTTAAATGCGCTTGGACCTCCTTCACGTACTATTGGCGAATGGAAAAAGGTTAGTAATTTTAATTGCATGTTAGAAAAGAAAACCCATTAAATATTTATAGTTTTATAGACCTGGGCAGATTTGAAATCGAGAACAAAAAAGAAAATTGGGGAAAACCAAAAGAGCCTTAGAGAGACGGGGGGTGGCTTATACCGCTACAACAACTTAACAGAGCTAGAGGTTATTATAGACAGGACGCTGTTTGTATCATCTGCTGTAGCACCCGGAGGGAAAGTGTTTGGTGTAGAAGACCAATCAATTGATGATTGTTTTGTTGCGCTAGTGCAGTCACCAGCTAGGTGCAGCAAATCTGTTGCAGTGGTTACTCCAACTAGATGCTCGGAAACTTCCCAGCAGACAATAAAACTACCAATGAACAAAAATCACCCCGAAATGTCCACCAAAGCTCTAAGGAACAGCAACAAAACACCACCGCTGTTACTGCTGCTACAAAACGCAAGGAAAGTTGCTTCAGCGACGGTGAAAATTATCCGGTAGCCTCCCATTCGGCAAAAAAGGGAAAAGTTGCTAATGATCAAATTGATCTGATCCGCCAACAGCTAAGAATAGCTGAGAGAAATGCTGCAACAGCTGCTGAACAAGCCAATTCTATGAAAAGAATGGCTGATGCTGCTGAGGTGCAAGCTGAAGCAGCAAAGAGGATGGCTAATGCCGTTGAAACAACAGCAGCTGGTATAGCGGAGCTAGTTAAAGCCACAATAAGGTTCGAAAATATGTTAGAAAAACATTTTTCTAAAAGTTAATAACGATTAAATTATTGTGGCTTTTTCGTCTTGTTTTTATTGCTATAAGTTGTTTTTTTTTTAATTATGTGATTATGCAAAATGTATTAATTTTTAAAAATTGTGATTTTTTTTTTAAACCAAAAATAGTTTTTTATTAGTTTATAATTTTTAAGTACATCTACAAAATGGATTTTTAAATTAACTTTTGAAAAATTTTAATAAATTGTTAGACAAAAAAGATATCATATCAAAATTAAATTAATTTTCTTTAATTTTTAATGTTTTAGTACACTTAAATTTTTACAAATTTATGGCAATATTTCTTCTTATGGCACTTGCGCCTATTTCCTCTTCTTCCAACACATCTAGCACTTCACTAATCATTTCCTTTTCCACTTCAATTGTTGGCAATGGGCACTTGTAGGCTATGCACATATTATGCAGAGCACAACATGCATTGATTATTTGGGTAGTCTTGTTTGGAGAGTAATGAAGTCCTCTAGAACCTATTATAGAGCGGAAGCTGTTCTTTAGTACTCCAAAGCAACGCTCAACAACGTTGCGTGCACTAGCATGTTTTTTGTTGTACTTTCTTTCTTCAGTACTGTCTGGATTTCTGAATGGCGTCATTAGATATGGTTTTAGTTTGTAACCAGCATCGCCTAGATAAATGTTAGCAAATTACATTTATCAAAAAATGAAATTACCAGAGAAATTCAAAAATAAGTATATTATGACTACAAAAACTATGCAAACATCTTACCAAGAATCCATGTATTTCTTTGACCATTTTCATACGCATTTCGTAGTTTTTGGTCAACTAGACTTTGTTCCCATACAAATGCGTCATGGTTAGCCCCAGGGTGTCTGGCATCAACATATGTTATATATGTTTTGTTGTCACATATCTAAAAATGTAGGAATAAAATTTGAAGTATATTTAATAACAAAATATTTTGTTTAGCTTACCACCATGACATTTATACTGTAATAGCCTTTTCTATTGTAGTAAAGGTGATTCAGATGGTCTCCTGGTGATTTTATTCTCACATGGGTTCCATCAACGCAGCCAATTATGCCGGGAAAGCCGGTGGATTGAAAAAAATCCCTTTTGTTTTCGTCTTCAGAACGAATCATTTTTATCCAGTCTGCACATATGAAGTTTTCAAAAACATCAAGGCACTCTTTTACGATTCGGCATACAGTTGCTGTGGATGTTGACGAACACATTTCATTGCCAACTGTTTGCTGATAGCTTCCAGTAGCTAGAAAACGTAAAAATGTTGCCAGTTTAATGTCCTGGCGAATATTTGTGCTTTTTAAAGACTTAACTTCTTGATTTTTAAAAAGAAAAACGTCTTTGGAAACGCGAAAGTTTGCGATAAATCTATTAACATAATTTTTTTCAGTTATTTGATTTGCATGATATCATATGTATGTATGTACTTACTGGTTGGTAGGCAGCTCCAGAACATTAATCCTATCTCTTAACTCTCTGCGATTTACTTGAACAGTTTCATCATCGTTATCTATTTCATTTGAAAAGTAAACAGCCACCGATAAAACCATCTTTATCAAACAAATATGGCTTTTTGAACGCGATTTGCACTTTTCACTTTAGAGTTTGGTTTTTTATATATCTTATTTTATCTATTTAAGCACTTTTATAAAATCAAAACAAGAAACACACAAAAAAATTACAAATATTTTTTTTTAAGTTTTCTCGCTTTTTTATTCATTGACACTTTGCACCAGCTGATCACACTTACACGCAGTTGTATTCGCTTTAGAATATTTTCGTAGTATTTTTTGATACTTTTAACAGAAATATCAAAATTTATGACATGGCATTGCTTCTACTTCTTAAAGACGTAAGATACCAAAATTGACATACGTAAGCGAGTGCGAAAGAAAGTGAGTGCCAATGAGAAATCCAAATTGACTCGAATTCGAGCAAATGCTTTTCGTTCGCTTAAGTTTTCTTTCTTAAATCAGAAATAGGCCATAAAGGTAAAATAAGCAAAACAGAAGTTGAATTAATTTTGGTGTTATTATACAGCAGTACGGGATAGAAGTTATCAGTATTTAAAATGAATGGCGCATACTTATAGTCCTAAATAAAGTTTACTTTAAAAATTTATAGCCAGTTTTGCCAAACAAAATATTGGCTGTAAGCTCTTACAGTATACTTTGTTTTGAGTATGATTTGTTTTGACTAAACGCAAAGAAAAAATATGGTTGTGGCATGGTTGCGTCAGCAATGACATGTTTCCCGACACAGTTTTTGAATGTGGCAAATAACTTATTATTGTATTAAATGACTGTGAACCTTAATTAGTTTAAGGGAAAAAAAACTAACGTTTACATTTAATTATGAAATTATGAAAATTGACACATGGTTGGCTTGAACAATATATATTGTTGTCTGACTACAATTAAGAATTCAACAACAGAATGGTTCTATAATAATAAAATATCGTTCTTATCTATACTATTTTGTTTGCAATAAAGCTATGGTTATAAAACAGACATGGCTCTCTGCTTCCAAAAAAGTTTTTGTTCTATCCCTTTGTTGAATGCTTGTTAGTTTTGTGTTTTACTTGACAGCGTTTGGTTTATTTTTGTGACCGGTTGGTGTGAAAAAAATGTAAATAACTATAAGTGATATATTCCGGCAATTAATGTTCGGCCATGTTCTGGAGACCATTTAGTTTTGAAATAGCAAAATTTCAAAAGCGAAGAAAAGTGTTCTTTAATCGAACAATTTATTGCATTCGTAGCTTTGTTCTGTACTATAAAATCCGACTGTGAATACCGAATATATGATAACTGTTTAAAAAGTCAACCCCTACATTCGGCAAAAAACATAAATTATATTTTTTAACACTTCTGTTGGAACTATCGAAAAACTTCTTTAACAAAAGTTTAATGATTTTTTGCGGGCTTTAATTTTCTGCTATTAGGGTGGTACATTAGGGTGGTAGAAAATGAGATCTGGTGGGTAAATACTAGAACGGGATACAAAATACCATTGACTATTAAAGCAAAACATTGGTCTCTTTGAGACAAAAACATCGATATATCACACTTTGAGATCCGACTGTAAATGCCGAAGATATAACGAAAAATGTATTTTGGCGACCCCTACTTTCGGCAAAAAAAATTAAAAAAATTTTTTTTGAAAATGTCTTACAACATTACTTCGATTTCGGTGGTGTACGGCGAACTTTTTTTTTTTCTTGCCTATATGGCGAGACGCTCTAATGTACATATATGTATGTGTTTCCTTGGCTATTTGTGCTGCTGTTGTTATGAGTATAGAAAAATATTGTGTTGGCACAGGTTTCTGATGAACAAGTGCTTTTCAGATGCTGAATTTTTAGCAGAGTTTAATAAATAGTAGTAATAAACTTGTGATGAATATTTTTATTTTTATTTTTTATTTTAATGTTAGATTGTAGAACATTTTTGAATGATTTTAAGATAACACAATATTTTTTAAGGAGTTTTGAGTGTCCGACTGTTGGTTCGTTGGTGGGATGAAGGTACCGTTATGATAACTTCGTTTATTCAACTCAGAAACAGTGTTTCGTATTGCTAGACAAAGGAATTTGAATTTCACAATATGATGCAATTTCATTATGTGCATATGTTTGTGTATGTGTATTACGTCATCACTTCTGTGTGTGTGTGTGTGTATATGTGTATGTGAGTGCTGGTTTGCGTATATGTGTATATGAGTGCTGGTTTATGTGTGTGTATGTGTGTGTGTGTGTGTGTATATATATTTTTATATATATGTACGTGTTGTCCTTGATTTTGTGCTGACCGTGCGAGTTTTTGCTATTGCTAAGCATATGAATTTCATCATATGTCGTAATATCGATAGAGAAATTTTATTTGATGACTACTATGCGAATCTCATACAATGTATATAAGTATAAGAAATAATGCAGATTGTCATCAGTATACTCTGATATCTCTACAAGTGGCAACCTATTTTCAAGTGCCTTCAAGTAAAAGTTTAAAAAAATAAAATAAATAAATACTATTATTAAATAAATAATTAAACAAATAAATTTAATTGTTATTAATAAATAATTATTATTATTGTTATTAAATATACTGTTGAACAGTTAAATAAAACAAATCAAGTTTTAATTATTAAATATAACGTTAAACAATTAAATAAATAAAAATATTTATATATATATATATATATATATATATATATATATATATATATATATATATATATATATATATATATATATATATATATATATATATATATATATATATATATATATATATATATATATATATATATATATATATATATATATATATATATATATATATATATATATATATATATATATATAAATAAAAAATGAATACAAAAAATTGTGTCATCTGCAATAAGGTCTTTGTGACCCAAATCAAACTAAATGAGCATATGGAAACACATTCCTATGCTAACCATTCGAAGGGAATGCTTGGCACTAGTAAGCAGTATGGCAAAAATAAACATTGCAAAGATTGCAATGAACTGATCCCATCGAACGGTTATATGGCTCATGTCAGAACCACACAACATAAGAATAATTGCCAGGAAGAGCGAATTAGTGAAGAGCTCTCTAGAAGAACTAGTGATTTCAATGGGAGGATCGAGACCTATATCCTCCTCAACAAAAATGAGGGTGTCTTATTTCCGGAGGAGTTTATCTCATTAGCAAAGAGCTCCATAATCAAGCAACTAAATGAACGTAGTAGGACACATACTACGTGCAAATTTAATATGGAGCTCACATCTGATTACATGAAGATGGCGAACGATGAGATGAATATTGCCCAACTTGTTCACATCTCAAAGATGATGCTGGTAAATCTCTCTGACGATCTAGAGGACATGTTCAAGAAACAAGGAGAGGAAATAAGAAATAAAATGACTAAATTTCAGGAGAGGAATAGTGGATGGACCCGTATCTCTATAAAATTCTTGGAAGTGAATATTAATAAGGCGTCCATAATAAGAGGATCGAGCTTTATCCCTCTCCCAAAAAATATATTAAGGAAACAAGCGTGCATAAATGTTGAAACCCGTGATGTATACTGTTTCAAATGGTGTCTCATTGCTGCTTTATATATAGATAGCATTTTAGATCGCAGATAGCAAACACAATGTAGGAGCTATAAAATCGTGAATATCACATCTCATAAAATTAAGATAGGGACATGTGTATTAAATTTCGAAGGCCTTGAGTTTCCACTCCCATTGAGGCAGATAAAAAAATTCTAAAATCAGAATGATGTCAGCATAAATGTATTCGGTCATAATGGAACATCACTTATGGGACCATACTATGTAACGAAAGGAGAGAAACCAGTTCATATTAACTTATTATTGCTCCAGGCAAATGAAAGATTTCACTATGTGCTAATCAACGATATATCAAAGTGCGTTTAATTTTTATGTATATTAAAAATTTTTTCCCATCTATATTAAACAAATTTCTTATTATCTTTACTTACTTTTTATTTTATTTTTCCTCTCTTCTTTAGACTTCTTCGTTCCAACATGACATCACACCATGGTAAAGTTATGATTTGTAACACATGCTTGTACTATACACATGATAATTACATTTATAATCATCATAAAAATGTTTGTGGTAAACACATCATCAGGATGTCCGAAGATGCAGCTACTCTCAAGTTTAAAAATCATTATAAGCAGTTGCATGTACCCTTCGTCATCTACGCGGATTTCGAGGCAATCCTTCAATCAACAAATGAGTATGTACGTGTAAATACAACAAATATCCAAAAGCACACAGCATGTGCTTTTAGTTATTTTATTAAGTGTACGAGTAGTTTTAACATAGAATTAAATTCAATAAATAGCTGTTGCGGTGAGGATTCAGCAAAGATATTTGTGAAAAAAATTGTAGAAGATTCAACGTATATTTATCTAAATTAAGGAAATGTGCATGTCCCCCATAAAAATAGCCCAATATAATAATGCTCAAAATTTTCATATATGTAAGAAAAGATTAAATAATGATAAAGTCAGAGATCATTGTCATCTTACAGGCAATTACCGCGGAGCAGCTCATAACGAGTGTAATTTGAATTATAAAACACCTCAATTTATACCGATTATATTTCATAACCTTTATTTTTCAAAGAACTTTCTGGCATACAAAATGCCACTATTAAAGTGATTCCCCAGAGCACCGAATGTTATATTTCTCTTTCAATTCACATTAAATTAGACAAAAAAGACGGATTCGAAATAAGATTTATAGACTCATTTCGATTTATGGCTTCGAGTCTAGACGCATTAGCGAAAAATCTTGATAACATTGATTTCAATACTGTTCGATCATGTTTTGCTGATGTTGATCATTTCGAACTGATGAGAAGAAAGGGTGTGTTTCCGTACTCCTACATGGATTACATGACTAAGTTTGAGGAAACTAAACTCCCTAGTAAAGGAGAGTTCTTCAATATTCTAACGAATGAAGAATGTGATATAGTAGAGTATCAACATGCTCAAAAAGTATGGAACGAGTTTAATTGTAAAACCCTCCTTGACTATACTAAACACTACCTAAAGGCTGATGTTATTCTTCTAACAGACGTGTTTGAAAATTTTAGAAATATTTGTAAAGGTATATATGATTTGGACCCCTGTCACTATTATACAGCACCAGGATTATCTTGGGATGCGATGCTTAAAACCACTCAAGTTACATTAGAACTGTTTACCGATTCCGAAATGTATATGAAAATGGAATTAGAGGTGGACTAGTTCAATGTTCACAGAGATATACTAAAGCTAACCACAAGTACTTCAAAGATTATGATAGTACAAAACCATCTGAATATTTAATGTATTTAGATGCAAACAATTTATATGGGTGGGCAATGTCGGAATATCTTCCCTGCGGAGAATTTGAGTGGGTATATGATCCTGATTTTGATGTGGAAAAAATATCTGATACATCAGAATATGGCTACATATTGGAGGTGGATATAGAGTATCCCGACTCAATACATGATCTACACGATGATTTACCATTTTGTCCTCAAAATAAGACTGTCGGAGGATCCAAATTCAAAAAATTAATTGCAGATTTACGCCCAAAAACAAATTATACAGTCCATTATAGAGTTTTAAAACAATGTATTTCAAATGGCCTAATCTTAAAACAAATCCATAGAATTCTTAAATTTAAGCAATTAATTAATTAATTGCAGATTTACGCCCAAAAACAAATTATACAGTCCATTATACAGTTTTAAAACAATATATTTCAAATGGCCTAATCTTAAAACCAATCCATAGAATTCTTAAATTTAATTCAATAGCTTAAGAAATACATTGATTTAAACACATTCCATAGAACAAATGGTAAAAATAACTTTGAAAAAGATTTATTCAAACTTTTAAACAATGCTGTGTATGGTAAGACAATGGAAAACATTGAAAAACGTAGGGACATTAGAATTGCTTCATCTTGGGAAACAACAAACAGAAATCATTTGGGACTCAGAGCATTAATTGCGAAACCAAATTTTATGCATATGACAAAATTTTCTGATGATATGTATGCGGTGGAGTTGAAAAAAATGGAACCAGACTATAATAAACCCATATATGTTGGCTTTACAGTGCTAGAGTTATCCAAGTGGAGAATGTATGATTTCCATTATGGTTTCATGAAACCTAAATTTGGATATAACATTTCTCTCAACTATATGGATACTGATTCTTTTATTTATTCGATTCAAACTGATGATCTTTACCATGATATCCGTAATGATATTAGTTTGAATTTTGACACATCAGAATATCCGATAGATAATCAATTCCGTTTACCGCTACTCAATAAGAATGTTTTGGGAATGTTGAAGGATGAAAATAAGGGAGATATAATGACAGAGTTTATAGGTTTAAGATCAAAAATGTATTCTCTATCGACTCTTCACTCGGAAGATGTTAAAAAATCAAAAGGGGCTAAAAAGTCTGTAATTAAAAAGTTGACCATTAATGATTATAAAAGGTTTCTATTCGAATCTAAAATTATTTCAGATGAAATGGTTTTGTTTAGGTCTAAAACACATCAACTATATACTCAAAAATTACATAAAATAGTACTTAGTTATTCTGATGATAAGAGAAATATAATGTCAGATAAAATAAAAACGCGTGCTTGGGGACATTACATAGATCAAAATAGTGAATCAATGACAATGAAGATTTAATTTTGTACTGTTTGTATTAGTTTATATTTATTTAGTTATTTAATTATTTATTAATTTACTTATTAATTAATTTATTTATTTAATTATTTATTAATTTACTTATTAATTAATTTAGTTATTTAATTATTTATTAATTTATTTTTTAATTTACTTTATTTTATTTTTATCACAAAGAAACATGTAAATATTTAATGTTCAAAAACTTTTGTTTTCTTACCTAAACCTAGAATCGTTCATAAATAAAAACAAATATTCTATAAAGTTTTTCATATTTTTATTTATATATAAAATTGAATGTGTATTATTATTAAGATTTCTAAGACAAAATATAAAATAAAAATTAAAAATTTGTAAATATAAAACAATAAATGAACATGTGTATATTCTTTATTTCAAAGATTCTTTTTCCAGTAAAATTGCATCTCTTAGTGCACAAACACCAAAGTTGTGGTAGTTACAATAGAAATAGTATGGATACTTGATATACATTTGTTTAAAGTTGATGCAACTAGTATCCTCAATGTTAAAAATAGTTTGATGAATCATTTTCTTAAAATATTTTTTCTTTTCTTCACACTTAACATAGATTGTAGAATATTTTAAGTTTTCTTTTAAAAATCTGCAAAGGCTTTAAAATGATACTGATCCATCGTTCCAGTATAGATGATAATAGTTTTTTGTTAACCAATTTGCTTCCCTCTGCTTTTTTTTGCTGACAAACATTGAAAATCATATGGAGGTTTTATGATGAAATTCATGTGGTCATTATTGTTGAAAACAACTGCAACTTCTTTTGCAATAAAATTGTTTGAGTTACTTTTGAAACCTTGCAAATATATGAACATTATATTGTTATTCATAGTACATATGTAATTTATAAAACTTTTTGGACTTCTCCTTTTATGGGTACATATTCAATTATGCGATCATGAACAAGAATGCCATAACCTGATGTCTTTGATGCAATATTTGTAGCTGTTTCAAATTCAATTTTTATATCAATTGGTCCATTATTGAGCGATTCGTTTTGATGGCTGACATCTACTACAATCATCGGTGCATTATTTTTAAATTCTTAAGCAGTTAGAAGTGATTGAGATTCTCTCGTGTAACAGCTCTGTTGAAATCTTAGATACATATCATATATAATTGCATAGCTTTCATTCTTAAATTTGATATTTAGATCATCATAAAAAATATGCTTGTGTACATTAAATTTAGCATTAGATTATATTTTTATACGAGAGCATACACTACTTAAATGTTTTCAGATTTATAAAGATAAACTTTAATCGGGGGCCATTCCAATTGAAAAATATCTTCAACGATTGCTCTTTTTCCATTGTATGGTGATTGAGATATCATTACCTCATATATGTATATCTAATATCTTGCTATTTAAATCATTGATTTCATTTCTAAGAACTTCAACTTCTTCGCTTATGCCCCTTTTTTAATATCTTTAGCATATGTTTGATTTGTGAATTCAAATAGGCTTTATTAACAACATCTTGTCCATCCAACGGTGAAGCTACATTTATATCTATTTTGTTCTCCATATTTATTTTATTTCCATCTAGTATAAAACCTAAATTTTTCAAAAGATATCTTCTTTTTACTTCACTGCTATACTCCTGATTTAAATAATGAGCAAATTTGTCAACAGTCATTTTTTTTAAATCTATTTGTTCTATGTTCTAGTCAATTATATTTTCTCGTTATTATGAATAGTATGAGCAGTAACTTGTGCTACTACCAGTAATCTAAGACGATTTATCAACTCATGTGGATCGTCTCATTATAGATAGTTTGAATTGTGAAGGTTAAATAACATTGAAGCTTTATCAATGCAAGTAATTATGTACTTGCAAATAATCTATATTTAAAATATATATATATCCTTTTAGTTGATTATTAAAATCGTAGTATGTTCTATTTATTTACATATATTACGTAACTGGTATTAGGCATCAGATATTAGGTATCTGTTTAGATTATTAGGTACCTGATCAGGTTATTAGGTACCTGATCAGATTATTAGGTACCCGATCGGGTTATTAGGTACCTGATCAGGTTATTAGGTACCTGATCAGATTATTAGGTATCTGATCAGGTTATTAGGTACCAGATCAGATTATTAGGTACCTGATCAGGTTATCAGATCAGACTATTAGGTACCTGATCAGGTTATTGGGTACCTGTTCAGATTATTAGGTACCTGATCAGGCTATTAGGTACCTGATCAGGTTATTAGGTACCTGATCATATTATTAGGTACCTGATCAGATTATTAGGTATCCAATCAGGTTATTAGGTACCTAATCTGGTTATTAGGTACCTAATCTGGTTATTAGGTACCTGATCAGATTATTAGGTATCTGATCAGGTTGTTAGGTACCTGATCAGATTATTAGGTACCTGATCAGGTTATCAGATCAGATTATTAGGTACCTGATCAGGTTATTAGGTACCTGATCAGATGAGATTAATATCAATAGCAAGAACTCGCACGGTCAGCACAAAAAAATAATAAACCGACTTCAGTAAGAGCAATATACTTGATGGTCTTTTATATAAACAATTTTGAAAATCGGTATGCAAATGGAGGAATTATGCTCTAATAAATATTTTGGGTGGAGTAAGTTTCCCCTCCCATTTTCGAAAAGAATTGTGGGGCCAAACTACTAGGGAACCCTTCCAAACAACACAAGAATTTTGAAAATCGGTTCACAAATTTTCCCCTCCGATTTTCGACAAACTAATTTTGGAACCTATGTTTGTCAAATCCTCTCAAACAAAAATAAATTTTGAAAATAGGTACACAAATGACAGAGTTATGCATGGAGGGGGGAGCAAATTTCCCCCACCGATTTTCATCAAAAAATTTTGGGACCAATTTTTGTCAAAATGTTTCAAATAAAACAAGAATTTTGAAAATCGGTTCACAAATGACAGAGTATGCATGGGGGGCGGGGGAATTTCCCCCTCCCATTTTCGAAAAAAATTATGGGACCAAACTGCAGGCAAACCCTTTCCAACAAAAAAAAAATTCAAAAATCGGTTCACAAATGACAGAGTTATGCGTGTACAAACATAAAAAAGTAAAAAAAGAACATACACACGAATTGATAACCTCCTTCTTTTTTGAAGTCGGTTAAAAAAGGGGCATAAGCGAAGAAGTTGAAGTTCTTAGAAATGAAATCAATGATTTAAATAGCAAGATATTAGATATATATGAGGTAGTGATATCTCTATCACCATACAATGGAAAAAGAGCAATCGTTGAAGATATTTTTCAATTGGAATGGCCCACGATTAAAGGTTATCTTTATAAATCTGAAAACATTTAAGTAGTGTATGCTCTCGTATAAAAATATAATCTAATGCTAAATTTAATGTACACAAGCATATTTTTTATGATGATCTAAATATCAAATTTAAGAATGAACGCTATGCAATTCTATATGATATGTATCTAAGATTTCAACAGAGCTATTACATGAGAGAATCTCAATCTCTTCTAACTGCTCAAGAATTTAAAAATAATGCACCGATGATTATAGTAGATGTCAGCCATCAAAACGAATCGCTCAATAATGGACCAATTGATATAAAAATTGAATTTGAAACAGCTACAAATATTGCTTCAAAGACATCAGGTTATGGCATTCTTGTTCATGATCGCATAATTGAATATGTACCCATAAAAGGAGAAGTCCAAAAAGTTTTATAAATTACATATGTACTATGAATAACAATATAATGTTCATATATTTGCAAGGTTTCAAAAGTAACTCAAACAATTTTATTGCAAAAGAAGTAGCAGTTGTTTTCAACAATAATGACCACATGAATTTCATCATAAAACCTCCATATGATTTTCAATGTTTGTCAGCAAAAAAAGCAGAGGGAAGCAAATTGGTTAACAAAAAACTATTATCATCTATACTGGAACGATGGATCAGTATCATTTTAAAGCCTTTGCAGATTTTTAAAAGAAAACTTAAAATATTCTACAATCTATGTTAAGTGTGAAGAAAAGAAAAAATATTTTAAGAAAATGATTCATCAAACTATTTTTAACATTGAGGATACTAGTTGCATCAACTTTAAACAAATGTATATCAAGTATCCATACTATTTCTATTGTAACTACCACAACTTTGGTGTTTGTGCATTAAGAAATGCAATTTTACTGGAAAAAGAATCTTTGAAATAAAGAATATACACATGTTCATTTATTGTTTTATATTTACAAATTTTTAATTTTTATTTTATATTTTGTCTTAGAAATCTTAATAATAATACACATTCAATTTTATATATAAATAAAAATATGAAAAACTTTATAGAATATTTGTTTTTATTTATGAACGATTCTAGGTTTAGGTAAGAAAACAAAAGTTTTTGAACATTAAATATTTACATGTTTCTTTGTGATAAAAATAAAATAAAGTAAATTAAAAAATAAATTAATAAATAATTAAATAAATAAATTAATTAATAAGTAAATTAATAAATAATTAAATAAAGTTAATAAGTAAATTAATTAATTAAAGGTTAATAAGTAAATTAATAAATAATTAAATAACTAAATAAATATAAACTAATACAAACAGTACAAAATCATTGTCATCTTACAGGTAATTTTCGAAATAAATCATACTAATCTGTATCCATTGATTCACTATTTTGATCTATGTAATGTCCCCAAGCACGCGTTTTTATTTTATCTGACATTATATTTCTCTTATCATCAGAATAACTAAGTACTATTTTATGTAATTTTTGAGTATATAGTTGATGTGTTTTAGACCTAAACAAAACCATTTCATCTGAAATAATTTTAGATTCGAATAGACACCTTTTATAATCATTAATGGTCAACTTTTTAATTACAGACTTTTTAGCCCCTTTTGATTTTTTAACATCTTCCGAGTGAAGAGTCGATAGAGAATACATTTTTGATCTTAAACCTATAAACTCTGTCATTATATCTCCCTTGTTTTCATCCTTCAACATTCCCAAAACATTCTTATTGAGTAGCGGTAAACGGAATTGATTATCTATCGGATATTCTGATGTGTCAAAATTCAAACTAATATCATTACGGATATCATGGTAAAGATCATCAGTTTGAATCGAATAAATAAAAGAATCAGTATCCATATAGTTGAGAGAAATGTTATATCCAAATTTAGGTTTCATGAAACCATAATGGAAATCATACATTCTCCACTTGGATAACTCTAGCACTGTAAAGCCAACATATATGGGTTTATTATAGTCTGGTTCCATTTTTTTCAACTCCACCGCATACATATCATCAGAAAATTTTGTCATATGCATAAAATTTGGTTTCGCAATTAATGCTATGAGTCCCAAATGATTTCTGTTTGTTGTTTCCCAAGATGAAGCAATTCTAATGTCCCTACGTTTTTCAATGTTTTCCATTGTCTTACCATACACAGCATTGTTTAAAAGTTTGAATAAATCTTTTTCAAAGTTATTTTTACCATTTGTTCTATGGAATGTGTTTAAATCAATGTATTTCTTAAGCTATTGAATTAAATTTAAGAATTCTATGGATTTGTTTTAAGATTAGGCCATTTGAAATACATTGTTTTAAAACTGTATAATGGACTGTATAATTTGTTTTTGGGCGTAAATCTGCAATTAATTAATTAATTGCTTAAATTTAAGAATTCTATGGATTTGTTTTAAGATTAGGCCATTTGAAATACATTGTTTTAAAACTCTATAATGGACTGTATAATTTGTTTTTGGGCGTAAATCTGCAATTAATTTTTTGAATTTGGATCCTCCGACAGTCTTATTTTGAGGACAAAATGGTAAATCATCGTGTAGATCATGTATTGAGTCGGGATACTCTATATCCACCTCCAATATGTAGCCATATTCTGATGTATCAGATATTTTTTCCACATCAAAATTAGGATCATATACCCACTCAAATTCTCCGCAGGGAAGATATTCCGACATTGCCCACCCATATAAATTGTTTGCATCTAAATACATTAAATATTCAGATGGTTTTGTACTATCAAAATCTTTGAAGTACTTGTGGTTAGCTTAAGTTATCTCTGTGAACATTGAACTAGTCCACCTCTAATTCCATTTTCATATACATTTCGGAATCGGTAAACAGTTCTAATGTAACTTGAGTGGTTTTAAGCATCGCATCCCAAGATAATCCTGGTGCTGTATAATAGTGACAGGGGTCCAAATCATATATACCTTTACAAATATTTCTAAAATTTTCAAACACGTCTGTTAGAAGAATAACATCAGCCTTTAGGTAGTGTTTAGTATAGTCAAGGAGGGTTTTACAATTAAACTCGTTCCATACTTTTTGAGCATGTTGATACTCTACTATATCACATTCTTCATTCGTTAGAATATTGAAGAACTCTCCTTTACTAGGGAGTTTAGTTTCCTCAAACTTAGTCATGTAATCCATGTAGGAGTACGGAAACACACCCTTTCTTCTCATCAGTTCGAAATGATCAACATCAGCAAAACATGATCGAACAGTATTGAAATCAATGTTATCAAGATTTTTCGCTAATGCGTCTAGACTCGAAGCCATAAATCGAAATGAGTCTATAAATCTTATTTCGAATCCGTCTTTTTTGTCTAATTTAATAAGAATTGAAAGAGAAATATAACGTTCGGTGCTCTGGGGAATCACTTTAATAGTGGCATTTTGTATGCCAGAAAGTTCTTTGAAAAATAAAGGCATATCATATGCAGAAAGGTTATGAAATATAATCGGTATAAATTGAGGTGTTTTATAATTAAAATTACACTCGTTATGAGCTGCTCCGCGGTAATTGCCTGTAAGATGACAATGATCTCTGACTTTATCATTATTTAATCTTTTCTTACATATATGAAAATTTTGAGCATTTCTATGGGGGACATGCACATTTCCTTAACTTTAGATAAATAATTTAGATAAATATACGTTGAATCTTCTAAAATTTTTTTCACAAATATCTTTGCTGAATCCTCACCGCAACAGCTATTTATTGAATTTAATTCTATGTTAAAACTACTCGTACACTTAATAAAATAACTAAAAGCACATGCTGTGTGCTTTTGGATATTTGTTGTATTTACACGTACATACTCATTTGTTGATTGAAGGATTGCCTCGATATCCGCGTAGATAACGAAGGGTACGTGCAACTGCTTATAATGATTTTTAAACTTGAGAGTAGCTGCATCTTCGGGCATCCTGATGATGTGTTTACCACAAAAATTTTTATGATGATTATAAATGTAATTATCATGTGTATAGTACAAGCATGTGTTACAAATCATAACTTTACCATGGTGTGATGTCATGTTGGAACGAAGAAGTCTAAAGAAGAGAGGAAAAATAAAATAAAAAGTAAGTAAAGATAATAAGAAATTTGTTTAATATAGATGGGAAAAAATTTTTAATATACATAAAAATTAAACTCACTTTGATATATCGTTGATTAGCACATAGTGAAATCTTTCATTTGCCTGGAGCAATAATAAGTTAATATGAACTGGTTTCTCTCCTTTCGTTACATAGTATGGTCCCATAAGTGATGTTCCATTATGACCGAATACATTTATGCTGACATCATTCTGATTTTAGAATTTTTTTATCTGCCTCAATGGGAGTGGAAACTCAAGGCCTTCGAAATTTAATACACATGTCCCTATCTTAATTTTATGAGATGTGATATTCACGATTTTATAGCTCCTACATTGTGTTTGCTGTCTGCGATCTAAACTGCTATCTATATATAAAGCAGCAATGAGACACCATTTGAAACAGTATACATCACGGGTTTCAACATTTATGCACGCTTGTTTCCTTAATATATTTTTTGGGAGAGGGATAAAGCTCGATCCTCTTATTATGGACGCCTTATTAATATTCACTTCCAAGAATTTTATAGTGATACGGGTCCATCCACTATTCCTCTCCTGAAATTTAGTCATTTTATTTCTTATTTCCTCTCCTTGTTTCTTGAACATGTCCTCTAGATCGTCAGAGAGATTTACCAGCATCATCTTTGAGATGTGAAGAAGTTGGGCAATATTCATCTCATCGTTCGCCATCTTCATGTAATCCGATGTGAGCTCCATATTAAATTTGCACGTAGTATGAGTCCTACTACGTTCATTTAGTTGCTTGATTATGGAGCTCTTTGCTAATGAGATAAACTCCTCCGGAAATAAGACACCCCCATTTTTGTTGAGGTGGATATAGGTCTCGATCCTCCCATTGAAATCACTAGTTCTTCTAGAGAGCTCTTCACTAATTCGCTCTTCCTGGCAATTATTCTTATGTTGTGTGGTTCTGACATGAGCCATATAACCGTTCGATGGGATCAGTTCATTGCAATCTTTGCAATGTTTATTTTTGCCATACTGCTTACTAGTGCCAAGCATTCCCTTCGAATGGTTAGCATAGGAATGTGTTTCCATATGCTCATTTAGTTTGATTTGGGTCACAAAGACCTTATTGCAGATGACACAATTTTTTGTATTCATTTTTTATTTTTATATATATATATATATATATATATATATATATATATATATATATATATATATATATATATATATATATATATATATATATATATATATATATATATATATATATATATATATATATATATATATATATATATATATATATATATATATATATATATATATATATATATATATATATATATATATATATATATATATATATATATATATATATATATATATATATATATATATATATATATATATATATATATATATATATATATATATATATATATATATATATATATAAATAAAAAATGAATACAAAAAATTGTGTCATCTGCAATAAGGTCTTTGTGAACCAAAGCAAACTAAATGAGCATATGGAAACACATTCCTATGCTAACCATTCGAAGGGAATGCTTGGCACTAGTAAGCAGTATGGCAAAAATAAACATTGCAAAGATTGCAATGAACTGATCCCATCGAACGGTTATATGGCTCATGTCAGAACCACACAACATAAGAATAATTTCCAGGAAGAGCGAATTAGTGAAGAGCTCTCTAGAAGAACTAGTGATTTCAATGGGAGGATCGAGACCTATATCCTCCTCAACAAAAATGAGGGTGTCTTATTTCCGGAGGAGTTTATCTCATTAGCAAAGAGCTCCATAATCAAGCAACTAAATGAACGTAGTAGGACTCATACTACGTGCAAATTTAATATGGAGCTCACATCTGATTACATGAAGATGGCGAACGATGAGATGAATATTGCCCAACTTCTTCACATCTCAAAGATGATGCTGGTAAATCTCTCTGACGATCTAGAGGACATGTTCAAGAAACAAGGAGAGGAAATAAGAAATAAAATGACTAAATTTCAGGAGAGGAATAGTGGATGGACCCGTATCTCTATAAAATTCTTGGAAGTGAATATTAATAAGGCGTCCATAATAAGAGGATCGAGCTTTATCCCTCTCCCAAAAAATATATTAAGGAAACAAGCGTGCATAAATGTTGAAACCCGTGATGTATACTGTTTCAAATGGTGTCTCATTGCTGCTTTATATATAGATAGCAGTTTAGATCGCAGACAGCAAACACAATGTAGGAGCTATAAAATCGTGAATATCACATCTCATAAAATTAAGATAGGGACATGTGTATTAAATTTCGAAGGCCTTGAGTTTCCACTCCCATTGAGGCAGATAAAAAAATTCTAAAATCAGAATGATGTCAGCATAAATGTATTCGGTCATAATGGAACATCACTTATGGGACCATACTATGTAACGAAAGGAGAGAAACCAGTTCATATTAACTTATTATTGCTCCAGGCAAATGAAAGATTTCACTATGTGCTAATCAACGATATATCAAAGTGAGTTTAATTTTTATGTATATTAAAAATTTTTTCCCATCTATATTAAACAAATTTCTTATTATCTTTACTTACTTTTTATTTTATTTTTCCTCTCTTCTTTAGACTTCTTCGTTCCAACATGACATCACACCATGGTAAAGTTATGATTTGTAACACATGCTGGTACTATACACATGATAATTACATTTATAATCATCATAAAAATTTTTGTGGTAAACACATCATCAGGATGCCCGAAGATGCAGCTACTCTCAAGTTTAAAAATCATTATAAGCAGTTGCACGTACCCTTCGTCTTCTACGCGGATATCGAGGCAATCCTTCAATCAACAAATGAATATGTACGTGTAAATACAACAAATATCCAAAAGCACACAGCATGTGCTTTTAGTTATTTTATTAAGTGTACGAGTAGTTTTAACATAGAATTAAATTCAATAAATAGCTGTTGCGGTGAGGATTCAGCAAAGATATTTGTGAAAAAAATTTTAGAAGATTCAACGTATATTTATCTAAATTATTTATCTAAAGTTAAGGAAATGTGCATGTCCCCCATAGAAATGCTCAAAATTTTCATATATGTAAGAAAAGATTAAATAATGATAAAGTCAGAGATCATTGTCATCTTACAGGCAATTACCGCGGAGCAGCTCATAACGAGTGTAATTTGAATTATAAAACACCTCAATTTATACCGATTATATTTCATAACCTTTCTGCATATGATATGCATTTATTTTTCAAAGAACTTTCTGGCATACAAAATGCCACTATTAAAGTGATTCCCCAGAGCACCGAACGTTATATTTCTCTTTCAATTCACATTAAATTAGACAAAAAAGACGGATTCGAAATAAGATTTATAGACTCATTTCGATTTATGGCTTCGAGTCTAGACGCATTAGCGAAAAATCTTGATAACATTGATTTCAATACTGTTCGATCATGTTTTGCTGATGTTGATCATTTCGAACTGATGAGAAGAAAGGGTGTGTTTCCGTACTCCTACATGGATTACATGACTAAGTTTGAGGAAACTAAACTCCCTAGTAAAGGAGAGTTCTTCAATATTCTAACGAATGAAGAATGTGATATAGTAGAGTATCAACATGCTCAAAAAGTATGGAACGAGTTTAATTGTAAAACCCTCCTTGACTATACTAAACACTACCTAAAGGCTGATGTTATTCTTCTAACAGACGTGTTTGAAAATTTTAGAAATATTTGTAAAGGTATATATGATTTGGACCCCTGTCACTATTATACAGCACCAGGATTATCTTGGGATGCGATGCTTAAAACCACTCAAGTTATATTAGAACTGTTTACCGATTCCGAAATGTATATGAAAATGGAATTAGAGGTGGACTAGTTCAATGTTCACAGAGATATACTAAAGCTAACCACAAGTACTTCAAAGATTATGATAGTACAAAACCATCTGAATATTTAATGTATTTAGATGCAAACAATTTATATGGGTGGGCAATGTCGGAATATCTTCCCTGCGGAGAATTTGAGTGGGTATATGATCCTGATTTTGATGTGGAAAAAAATATCTGATACATCAGAATATGGCTACATATTGGAGGTGGATATAGAGTATCCGGACTCAATACATGATCTTCACGATGATTTACCATTTTGTCCTCAAAATAAGACTGTCGGAGGATCCAAATTCAAAAAATTAATTGCAGATTTACGCCCAAAAACAAATTATACAGTCCATTATAGAGTTTTAAAACAATGTATTTCAAATGGCCTAATCTTAAAACAAATCCATAGAATTCTTAAATTTAAGCAATTAATTAATTAATTGCAGATTTACTCCCAAAAACAAATTATACAGTCCATTATACAGTTTTAAAACAATGTATTTCAAATGGCCTAATCTTAAAACAAATCCATAGAATTCTTAAATTTAATTCAATAGCTTAAGAAATACATTGATTTAAACACATTCCATAGAACAAATGGTAAAAATAACTTTGAAAAAGATTTATTCAAACTTTTAAACAATGCTGTGTATGGTAAGACAATGGAAAACATTGAAAAACGTAGGGACATTAGAATTGCTTCATCTTGGGAAACAACAAACAGAAATCATTTGGGACTCATAGCATTAATTGCGAAACCAAATTTTATGCATATGACAAAATTTTCTGATGATATGTATGCGGTGGAGTTGAAAAAAATGGAACCAGACTATAATAAACCCATATATGTTGGCTTTACAGTGCTAGAGTTATCCAAGTGGAGAATGTATGATTTCCATTATGGTTTCATGAAACCTAAATTTGGATATAACATTTCTCTCAACTATATGGATACTGATTCTTTTATTTATTCGATTCAAACTGATGATCTTTACCATGATATCCGTAATGATATTAGTTTGAATTTTGACACATCAGAATATCCGATAGATAATCAATTCCGTTTACCGCTACTCAATAAGAATGTTTTGGGAATGTTGAAGGACGAAAACAAGGGAGATATAATGACAGAGTTTATAGGTTTAAGATCAAAAATGTATTCTCTATCGACTCTTCACTCGGAAGATGTTAAAAAATCAAAAGGGGCTAAAAAGTCTGTAATTAAAAAGTTGACCATTAATGATTATAAAAGGTGTCTATTCGAATCTAAAATTATTTCAGATGAAATGGTTTTGTTTAGGTCTAAAACACATCAACTATATACTCAAAAATTACATAAAATAGTACTTAGTTATTCTGATGATAAGAGAAATATAATGTCAGATAAAATAAAAACGCGTGCTTGGGGACATTACATAGATCAAAATAGTGAATCAATGGATACAGATTAGTATGATTTATTTCGAAAATTACCTGTAAGATGACAATGATTTTGTACTGTTTGTATTAGTTTATATTTATTTAGTTATTTAATTATTTATTAATTTACTTATTAATTACTTTATTTATTTAATTATTTATTAATTTACTTATTAATTAATTTATTTATTTAATTATTTATTAATTTATTTTTTAATTTACTTTATTTTATTTTTATCACAAAGAAACATGTAAATATTTAATGTTCAAAAACTTTTGTTTTCTTACCTAAACCTAGAATCGTTCATAAATAAAAACAAATATTCTATAAAGTTTTTCATATTTTTATTTATATATAAAATTGAATGTGTATTATTATTAAGATTTCTAAGACAAAATATAAAATAAAAATTAAAAATTTGTAAATATAAAACAATAAATGAACATGTGTATATTCTTTATTTCAAAGATTCTTTTTCCAGTAAAATTGCATTTCTTAATGCACAAACACCAAAGTTGTGGTAGTTACAATAGAAATAGTATGGATACTTGATATACATTTGTTTAAAGTTGATGCAACTAGTATCCTCAATGTTAAAAATAGTTTGATGAATCATTTTCTTAAAAATTTTTTCTTTTCTTCACACTTAACATAGATTGTAGAATATTTTAAGTTTTCTTTTAAAAATCTGCAAAGGCTTTAAAATGATACTGATCCATCGTTCCAGTATAGATGATAATAGTTTTTTGTTAACCAATTTGCTTCCCTCTGCTTTTTTTGCTGACAAACATTGAAAATCATATGGAGGTTTTATGATGAAATTCATGTGGTCATTATTGTTGAAAACAACTGCTACTTCTTTTGCAATAAAATTGTTTGAGTTACTTTTGAAACCTTGCAAATATATGAACATTATATTGTTATTCATAGTACATATGTAATTTATAAAACTTTTTGGACTTCTCCTTTTATGGGTACATATTTAATTATGCGATCATGAACAAGAATGCCATAACCTGATGTCTTTGATGCAATATTTGTAGCTGTTTCAAATTCAATTTTTATATCAATTGGTCCATTATTGAGCGATTCGTTTTGATGGCTGACATCTACTACAATCATCGGTGCATTATTTTTAAATTCTTGAGCAGTTAGAAGAGATTGAGATTCTCTCATGTAATAGCTCTGTTGAAATCTTAGATACATATCATATAGAATTGCATAGCGTTCATTCTTAAATTTGATATTTAGATCATCATAAAAAATATGCTTGTGTACATTAAATTTAGCATTAGATTATATTTTTATACGAGAGCATACACTACTTAAATGTTTTCAGATTTATAAAGATAACCTTTAATCGTGGGCCATTCCAATTGAAAAATATTTTCCACGATTGCTCTTTTTCCATTGTATGGTGATAGAGATACCAATACCTCATATATATCTAATATCTTGCTATTTAAATCATTGATTTCATTTCTAAGAACTTCAACTTCTTCGCTTATGCCCCTTTTTTAATATCTTTAGCATATGTTTGATTTGTGAATTCAAATAGGCTTTATTAACAACATCTTGTCCATCCAACGGTGAAGCTACATTTATATCTATTTTGTTCTCCATATTTATTTTATTTCCATCTAGTATAAAACCTAAATTTTTCAAAAGATATCTTCTTTTTACTTCACTGCTATACTCCTGATTTAAATAATGAGCAAATTTGTCAACAGTCATATTTTTTTAAATCTATTTGTTCTATGTTCTTTATTACTTCTAGTCAATTATATTTTCTCGTTATTATGAATAGTATGAGCAGTAACTTGTGCTACTACCAGTAATCTAAGACGATTTATCAACTCATGTGGATCGTCTCATTATAGATAGTTTGAATTGTGAAGGTTAAATAACATTGAAGCTTTATCAATGCAAGTAATTATGTACTTGCAAATAATCTATATTTAAAATATATATATCCTTTTAGTTGATATATCTTTGATATATCGTTGATTAGCACATAGTGAAATCTTTCATTTGCCTGGAGCAATAATAAGTTAATATGAACTGGTTTCTCTCCTTTCGTTACATAGTATGGTCCCATAAGTGATGTTCCATTATGACCGAATACATTTATGCTGACATCATTCTGATTTTAGAATTTTGTTATCTGCCTCAATGGGAGTGGAAACTCAAGGCCTTCGAAATTTAATACACATGTCCCTATCTTAATTTTATGAGATGTGATATTCACGATTTTATAGCTCCTACATTGTGTTTGCTCTCTGCGATCTAAACTGCTATCTATATATAAAGCAGCAATGAGACACCATTTGAAACAGTATACATCACGGGTTTCAACATTTATGCACGCTTGTTTCCTTAATATATTTTTTGGGAGAGGGATAAAGCTCGATCCTCTTATTATGGACGCCTTATTAATATTCACTTCCAAGAATTTTATAGAGATACGGGTCCATCCACTATTCCTCTCCTGAAATTTAGTCATTTTCTTATTTCCTCTCCTTGTTTCTTGAACATGTCCTCTAGATCGTCAGAGAGATTTACCAGCATCATCTTTGAGATGTGAGGAAGTTGGGCAATATTCATCTCATCGTTCGCCATCTTCATGTAATCAGATGTGAGCTCCATATTAAATTTGCACGTAGTATGAGTCCTACTACGTTCATTTAGTTGCTTGATTATGGAGCTCTTTGCTAATGAGATAAACTCCTCCGGAAATAAGACACCCTCATTTTTGTTGAGGAGGATATAGGTCTCGATCCTCCCATTGAAATCACTAGTTCTTCTAGAGAGGTCTTCACTAATTCGCTCTTCCTGGCAATTATTCTTATGTTGTGTGGTTCTGACATGAGCCATATAACCGTTCGATGGGATCAGTTCATTGCAATCTTTGCAATGTTTATTTTTGCCATACTGCTTACTAGTGCCAAGCATTCCCTTCGAATGGTTAGCATAGGAATGTGTTTCCATATGCTCATTTAGTTTGATTTGGGTCACAAAGACCTTATTGCAGATGACACAATTTTTTGTATTCATTTTTTATTTTTATATATATATATATATATATATATATATATATATATATATATATATATATATATATATATATATATATATATATATATATATATATATATATATATATATATAGATATATATACATATATATATATATATATATATATATATATATATATATATATATATATATATATATATATATATATATATATATATATATATATATATATATATATATATATATATATATATATATATATATATATATATATATATATATATATATATATATATATATATATATATATATATATATATATATATATATATATATATTTTTTTTTTTTTATTTATTTAATTGTTTAACGTTATATTTAATAATTAAAACTTGATTTGTTTTATTTAACTGTTCAACAGTATATTTAATAACAATAATATAATTATTTATTAATAACAATTAAATTTATTTGTTTAATTATTTATTTAATAATAGTATTTATTTATTTTATTTTTTTAAACTTTTACTTGAAGGCACTTGAAAATAGGTTGTCACTTGTAGAGATATCAGAGAATACTTATGACAATCTGCATTATTTCTTATACTTATATACATTGTATGAGATTCGCATAGTAGTCATCAAATAAAATTTCTCTATCGATATTACGACATATGATGAAATTCATATGCTTAGCAATAGCAAAAACTCGCACGGTCAGCACAAAATCAAGGACAACACGTACATATATATAAAGATATATAAACACACACACACACACACACACACATACACACACACAAACCAGCACTCATATACACATATACACAAACCAGCACTCACATACACATATACACACACACACACAGAAGTGATGACGTAATACACATACACAAACATGTACACGTAATGAAATTGCATCATATTGTGAAATTCAAATTCCTTTGTCTAGCAATACGAAACACTGTTTCTGAGTTGAATAAACGAAGTTATCATAACGGTATGTTCATCCCACCATCGAACCACCAGTCGGACACTCAAAACTCCTTAAAAAATATTGTGTTATCTTAAAATCATTCAAACATGTTCTAGAATATAACATTAAAATAAAAAATAAAAATATTCATCACGAGTTCATTACTACTATTCATTAAACTCTGCTTATTAACCTGATGGCCCTAAAAATTCAGCATCTGAAAAGCACTTGTTCATCAAAAACCTGTGCCAACACAATATTTTTCTATACTCATAACAACAGCAGCACAAATAGCCAAGGAAAAACATACATATATGTACATATATATGTATGTATGTATAAAGAAGCGCTGCTCTAATACAGACAAACAATTGCATTCTTCAAAGCAAAAATACATACAATCACTTACATTACTTCAACACATACATACATTACCAAATACATTCCCTCTCCACCACCATTCACAACCGCTATCAGGGTTGCCACTCTCTGCAGCTATTAGATTATTTCCCCAGATATCCTCAAAAATATATATCCACATTAACCGTACATACACATAGCAGTAACAGCTCACAGCAGCAAAACCAAATCTATCAAACATCGATCACTGCATACGCACAAATACACAGATTCTTCGTCACTATATTTGTCTGTCACCACAACAAAAATTAGCGGACACAGGCCAACACACAAGTACAATCACATAAAAATGAAGACATAATACAGACTACACACACACATATGCACACAAGTGATGACGATACAACCTTCTAGTTAATTTTGTTGTGAACATATGCTATCATACATTTCAGACAGCTGTTTTGGTATAGTTACGCCACCTAGTTGTCAAAATGTCAATCAGCTATTTTTGATAGCTGTCACCTAAAATGCAACTCTGTAGTTAACACCATCTGGCAACTCTATGTAATTACAACAATCTGGCAACTCTGACCAACTGTAAAATTTGTTTAGGGAGATTTTAAGGGGATTTTGCTAAACTTTTTATGAATTCTCGGATTTTTGACATATAAACATATCAAAATAAAAAAAATACACCCGTATTTATTACATTTTTGTTAAGGGTTTTTAGTTAATAAAAAAATATTTAGCAACTATTGGAAATGAACGTTTTATAAAACTCCTGGTGATTTGTGTAAGTAAATGGAATACATTTACGTTATTTGAATACTAATATTTGAATACTAATATGTGTGTCTTTCCACACATAAAGGAGTTTATAACATTTTTGAAATTTTTTCAATAATTCTGGGGGGAGGAGGCAACATCATTGCCCTCCCCTCCAAAATGCACCCAGCTACGCTAACGAATAGCTCTGTAAAATAAAATTTTGCTCGGGAAACTTCGATTTTCTTTAGTACTGATGTATGTTGGATACCGCTGTTTTACACTATCTCACAAGCCGTTCGACTTCTGTAGAAAATGCAACACTGATCTAATGTGTTTATGGAAAGTTTTAAAAAAGCAATAACAACACATTATATCACGGTAGCATTTTGCGCAGAAGTTGAACAGCTTGTATGATAGTCTAAAAACAGCTTTAAATACATCTGAATTTATAAAAAGTCAATTTCCAATTTGTCGATAGTTAGGGCGTTTTTCGTTTTAGTTAACGATATGTAACACATTATTTAATTATACAAATTATTATTATAAATTTTAAGTTTATTATTAATTGTAATTAAATAGTTTTGTAATTAATAAAAAAAGTAATTATTACATACATTGTCCATAATTACTTAATTAAAATATTATTTTTCCAATTACATGTAATTGTAATTGGTTTTTTATCAATTGCAATTACATGTAATTGTAATTAAATTTTTTCAATTAAAATTACTTGTAATTGAAAGATTTTCCACCACAATTACTTTTAAATGTAATTGCTTTTTCTTCATTTTCAATTACAGCAAAAAGTAATTGTAATTGAAAAATCTTAATTACAATTACAAAAAAATTTTAATTGCATGTGTAATCAATTACAAAATGTAATTATTACTCCCCAATACGTAGTTGCAGAATATAAAGCTACATTAAAGTCAACTAACTCAATAAGAGCAGTTTTTGATACAGAAGTAGTGGACTGCAATTGAAATATTCCTTCTTTTTTATCCAGGATAAAGCATTGTGGATAAACAATATGTTTCAGTACCAGACCATCAAATCTTTCATTAAGAACCAATACCAAGTAAATCAATAACACAGCAGAACAGTAGTTTTATTGTTTAAATAAAAATAGGTGATCCTTATGTATTTTCATCTGCTGATTGCGATGGCGTCATTGGTTTTTCCCTACCAGCTCTAGTTTTAAAGATATAGTGACATTAAGTATTTGCATAATTTACACCACTTTTTGTATTATTCGTCTTTCAAACTTTAAAACACTTACTGGATTATTAATCTACACAAAATTATCTTTCATTTGGGTAGAGTCACATTGATAAGTATATCAGAATATCTTACTGCTTTCGCAAGGATGTTAAAAATCGTGAGTTTTTGTTTAGTCCTTAAAACTTTTTTTATTTTGATTTTTTGAAATTAAAACAACTGATGCTTATCTATTTTCGTCCGTTGATTATGAAAATAACTTTACTATATTTCTATCGCCTCTAGTTTCCTAGATATTGTGCATTATTTAAATAATTGTGGCAAAAAAAACCGACTTCAATACAGAGAGCCAAATCGTGTACGCCATTTAATATAAAAAATTCCCCCCGATTTTTGAAAAAAAATTTATGCGACAAACCTGCAAGCAAGGTCTTACAAACAATAAAAGAATAAATGGAGGAGTTGTGCTGATTAAATCGTATATTTGAAATTTGCGGTTTTTACGATTTACTATTTTTAAGAAAAACTATTTGAATATGATCACAACGTGTAAAAAATAGAGGCCAGATTTAAAATCAGCGACCTCATATTATAAACAACTAATTTTTTGGGATGGCCTGAGAAAAGAAAAATTCAAAGTATTTTTTTATATAGGTGCAAGGAAAATAATAAAGCTATTTTCGTAATCAGCGGATGAAAATACATAAGAATCAGTTATTTTAATTTCAGTAAATTAAAATAAAAAAAGGACTAAACCAAAAACACACGATATTTAAAATCCTTGCAATAACAGTAAGATATCTTGAAATACTCATCAATGTGACTCTACCCAAATGATAGAGAATTTTGTGGAGATTAATAATCCAGAAAGTATTTTAAAGTTTGGAGGACGAGTCGTGAAATATTAAGCGAATAATATAAAAAGTGGTGTAAATTACACTAACGCTAAATGTCACTATATCTGTAAAACTAGAGCTGCTAGGGAAAAACTAAGGACGCCATCGTAATCAGGGGATAAAAATACAAATAAGAATTACCTATTTTTATTTAAACAACATACAAAAACCTCCATTTTGTTGTGCTGTGTAATTTTTGCGATTTCGATCTATGATCCCTTTTGAGTAGTTTTGTTAAATGATTTTGTAGTCTTCAGTTTTAAGTTCCTCTTTGCATTTTATACGAGGTGGATAACCTTGTGCTATAACTCGATGTTATATAAAATTCCTCTCAGTTGTTATTAAGCAGAAAAACAAGCCTTGAAAATAATTAAGCAGCTTCAAAAACTTAAGAGTAAAAAGTAGGACAACTCCGGACAATTGCTAAAAAAGAAGTAGGACCACCCTGGACGCCCTAAAAAAGAGGATGGTGTCCGGTGATAAGAGGACGGATGGCAACCCTACGTGTAGTGAATGTTAGCACACTATGCAGTTAAATTCATTGTCATTCAATGAATTAAATAATTAATTGCAGGACTTTAGTACCTACGTGTGTATGTGAGCGTGTCTACACACTAAGAGAAAAATCGCAACTAATCGAAGCATATCGTTTTTGAAACGATAATTTTTCAACTTTGAGCATTTTAACGTTAATTTAAGAAAGAACAACTGCGAAATTATGTAAAACCACATGAAATCAATGTATTACAACGTTAAAACTCTCATTCGTTCTTAAAAAAAGAAGTGGTTTCTTAATATGAAAACATCCAACATTTAATTAAGCAAGAACAACTTTGATTTCTAAGACTTAAACTTCAACAAAGTCTACCTTGATTCAAAAACATATTGACATCGATTCGAATATGCAAAAGCTTTAATTTGAAACCGCGAGCGTTTGAATTAAAAATTATAATAGTTTATTCGAAGGCTCACGGTTTTAAATTAAAGATTTTGCATATTTGAAATGAAGTCGGGCATTGTTGAATTCATTTTAATGGTGAAACAATATTAAATTAACACTGATCCATTGTTAAATGAATGATGCATTGTTGATTTCAAGTTATTCGGCTTTAATTTAAGGTTGTGCAACAACGATTTAAAGTTGGGCTACTTTGAAATAAGATGGAACATTTTTGAATAAGGACGGCAACTTTGTTATTGCAGGAAAAATATTATATACTTGTAAGCTGTGAGTCAAATAGGGTAAAAAATATTTAAAGCCATAAAAGGTGGACATTTTTGTGAAAAAGTGAATTAAAATAACAGATAAGTGAAAACTTTGAGCTTCTTGATGACGTCTTAGTTGGTGAGAATGAAACCATAACAAATGAACTATATGACAATCAATTGACAAAATTATTGTAAAAGATCATCTAGAGGAGATTTTTAAAATCATTATTACAGGACTTTAACTTAATGCAAATATTGCCAATACTTAGGTCTTCGAGTAGAGTTTAGAGAAAAATTATTTGGGTGGCGTAAAAAAGAAGTAAATACAATATATATTACATGACCTTATTTAACAATGCATATGTATGCACATTATTGTTTACATTTCTTTGCAGTTTGGAATAGACGATGAAACTATTTCAATCCCGACTAAAGTTAAAGACTGGATTAACAGAGATTTACCAAATGTCCATTCACCATCTTTCTCTAATTCATCAATGACACGTGTTTTAAATAAGGAGATTTTATTTTCTATATGATACATACATACATAATTTATCGATATATTAAATTTTAAAGAATCCTGTCTGAAGATATATAAAGAGTCCAAAAAGGTAACAGATCGAGGAAGTTGTCTGTAATAAGATATCCATGAAACTAAATGAGTTCTTTGCATGGTAAATGATATTTGTGAATTTTTCCCAGTGAAGCAGTTGCGAAGGTAAAGTTCTAATTTATAAATATGTATTAATCTTTATTTAAATTTATTAATTTCACAGGAGTATTACTATTTCGCGCAAAGGTAAAAAGAGTCCCAGCGGCAAGTTATACATCAAATATGTTAATGTTCGATGCAAAGTATGAAAAACATCTCTAGCTCTAACTAGCAAGACGTCTGCGAAAAATGGAAATTGTATATTATTTAAGAGAAAAAGATTTAAAATGTCTAAGCAACGTCGATTTTCTAACAGCATGGTCTAAATCCTCGGATCCGGAGCTCCGGAACTGGTATGTTAAATTTTGAGCATAAAACATATGAAATAGTTCCGGAAATTTATGAAATTTATGCATTAAATAAAAATTACTTTAATAGTGCTCCTATGCATTTCTATTTTATAAAAAATAGAAAAACTATGTTTAATAAAATTTTAAATATATATATATATATATATATATATATATATATATATATATATATATATATATATATATATATATATATATATATATATATATATATATATATATATATATATATATATATATATATATATATATATATATATATATATATATATATATATATATATATATATATATATATATATATATATATATATATATATATATATATATATATATATATATATATATATATATATATATATATATATAGTTATTGTATTTTTCAGTTAAAAAAAAGTAATAACATAAAAGTAAGTATAAGTATTAAAAAATAAAAGTTATTGTCCCACTATATTGGAACGGTACAAACTTTAAATCAACGTTGAACATTTTCAGTTCAAAAACGCTACTAATTTAAAAAGATTCAAAAGTTTGCACCTTTGATTTGAAAATTTTTCTTCTTTGAAACAACTTAGAACTTTTTTGATATAATTAATGTTACTCGTATTTGATTCAAAGATGCCATATTTTTTATTTAATGTCGAGCAATTTTAAATTAGCGTTGAATCCACTATGATTTCGGGTTAACATTGCTTTTATGTCAATTTCCAACTTTTGCATGCTTTTCATAGTTTTTTTTTTAATAATGGTTGAAATTGTTGATTTCCTGCTGTTTTTCTATGAGTGTGTGTATGTATGTATGTAAGCCTCTGACGTAACCGATCGGAACGAGAATTTACTATGATCTTACTTAGAATACGGTTATGTATATTTGTAAAGCTTTTGAAAAAAAGTGTAAGGAGCCATTCAAATATTACTTAACGCTCCAGGGGGAGGGGGGATGCTACGAACTAGATACTTAATACTGAAAATTTTGTAAAAAAGCGTTACGAAGGTAGGGGGGTTTAAAATAAAATAAATATATAGAACTAAAAAAATTAATGATAAAATTTAGAAAAGTATCGATACGATTTGTTATGTTTGTTTTCTTTTTTACGGGTGTGTTTTATCAAGGTGTAAATGTCGGCACGGTGGCTTTATCCGGCTATTCGTCGGCCGTAGGGAGGTTCTTTCCACCCGAACGATAACATAATATTCTCGTGCCAGAAAATATAAAAAATAGTGCACCAAATATGAATCTATATATCATTCATCCGTTGTCCTCCTGTCCGTTTGTTTGGGTTTCCTCCCCCTCTACAACTGTTGCAGCCATTGTATTGTCTGCTGACCCTAAAATATATATATATATATATATATATATATATATATATATATATATATATATATATATATATATATATATATATATATATATATATATATATATATATACAGTATTTTTCGTTTATAGCGAACCCGCTTAAAACGAACTTTCGCCTAAAACGAACCATTTTCGAAAGTACGAACTTTTATTTATATAAAACCATGAATATATTTTCACTTATAACGAACCCGCTTAAAGCGAACTTTCGGTTATACCAAATTTTTTTTGCATGTAAATTGTTCTTTTTTTCGCTTGCTCTATAATCAGGTACTTCCCCTAGGTTTAATTGTTTTTTGTTTTTGTGTGAAGGCGATGTGAATTCAGCAGTTGAAAATTACAAAGTGAGAAGATGGCCGTAGCAGCGGTTGCAAAACAAAGAAAGTGTTTTTCTTTAAAAGAGAAATTTCATATAATAAAACGCATACAAGATGGGGTAAAACAAAAGCAAATATGCCATGAAATGGGCATCAGCAAGTCAACAATAGCTACAATTTGAAAAAATAAGCACCTGGTGCTAAATAATTTTGAGCAAAACTCCACAAGTGTAAAGAAAGGTTAAAACCCTTCCTTCAAGGATTTTTTTAAAAACTAAATAAACTTATTTTTTAAAGACTACAATGTTCTAAAATTATTTAATAAATAAATAAATAGCCAAAGTGTTAAAAAAAGACATGTGCACACACAATAATGGTTTCTTGATGTCTTCACTTAAAACGAACTTCGCTTAAAACGAACAAATTTGATCAGTCCCTTGAAGTTCGCTTTAAGCGAAAAGCACTGTATATATATATATATATATATATATATATATATATATATATATATATATATATATATATATATATATATATATATATATATATATATATATATATATATATATATATATATATATATATATATATACATATATATATATATATATATATATATATATATATATATATATATATATATATATATATATATATATATATATATATATATATATATATATATATATATATATATATATATATATATCGCTTTCACAGAAAAATAAGATATTAGAACTGCTTAAGGAAAATCGGATGGAAGATGTTAGAGAAGTATCAACTCCATTAGATCCTGGTCAAAAATTCAAAAAATGTACAGATGGCTGTAAAAGCTGTAAAAATGTGAATGAAACAGAATATCAATCCTTAATTGGATCTTTAATGTACATTGGTCTATGTACAAGACCAGACATACTACATGCAGTAACGAAACTATCACAGTTTAATAAAGATCCACATATGGAGCATTTAAACGGAGCTCATCATGTATTAAGGTATCTAAGCAATACTGTTGATTTGTGTTTATGTTACAAACCCACAGGAAAAACAATTCATGGCTTCGCAGACGCTGACTGGAAGGGAGACTTCAATAGAAAAACAAAAAACTTTTCTGTATGTATATATAATAATTCTTTATTTATTCTTTCCAAAACAACAAGTCTTATCTTTAAATATATATGTACACATATAAATTAGAAAAAATATAAAGTAATAAAATTTGATTATAAGTACATACATACATATTTACATACATCTATGTATGAATATATTCCTTAAAAACTAAAAGATAGATTTTGTAAAACATTTCGTTTCTAAACGTTTAAAATTTATATGAAAATACATTAAAAAATGTTCTTTCCATACAAACTTCAAAACGAAAAAAGATTTTGTTTTTGTTGTACATATTTACAAAATCTGACCTTAAATATCATAATAAATTTCAAATAACTTAATTACACTTATATACATCGAACAAGTGTCATTGCTTTTCTAAATTATATTAATGTTAATATAATATTAATATTTTAAAGCCATTAATTAATTATCATTACTATCATGAAACAAAATTTTTTATAAATATGTACATATTTTGTATTATTGTTTTATTAAAATCTATTTATTGTTTTATTCATACTTCAAATTCCATTACATTTTCTATATTACATTCAAACAAATTCACTATATCATGAGAGTTTGTGAATTCTGTGCTTATATCATCATATTCAGTCATATATTCAGCAATGTCATATTCAGCAGAGAGAGCGAATAGAACGGTTGTAGAGATGGCCAGACGAATGTTAATTGGATCTGGGCTGCAAGAATTCTTTTGGCAGAAGCAGTAAGAACTGCTGTATATTTAAGAAATCGATGTCCCGCTGCTGCGTTGAATGATGTTACACCTCTAGAACGATGGAGTAGAAGAAAGCCTACTGTAGCGCATCTAAGAATTTTTGGAAGTAAGGCAATTAAATTGGATAAGCGTCCTGCTGCCGTATTCCGTAATTTGCTTAGCTAAAGCTAAATCTCGATCGCTAAAATGCAAAAAAAACTTAGAGTAAATATTTTAGCGATGCCGCTAAATCTGTATTCTGTTTAATTGCTTAGCTAAAAGTTACTATTTTCGCCGCAGCTAATTTGCTATCTGTAGACTATTTATTTTTTTCTGCTTTGATGAACTGCTGCTAGAAAGAGACAAACACATTGTATTCATTTCTGACATTTCATTATAGTGTTACCTTATTTTACAGTTTGCTTTCCTTAAAAACTCTTAACACTTTTCTTCAATAAGTTTTTAAAATATGCTCTAAAATCTCAATTTTAAAAAGTTATTTTAAAGCCCTACTCAAAATTTATTTAGTTTTTACCAAATATGCATTTGAATACCACTTAAGTAGATCATTTATGCGCAGTATTTTTTCATGACACCACCAAGTGCGGAAATCATGGGAAGATTTCCAAAAGATGGCATCACTACAAAGAGTTTGTTTATTTTATGTCAACAAAAAACATAGTGTTTGGGTATATTTTGTATTGTGTTATTTGCGGCAATATTGTTATTAATATATTGTTTAATAACATTTAAGAATAAAATGAGTGGTTTTTATCGGCGACATACTATAATAGCTAGATTAAATGGAGTCAATGAGCGCTATAAACTCACTGTGAAGAGGAAGCAGTTGCGCAGCTCCACGGATTTATTCGATATTCCAAGCAAACAATTTCGGGAACTATTTAGACTTTCAGTGGAGGTTTATCGTGGTTTTATTGCAGAAGTTGCACAATTTATGAAGTTTAAGCTAAGAAATACACGAATTTTAATAGCACTGCGTTTTTTTGCACAGGGTAAGATTAAACTATTGAAAATTAAATGAACTAAATCCATAAATGCTTTTATTCTCTAGGAAGCTACCAGCAGTCAGTGGGGCAGAATTTCATACTAAATGTGTCCCAATCCACAGTTAGTCGCTGCGTCAAAGAGATTAGCTCCATTATGGATCGACATCTACAGGCAAAGTATGTAAGGTTTCCCAGAAACAACGAAGAATGCCAAAGAATTAAACAGCAGTATGTATGATAGTGGATTAATTTCTTATATGAGTTCTAACTCAAAACAACATAATAGATTTTACGAGAAATTCCAGTTTCCGGGTGTGATCGGAGCTATTGACGGCACACATATAAAAATAAAAGGACCTGGCGCGGACATTGAGCATGTTTATGTGTGCCAAAAAGGAGAGCATTCAATAAATGTTCAAGCGATAAGTGATCCATAGAATAAAAGACAAAAATTAAACAGAATTATTTCTCCTAAGGTATGTACTTTGGATTTGCGGATTATAGACTGCAATGCCAGATTTGGCGGAACAGCACGCGATGCCTCTGTTTGGAGAGCAAGTGCTTTAAGAGTTTTTCTTCAACAAAAGTACACCAGTGGTTAGAGAAATGTCTGGCTTATCGGTATGTTCAATAAGTTTAGCGTAGAAAGCGTATAAATATACTTTGTGCTTCAGTAGGTGATAGCGGCTATCCCCAGTTGCCATATTTGATGACACCAATTCAAGGAACGAATTTGACCGACGCTCAAGAAAACCATAACAGGCAACACCGAAAAGCCAGAAATTGTATTGAGCGCTGCTTTGGAGTCTTAGAGTCTAGGGAGTCTGGGCAGGAAGTTCAGATGATAGAAAGTCCTTTACTGGTTTCGTTTTTATATTGGCTAGTGCAGCAGTTATGTTCGAATCAAAAAAGCAACACACGGTAGCTTTGAGTAGTGCTGAAGCTGAGTACATGGCTTTATCTTCAGCTACAAAAGAAATAATATATATCCGAAATCTTTTAACAGATCTGAGATTTAAATTATTATTAAAAATGCAACGACTTTGTTTGGTGACAACTTGGGATCTCAAAAACAGTTTACCATTCCCGGAGCAAGCATATGATATCAAGGTCCATCATGTAAAAGATGTTTATAAAGACGGCAAGCTGACATCTTTACAAAATTGCTGGCGAAGATGAAAACAAACAGTTATCAGATAAGCTAGGCTTATGTTAATTTATTTTTGGTTTTCATTATGGGGTAGTGTTGAAAAATGTTTTCTTGTAAAAATGATTTTATACTTCGTAATGAAAACACTTTGCGTAATTTTATTATTTGAAGTTTGTGTAAGAAAATTTTTCAGACATTTCATTAATTACTTTTGTTCAATAAAGAGTGGCTATATTATTGTATAGAAATTGCGGCTGTTTTTTACTTTTTTCCTCAACAGGTCCCATAAATTTTTTTCGAAAATCCCAAATCCCCAAATATTTATTATCGCATAAGTTTGCCATTTATGGACCAAATTTAAAAATTTTTTATATTAATGGCGTTCAAGATTTGTCTCTTTGTATTGAAGTCGGGTTTTTCCACAATTATTTATATAATGCACAATATCTAGGAAACTAGAGGCGATAGAAAAATAGTAAAGTTATTTTCATAATCAGCGGACGAAAATAGATAAGCATCAGTTGTTTTAATTTAAAAAAATTAAAATAAAAAAAGTTCTAGAGACTAAACAAAAAACGATTTTTAACATCCTTGCAATAGCAGTAAGATATCCTGATATACTTATCAATGTGAATCTGCCCAAATGAAAGAGAATTTTGTGTAGATTAATAATCCAGTAAGTGTTTTAAAGTTTGAAAGACGAATAATACAAAAAGTGGTGTAAGTTATGCAAAAACTAAGTGTCACTATATCTTTAAAACTAGAGCTGCTAGGGAAAAACTAATGACGCCATCGCAATCAGCAGATAAAAATACATAAGGATCACCTATTTTTATTTAAACAATAAAACCACTGTTCTGCTGTATTATTGATTTACTTGGTATTGGTTCTTAATGAAAGATTTGATGGTCTGGTACTGAAACATATTGTTTATCCACAATGCTTAATCCTTGATAAAAAAGAAGGAATATTTCAATTGCAGTCCACTACTTCTGTATCAAAAACTGCTCCTATTGAGTTAGTTGACTTTAATGTAGCTTTATATTCTGCAACTATGTATTGCTAACCAGACTTGGGCAGTAATAATTACATTTTGTAATTGATTACACACGCAATTACAAATTTTTTGTAATTGTAATTAAAATTTTTCAATTACAATTACTTTTTGCTGTAATTGAAAATGAAGAAAAAGCAATTGCATTTAAAAGTAATTGAGGTGGAAAAACTTTCAATTACAAGTAATTGTAATTGAAAAATTCAATTACAATTACATGTAATTGCAATTGAAAAAAACCAATTACAATTATATGTAATTGGAAAAATAATATTTTAATTAAGTAATTATGGACAATGTATGTAATAATTACTTTTTTTATTAATTACAATTAATAATAAAGTTAACATTTATAGCAACAATCCAATTTGTATAATTAAATAATGTGTTACATATCGCTAACTAAAACGAAAAACGCCCTAACTATCGACAAATTGGAAATTGACTTTTTATAAATTCAGATGTATTTAAAGCTGTTTTTAGACTATCATACAAGCTGTTCAACTTCTGCACAAAATGCTACCCTCATATAATGTGTTGTTATTGCTCTTTTAAAACTTTCCATAAACACATTAGATCAGTGTTTCATTTTCTACAGAAGTCGAACCGCTTGTGAGATAGTGTAAAACAGCGGTAACCAACATACATCAGTACAAAAGAAAATCGAAGTTCCCCGAACAAAACTAGCGATTTTATTTAACAGAGCCATTCGTTGGCGTAGCTAGGTGCATCTTGGAGGGGAGGTCAATGATGTTGCCTCCTCCCCCCAGAATTATTGACAAATTTTCAAAATTTATTTTAAACTTCTTTATGTGTGGAAAGACACACATATTAGTATTCGAATATTTGTATTCAAATAACGCAAATGTTATCCATTTACTTACACAAATCACCCGGAGTTTTATAAAACGTTCATTTCCAATAGTTGCTAAATATTTTTTTATTAACTAAAAACCCTTAACAAAAATGTAATAAATACGGGTGTATTTTTTATTTTGATGATATGTTATGTATTTTCTCTAACAAAAGCTAAAAAGTAGTACAACATTTTGAAAACCTTTTGACGCTGGGTCCAATTGTGCATACAATTAGTCAGTCCAATTGCTCCATCAGTAACATGATATTTGGAAGTTTTGGACCTTTAAAAAGTTTTCGTATGATATCCAAGACTTTATATTGAACCTTAAGTGCACGAAAATAGTAATCCATTATTTCTAAATTTTATTCTAAATACATACTTTTATTTTTGAATTATTCTTATTTCAAAGCGAAGAATTTCTTTAATATTGAGTAAATACCATTTACTAAATAGGATTTGCTTTGATATGTATATGAAATGTTTTAGGTTTAACTGAATTACTTTTAAGATAAAAAGTCAGTAACGTGATAGTCAGAAAGAATTAGACAAGATCGATGTTCCAAACAACAAAGAAAATTTAACATCAATTAACTTGCAACCTACAAGAAAATGAACTGAGATCACATTTACGTCAGCCACATAATAAGTGGCGATAAACAGAGATAACATGACGATTAATGATGAGAGTGCAGACATTTCTAAAAACAACGTTGTTCTATTTTGCCGTGTAGGTTGACAATTGAATGCGAAAATTCACCATGTACTATGTTCCACTCGCCAGAAAATATGTAATGTAAAAAATAAATTAAACACAATTCTATGTAAAGTACACATAATCACTTGAACAGTTTCTCAATTTTTCATTAAAAATATATTTTAAGAATTACACTGCCTTACAACAAAAAGGTTTACATTTTCTAATGCATTTTTTAGGGTGATTCGGATGTGCTAAACACGAAAAAAATTAGTTTCAGCCATTATCCAGATAACGGTACGTTTGTGTTTTTTGCTGCAGATATACAATTGTATATTATACATATAGGCATTTCCAGGAAAAAGTCCACTTTTGTAACGTAACGCCAACAAGCAATTAAGCTGTATTTTAAAGTAAACCCAATATTTATTTTTTGTATCTTGTAGTCCTGACTCATCACTATATTGTACACTAATTTTTAATGTCAAATAGTCCAATAGAGCCAGTTGAATTTCATCGGTAATGCTATCTTCATGCCAAGTTTTCGTTATGCATATGGCCCTTAAAAAGTTTAAAAATTTTATTTTCACAAAAATGTAATTGTTTTTGTAATTGTAATTGAAAAATTTTCAATTACATTTATATGTAATTGTAATTGAAATAAATGTAATTGAAATTGGCCAAGTCTGTTGCTAACGCAGTCGCCCTTACACCTCGAAGAAGTTCTGTTAAGTTTACAAAAAGTAGGCTTTGGAGCCCTTCTCCAGACTAAGCTGTAATTCGTCTAAAGAAGAAGTGGAGAGATACCTAAGAAATTGTAGCACATCTAAAGATGCACATCCGCTTATAGTCTTATATTTCTGGCGCAATGTCGTCATATACCCAAACTAGAAAACAATTTCCAGCCGCGCTTTAGTTTTCAAGTGAGTTCTGTCGCACCTGGGAGATCGTTATCTACTGCAGGACTTATTCAAACAGACTTATGAAATGGTCTTCCTCCGAATGATTTTAGAATGGTTTGCTTTTAAACAAGAATTTTATTCATATCATACACGCAAAGAAAAACATGGTTGAGGCAACCATAATCGAAGAGCAACATACTATGATTGAATATATGTATGTTTCTAAACAACGCTATATATGGTTCAAAATTACAATAAATGGTCTGAAATAAACATATATATGGTTAAAATGAACCATATAAATGGTTCTAAATAACCATATATATTGTTCTATATAGTCATATATTTATTGTTTTCTCAACCATAATTTGGTTAAAAAATTGACAGGAGCTAAATAATTTTATTATTTCAATTTAAATCAAAAACAAAATTTTTCAACTGGTCAGTGTGTTGAATCTGAAATAAAAATTATTATCTATTTTCACATAGATACATACATATTTGTTGACACATGCTATGTTTACAATCGGGCATGTTCTGAAAAACATTTCGTTGTGAAACCGGCAACTTTCAGAATAGAATCTAATTAAAAAGCTCGTTTATTAGAGGTTTTCAGTTGGTTTTTATGTTTCAGATATTTCACATATTTTATCAGAACAAAGCTACGATTGCACTAAATTGTTCCATTAAATAACACTTTTCTTTGCTTTTGAAATTTTGCTATTTCAAAACTAAATGGTCTTCAGAACATAGCCGAACATTAATTGCCGGAATATATCACTTATAGTTATTTTAATTTTTTTTTATTTTTCACACCAACCACTCACAAAAATAAACCAAACGCTGTCAACTAAAACACAAAAGTAACAAGCATTCAACAAAGGGATAGAACAAAAACTTTTTGGAAGCAGAGAGCCATGTCTGTTTGATAACCTTAGCTTTATTGCAAACAAAATAGAATAGATAAGAACGATATTTTATTATTATAGAAACATTCTGTTGTTGAATTCTTAAATAAACCATGATTGTAGTCAGAATTTTTTCAACAATATATATTGTTCAAGCCAACCCTGTGTCAATTTTCATAATTTCATGATTAAATGTAAACGTTAGTTTTTTTTGCCTTAAACTAATTAAGGTTCACAGTCATTTAATACAATAATAAGTTATTTGCCACATTCAAAAACTGTGTCGGGAAACATGTCATTGCTGACGCAACCATGCCACAACCATATTTTTTCTTTGCGTTTAGTCAAAACAAATTATACTCAAAACAAAGTATACTCTAAGAGCTTACAACCAATATTTTGTATGTCAAAACTGGCTATAAACTTTTAAAGTAAACTTTATTTAGGACTATAAGTATGCGCCATTCATTTTAAAGACTGATAACTTCTTTCCCGTAATGCTGTATAATAACAAAAAAATTAATACAACTTCTGTTTTGCTTATTTTACCTTTAATTTAAATTCACTAATCGTATCGGTATCGTCGATACCTTTTTTTGGGTATCCTAGCGGCCAAAAATCTGTTACGATCACGGTCACGGCAACCGATTTAGTATTTTGTAGCATCACTAATAGATAAATTTGCTATAATTAATTACTGTTCAGTGGATTTTTGGAAAGGGAGGTAAGAGAATAAAGAAACAAAAATGACTTTGAAGTTTTCTTAGAGTACGACGAGTCGGTAGTCTTGTTTGAGAGAGGAATGTAATCGGTCCCTAAACTAAATGTTGAATTTTTGATATATTGAAAAATCAATATAAATATATACATATATATATTGTTAATGCAAATAAAAAAAAATAAAACAAAGCAGAACAAACTACATGTAGCTTTTTAAGTAAATTATCTTACAAGGAATACATGAATGTATCGATATAAAAAAGTACTAATTTAACTGTCATATATATATATATATATATATATATATATATATATATATATATATATATATATATATATATATATATATATATATATATATATATATATACATATATATATATATATATATATATATATATATATATATATATATATATATATATATATATATATATATATATATATATATATATATATATATATATATATATATATATATATATACATATATATATATATATATATATATAGAAAGTGAGTGCCAATGAGAAATCCAAATTGACTCGAATTCGAGCAAATGCTTTTCGTTCGCTTAAGTTTTCTTTCTTAAATCAGAAATAGGCCATAAAGGTAAAATAAGCAAAACAGAAGTTGAATTAATTTTTGTGTTATTATACAGCAGTACGGGAAAGAAGTTATCAGTCTTTAAAATGAATGGCGCATACTTATAGTCCTAAATAAAGTTTACTTTAAAAGTTTATAGCCAGTTTTGACATACAAAATATTGGGTGTAAGCTCTTAGAGTATACTTTGTTTTGAGTATAATTTGTTTTGACTAAACGCAAAGAAAAAATATGGTTGTGGCATGGTTGCGTCAGCAATGACATGTTTCCCGACACAGTTTTTGAATGTGGCAAATAACTTATTATTGTATTAAATGACTGTGAACCTTAATTAGTTTAAGGCAAAAAAAACTAACGTTTACATTTAATCATGAAATTATGAAAATTGACACAGGGTTGGCTTGAACAATATATATTGTTGAAAAAATTCTGACTACAATCATGGTTTATTTAAGAATTCAACAACAGAATGTTTCTATAATAATAAAATATCGTTCTTATATATTCTATTTTGTTTGCAATAAAGCTAAGGTTATCAAACAGACATGGCTCTCTGCTTCCAAAAAGTTTTTGTTCTATCCCTTTGTTGAATGCTTGTTACTTTTGTGTTTTAGTTGACAGCGTTTGGTTTATTTTTGTGAGTGGTTGGTGTGAAAAATAAAAAAAAATTAAAATAACTATAAGTGATATATTCCGGCAATTAATGTTCGGCTATGTTCTGAAGACCATTTAGTTTTGAAATAGCAAAATTTCAAAAGCAAAGAAAAGTGTTATTTAATGGAACAATTTAGTGCAATCGTAGCTTTGTTCTGATAAAATATGTGAAATATCTGAAACATAAAAACCAACTGAAAACCTCTAATAAACGAGCTTTTTAATTAGATTCTATTCTGAAAGTTGCCGGTTTCACAACGAAATGTTTTTCAGAACATGCCCGATTGTAAACATAGCATGTGTCAACAAATATGTATGTATCTATGTGAAAATAGATAATAATTTTTATTTCAGATTCAACACACTGACCAGTTGAAAAATTTTGTTTTTGATTTAAATTGAAATAATAAAATTATTTAGCTCCTGTCAATTTTTTAACCAAATTATGGTTGAGAAAACAATAAATATATGACTATATAGAACAATATATATGGTTATTTAGAACCATTTATATGGTTCATTTTAACCATATATATGTTTATTTCAGACCATTTATTGTAATTTTGAACCATATATAGCGTTGTTTAGAAACATACATATATTCAATCATAGTATGTTGCTCTTCGATTATGGTTGCCTCAACCATGTTTTTCTTTGCGTGTATGATATGAATAAAATTCTTGTTTAAAAGCAAACCATTCTAAAATCATTCGGAGGAAGACCATTTCATAAGTCTGTTTGAATAAGTCCTGCAGTAGATAACGATCTCCCAGGTGCGACAGAACTCACTTGAAAACTAAAGCGCGGCTGGAAATTGTTTTCTAGTTTGGGTATATGACGACATTGCGCCAGAAATATAAGACTATAAGCGGATGTGCATCTTTAGATGTGCTACAATTTCTTAGGTATCTCTCCACTTCTTCTTTAGACGAATTACAGCTTAGTCTGGAGAAGGGCTCCAAAGCCTACTTTTTGTAAACTTAACAGAACTTCTTCGAGGTGTAAGGGCGACTGCGTTAGCAACAGACTTGGCCAATTTCAATTACATTTATTTCAATTACAATTACATATAAATGTAATTGAAAATTTTTCAATTACAATTACAAAAACAATTACATTTTTGTGAAAATAAAATTTTTAAACTTTTTAAGGGCCATATGCATAACGAAAACTTGGCATGAAGATAGCATTACCGATGAAATTCAACTGGCTCTATTGGACTATTTGACATTAAAAATTAGTGTACAATATAGTGATGAGTCAGGACTACAAGATACAAAAAATAAATATTGGGTTTACTTTAAAATACAGCTTAATTGCTTGTTGGCGTTACGTTACAAAAGTGGACTTTTTCCTGGAAATGCCTATATGTATAATATACAATTGTATATCTGCAGCAAAAAACACAAACGTACCGTTATCTGGATAATGGCTGAAACTAATTTTTTTCGTGTTTAGCACATCCGAATCACCCTAAAAAATGCATTAGAAAATGTAAACCTTTTTGTTGTAAGGCAGTGTAATTCTTAAAATATATTTTTAATGAAAAATTGAGAAACTGTTCAAGTGATTATGTGTACTTTACATAGAATTGTGTTTAATTTATTTTTTACATTACATATTTTCTGGCGAGTGGAACATAGTACATGGTGAATTTTCGCATTCAATTGTCAACCTACACGGCAAAATAGAACAACGTTGTTTTTAGAAATGTCTGCACTCTCATCATTAATCGTCATGTTATCTCTGTTTATCGCCACTTATTATGTGGCTGACTTAAATGTGATCTCAGTTCATTTTCTTGTAGGTTGCAAGTTAATTGATGTTAAATTTTCTTTGTTGTTTGGAACATCGATCTTGTCTAATTCTTTCTGACTATCACGTTACTGACTTTTTATCTTAAAAGTAATTCAGTTAAACCTAAAACATTTCATATACATATCAAAGCAAATCCTATTTAGTAAATGGTATTTACTCAATATTAAAGAAATTCTTCGCTTTGAAATAAGAATAATTCAAAAATAAAAGTATGTATTTAGAATAAAATTTAGAAATAATGGATTACTATTTTCGTGCACTTAAGGTTCAATATAAAGTCTTGGATATCATACGAAAACTTTTTAAAGGTCCAAAACTTCCAAATATCATGTTACTGATGGAGCAATTGGACTGACTAATTGTATGCACAATTGGACCCAGCGTCAAAAGGTTTTCAAAATGTTGTACTACTTTTTAGCTTTTGTTAGAGAAAATACATAACATATCATCAAAATAAAAAATACACCCGTATTTATTACATTTTTGTTAAGGGTTTTTAGTTAATAAAAAAATATTTAGCAACTATTGGAAATGAACGTTTTATAAAACTCCGGGTGATTTGTGTAAGTAAATGGATAACATTTGCGTTATTTGAATACAAATATTCGAATACTAATATGTGTGTCTTTCCACACATAAAGAAGTTTAAAATAAATTTTGAAAATTTGTCAATAATTCTGTGGGGAGGAGGCAACATCATTGACCTCCCCTCCAAGATGCACCTAGCTACGCCAACGAATGGCTCTGTTAAATAAAATCGCTAGTTTTGTTCGGGGAACTTCGATTTTCTTTTGTAATGATGTATGTTGGTTACCGCTGTTTTACACTATCTCACAAGCGGTTCGACTTCTGTAGAAAATGAAACACTGATCTAATGTGTTTATGGAAAGTTTTAAAAAAGCAATAACAACACATTATATGAGGGTAGCATTTTGTGCAGAAGTTGAACAGCTTGTATGATAGTCTAAAAACAGCTTTAAATACATCTGAATTTATAAAAAGTCAATTTCCAATTTGTCGATAGTTAGGGCGTTTTTCGTTTTAGTTAGCGATATGTAACACATTATTTAATTATACAAATTGGATTGTTGCTATAAATGTTAACTTTATTATTAATTGTAATTAATAAAAAAAGTAATTATTACATACATTGTCCATAATTACTTAATTAAAATATTATTTTTCCAATTACATATAATTGTAATTGGTTTTTTTCAATTGCAATTACATGTAATTGTAATTGAATTTTTCAATTACAATTACTTGTAATTGAAAGTTTTTCCACCTCAATTACTTTTAAATGCAATTGCTTTTTCTTCATTTTCAATTACAGCAAAAAGTAATTGTAATTGAAAAATTTTAATTACAATTACAAAAAATTTGTAATTGCGTGTGTAATCAATTACAAAATGTAATTATTACTGCCCAAGTCTGGTTAGCAATACATAGTTGCAGAATATAAAGCTACATTAAAGTCAACTAACTCAATAGGAGCAGTTTTTGATACAGAAGTAGTGGACTGCAATTGAAATATTCCTTCTTTTTTATCAAGGATTAAGCATTGTGGATAAACAATATGTTTCAGTACCAGACCATCAAATCTTTCATTAAGAACCAATACCAAGTAAATCAATAATACAGCAGAACAGTGGTTTTATTGTTTAAATAAAAATAGGTGATCCTTATGTATTTTTATCTGCTGATTGCGATGGCGTCATTAGTTTTTCCCTAGCAGCTCTAGTTTTAAAGATATAGTGACACTTAGTTTTTGCATAATTTACACCACTTTTTGTATTATTCGTCTTTCAAACTTTAAAACACTTACTGGATTATTAATCTACACAAAATTCTCTTTCATTTGGGCAGATTCACATTGATAAGTATATCAGGATATCTTACTGCTATTGCAAGGATGTTAAAAATCGTTTTTTGTTTAGTCTCTAGAACTTTTTTTATTTTGATTTTTTTAAATTAAAACAACTGATGCTTATCTATTTTCGTCCGCTGATTATGAAAATAACTTTACTATTTTTCTATCGCCTCTAGTTTCCTAGATATTGTGCATTATATAAATAATTGTGGAAAAACCCGACTTCAATACAAAGAGACAAATCTTGTACGCCATTAATATAAAAAATTTTTAAATTTGGTCCATAAATGGCAAACTTATGCGATAATAAATATTTGGGGATTTGGGATTTTCGAAAAAAATTTATGGGACCTGTTGAGGAAAAAAGTAAAAAACAGCCGCAATTTCTATACAATAATATAGCCACTCTTTATTGAACAAAAGTAATTAATGAAATGTCTGAAAAATTTTCTTACACAAACTTCAAATAATAAAATTACGCAAAGTGTTTTCATTACGAAGTATAAAATCATTTTTACAAGAAAACATTTTTCAACACTACCCCATAATGAAAACCAAAAATAAATTAACATAAGCCTAGCTTATCTGATAACTGTTTGTTTTCATCTTCGCCAGCAATTTTGTAAAGATGTCAGCTTGCCGTCTTTATAAACATCTTTTACATGATGGACCTTGATATCATATGCTTGCTCCGGGAATGGTAAACTGTTTTTGAGATCCCAAGTTGTCACCAAACAAAGTCGTTGCATTTTTAATAATAATTTAAATCTCAGATCTGTTAAAAGATTTCGGATATATATTATTTCTTTTGTAGCTGAAGATAAAGCCATGTACTCAGCTTCAGCACTACCGTGTGTTGCTTTTTTGATTCGAACATAACTGCTGCACTAGCCAATATAAAAACGAAACCAGTAAAGGACTTTCTATCATCTGAACTTCCTGCCCAGACTCCCTAGACTCTAAGACTCCAAAGCAGCGCTCAATACAATTTCTGGCTTTTCGGTGTTGCCTGTTATGGTTTTCTTGAGCGTCGGTCAAATTCGTTCCTTGAATTGGTGTCATCAAATATGGCAACTGGGGATAGCCGCTATCACCTACTGAAGCACAAAGTATATTTATACGCTTTCTACGCTAAACTTATTGAACATACCGATAAGCCAGACATTTCTCTAACCACTGGTGTACTTTTGTTGAAGAAAAACTCTTAAAGCACTTGCTCTCCAAACAGAGGCATCGCGTGCTGTTCCGCCAAATCTGGCATTGCAGTCTATAATCCGCAAATCCAAAGTACATACCTTAGGAGAAATAATTCTGTTTAATTTTTGTCTTTTATTCTATGGATCACTTATCGCTTGAACATTTATTGAATGCTCTCCTTTTTGGCACACATAAACATGCTCAATGTCCGCGCCAGGTCCTTTTATTTTTATATGTGTGCCGTCAATAGCTCCGATCACACCCGGAAACTGGAATTTCTCGTAAAATCTATTATGTTGTTTTGAGTTAGAACTCATATAAGAAATTAATCCACTATCATACATACTGCTGTTTAATTCTTTGGCATTCTTCGTTGTTTCTGGGAAACCTTACATACTTTGCCTGTAGATGTCGATCCATAATGGAGCTAATCTCTTTGACGCAGCGACTAACTGTGGATTGGGACACATTTAGTATGAAATTCTGCCCCACTGACTGCTGGTAGCTTCCTAGAGAATAAAAGCATTTATGGATTTAGTTCATTTAATTTTCAATAGTTTAATCTTACCCTGTGCAAAAAAACGCAGTGCTATTAAAATTCGTGTATTTCTTAGCTTAAACTTCATAAATTGTGCAACTTCTGCAATAAAACCACGATAAACCTCCACTGAAAGTCTAAATAGTTCCCGAAATTGTTTGCTTGGAATATCGAATAAATCCGTGGAGCTGCGCAACTGCTTCCTCTTCACAGTGAGTTTATAGCGCTCATTGACTCCATTTAATCTAGCTATTATAGTATGTCGCCGATAAAAACCACTCATTTTATTCTTAAATGTTATTAAACAATATATTAATAACAATATTGCCGCAAATAACACAATACAAAATATACCCAAACACTATGTTTTTTGTTGACATAAAATAAACAAACTCTTTGTAGTGATGCCATCTTTTGGAAATCTTCCCATGATTTCCGCACTTGGTGGTGTCATGAAAAAATACTGCGCATAAATGATCTACTTAAGTGGTATTCAAATGCATATTTGGTAAAAACTAAATAAATTTTGAGTAGGGCTTTAAAATAACTTTTTAAAATTGAGATTTTAGAGCATATTTTAAAAACTTATTGAAGAAAAGTGTTAAGAGTTTTTAAGGAAAGCAAACTGTAAAATAAGGTAACACTATAATGAAATGTCAGAAATGAATACAATGTGTTTGTCTCTTTCTAGCAGCAGTTCATCAAAGCAGAAAAAAATAAATAGTCTACAGATAGCAAATTAGCTGCGGCGAAAATAGTAACTTTTAGCTAAGCAATTAAACAGAATACAGATTTAGCGGCATCGCTAAAATATTTACTCTAAGTTTTTTTTGCATTTTAGCGATCGAGATTTAGCTTTAGCTAAGCAAATTACGGAATACGGCAGCAGGACGCTTATCCAATTTAATTGCCTTACTTCCAAAAATTCTTAGATGCGCTACAGTAGGCTTTCTTCTACTCCATCGTTCTAGAGGTGTAACATCATTCAACGCAGCAGCGGGACATCGATTTCTTAAATATACAGCAGTTCTTACTGCTTCTGCCAAAAGAATTCTTGCAGCCCAGATCCAATTAACATTCGTCTGGCCATCTCTACAACCGTTCTATTCGCTCTCTCTGCTGAATATGACATTGCTGAATATATGACTGAATATGATGATATAAGCACAGAATTCACAAACTCTCATGATATAGTGAATTTGTTTGAATGTAATATAGAAAATGTAATGGAATTTGAAGTATGAATAAAACAATAAATAGATTTTAATAAAACAATAATACAAAATATGTACATATTTATAAAAAATTTTGTTTCATGATAGTAATGATAATTAATTAATGGCTTTAAAATATTAATATTATATTAACATTAATATAATTTAGAAAAGCAATGACACTTGTTCGATGTATATAAGTGTAATTAAGTTATTTGAAATTTATTATGATATTTAAGGTCAGATTTTGTAAATATGTACAACAAAAACAAAATCTTTTTTCGTTTTGAAGTTTGTATGGAAAGAACATTTTTTAATGTATTTTCATATAAATTTTAAACGTTTAGAAACGAAATGTTTTACAAAATCTATCTTTTAGTTTTTAAGGAATATATTCATACATAGATGTATGTAAATATGTATGTATGTACTTATAATCAAATTTTATTACTTTATATTTTTTCTAATTTATATGTGTACATATATATTTAAAGATAAGACTTGTTGTTTTGGAAAGAATAAATAAAGAATTATTATATATACATACAGAAAAGTTTTTTGTTTTTCTATTGAAGTCTCCCTTCCAGTCAGCGTCTGCGAAGCCATGAATTGTTTTTCCTGTGGGTTTGTAACATAAACACAAATCAACAGTATTGCTTAGATACCTTAATACATGATGAGCTCAGTTTAAATGCTCCATATGTGGATCTTTATTAAACTGTGATAGTTTCGTTACTGCATGTAGTATGTCTGGTCTTGTACATAGACCAATGTACATTAAAGATCCAATTAAGGATTGATATTCTGTTTCATTCACATTTTTACAGCTTTTACAGCCATCTGTACATTTTTTGAATTTTTGACCAGGATCTAATGGAGTTGATACTTCTCTAACATCTTCCATCCGATTTTCCTTAAGCAGTTCTAATATCTTATTTTTCTGTGAAAGCGATATAGGCCCTGTAGGCGTATTTCTTTTTACTTCCATCCCCAGAAAATAGTCTACTGGTCCTTTATCTGTTACCTCCAAATATGACCCAATTTGTGATTTGATTTCTATCATCTCTTCTTTATTTGAGCACGCCAATAGAATATCATCAACATATACAATAAGAATTGCAATACCTTTTTCACTATTCATAGTATAAGCACATGAATCGGTATTACATACGTTAAATCCAATCTTTTTTAAGATTTCATCTAACTTCTCATTCCATTTTCTACCAGACTGTTTGAGTCCGTATAATGCTTTTTGTAATTTGCAAACCTTATTGGAATTTTTGTTATCTTCAAACATTTCCGGTTGTTGCATATATATGTCGACATCTAATTCTCAATTTAAATACGCTGTGGTGACATCTATTTGATGCACATACAACTTGAATTCTGCAGCTAAAGCTAAGAGAATTCTTACTGTAGAATAACGTGTTAAGCTGTGTTCTCACTATGTGTATTTGTCTTATGGAATGTCACTTTTTTATACACATGTGATTTCATGTGTATGTCAAAATTTGCGGCTTACATAAGGTTTATAATTTTTGAGTTCACCTGTTGGTATGTTACGTACATTTGACATAACCTATAAAGCAAAATAATCATAAAACAGCCGACTGGTTATACATATTTTATTGTTATATATACTTATTTTATTTAATTTTACACTTATTTTATTTAATATAATACTTTATTAATTTAATAATTATTTTATTTAATTTTCCCGTCTGCAAACAATTGCTTTATTAAAAACCAGCTGATGTCAGATGCTTTGTCACTTCAAAATAGAACTCGTTCTAAATCATGTGTACTGTACACAGAGAAATAACACAGGCTATTGTTTGAAGGGGTTCAGACTATATGTACAAATTTACCATGTGAAAATGTGACATTCCATATGGCAAATACACAGAGTGAGAACACATCTTAACTGGAAAAAAAGTTTCCGTATAATAAACGCCATATTTTTGGCTGCATCCTTTAGCGACCAGTCGTTACTTGTATCGTTCCACATTACCATTTTTATAACGTTTAATAGCAAAAATCCATTTACATTTAACTACTGGAACACCTAGTGGTCTATCTACTAATACCCACGTACCTTTATCAATCAAAGATTTTTATTCCGCATCCATAGATGCAATCCACATATCTCTGTCACTTCTAGCCAATACCTCCTCCACAGTTGCAGGATTATCATCTTTTTCGGATATGACCATATTATTCATTATACGTCGTCCAGAGCTTAGCACTTTATCATTTAATTTGCTAGGTTCTACGATTATTGAATTATTTGTTCGCGCTACCTCTGGTTCAATTGTTTGATCTGGATCATTCATTGAAAAGTCACATTCACTCAGAACTTGGAATGATTCTTCATCGCTACGCTTTTCATTGGCTTCATTTACTGATTCGGCAGCCACTTCTTTTTGAAGATTTAAAGGTAATATTTGCATATCTTGTTTTCTCGACAATCAAAAATGTCATATGAATCATTAGTTTCATTGATTGTCTTCTCCAAAAACTTAACATCACGGATTTTATACATTATTTTGTTTTTCACATCATAAACACGGTAAGCCTTGGACTCATTGCAATACCCAGTTAACACACATTCAATTCCTCTTGTTTGGAATTTTGATTTACCAGCAGCCGTATTCTGTAATTCGCTAAAGCCAAATCTCTATCGCTAAAAATCTATAAATTTGATTTAGCGATTTTTGGCTACGATTGCAATTCTCTAACTTGCGTTGCTAAATTTGGCAATGCCATAAAAATTGAATTCGCCGCAATTTTAGCGTTTATTGTCATCGCTAAAATGTTTAAATTGTGTATTCTCTAACGCCAAATAAGTAGTTCTTGCTCTCAAATATACTAAATTTTTAGCAACGAAAATTTTGAGGTGCTAAAATGTAAGTAAAATACAAATGTTTTTTAATTTAATGTTTCTTGTAAAAATAAATAATTTTAACAGTATAATGGAAGAAATAACCAAAAGGGTGACAAAAGAACAAAAATACATGCTCATTCAGTATTTGGAGGAGCACAAAGAATTTGCCCACGACAGGTAAAAAATTATCTTCAACTTAAGTCAAGTAAAATATAAAATTTCACCTTTTTAAGATTTGTGAATTCCGCTGGAACTAAAAGCCTTGCTGAACAATGGGACGCCTTAGCGGAGAAGCTGAACACTTTAGGAAGAGCGCTTAAAAATGGTGAAAATTTGAAGAAAGTTTGGACATATATGCGGTAAATTTGACATCGTGTTTTGGAGATATACATTTGATCACTTTTTATTTTCTTACATTTAACAGAAGCAAGGCAAATCAGAAGTTCCAAGACTACAAAAACTCGTTGGAAAGAAGCGGCATAAATGGCGCACAAAAAAATAAGCTTACGGAGTTAGACAAAAGAGTAGTTGGGATCATGGCAAAATAATCTGTGGTTGGGCAAGAAGAAGTCAGCGAGCCACTTGTATGTTTTTATATTTCCTTTATTTACTTCTTACTAAACACAATATTTTGCATTATATAGAGATCAGCAGGAATTGTAGCTGACGTTTCTTTCGCGACCGAAAATGATGACCCAACACCAAGCTGCTCTGCTGGCATTGTAAGAAAACGTTCATAATATTTTAGACTCAACTATTAGTCATTGTTTTTGATTACACAGGGTACCAAACATTTATCAAATCCTCGATTCGAAGGAAGAAAAAGAAAACAAAGAGACATAAGCGCAGAAATTTTGGAATTAGAACATCAATTCTTACAAGAAAAGCGCAGGAAAAATTAAATAGCAGAGGCGCAAGTCAAAGCGCTTAACGCTATAAATAAAACATTAAATCTTTTAAGAAGAGGTCAAAAATGACATAAATATGACAAAAATTTAAACTTTAAGGACGTAAGTTGAATATCGACTTTTTACACCTTCAAGTGAATGCAATTCTTGGGTGCAAAATCTAGACAAATAAATATCTTCTTTTACTACTACAATGAATTTTGAAGAGCAGAAAGTGTTTTATTTTTGTCTGTTAGTAAGAATTCAAAAAATATTTATAGTTTATTTAAAATTCTTACTAATAAATAAAAATAAACCACTTTGAAATGTTTTACTTCAAAAGAATTTTATAAAAAAATTATATTTTGCTAAAAAAGTGTTTTATGTGTCTAAATGTTGCATTCGCTACAATATAGTCACTCATTCTTTTTTATAAAAAGGTACTAAGAAAATTCATTTTATTTTTTAAACTTTGGTCTAAACCCTAGTTTTAGAATTAATATTACATATTAATATATCATCTTATTTTTTTTTTGTTTTGTGTTTTATGTTACATAGTTATAAATAAAAGGAATGAATAAAAAAATAATACGGCGTTTTATCGTTTAGAACATTGTTTAATTTATAAAATATATCTTTTCGATTTCGAGCAAAGTTTTCAATTTCACTTTAATACATACAATAAAATTCAGAAATTAATTTATTTTAACAACAGGAAAAATATTGTTGGACTAATAAATTTCTTGCTTGGAAACCACTTTCATCTTCTCTGCTTTGAATGACAGCTCCTTCCTCATCATTTTCGCCATTATCATCATTGGCGTCATAATTATAGCCGTCAGTCTCATCGTCTGCCACTCCATTTTCAATGAGTATGTTGTGTAATATAATACAGGAGTTTATAATTTTTCCTGCTAGCACGGGATTGTAGCACAACACTCTCTCTCTGCTTTGGCAACGAAACCTAGACTCTAAGACTCCAAAGCAGCCGTCAATACAATTTCTGGCTTTTCGGTGTTGCCTGTTATAGTTTTCTTGAGCGTCGGTCAAATTCGTTCCTTGAATTGGTGTCATCAAATATGGCAACTGGGGATAGCCGATATCAGCTACTGAAACACAAAGTATATTTATACGCTTTCTACGCTAATCTTATTGAACATACCGATAAGCCAGAAATTTCTCTCACCACTGGTGTACTTTTGTTGAAGAAAAACTCTTAAAGCACTTGCTCTCCAAACAGAGGCATCGCGTGCTGTTCCGCCAAATCTGGCATTGCAGTCAGTCTATAATCCGCAAATCCAAAGTACATACCTTAGGAGAAAGAATTCTGTTTAATTTTTATCTTTTATTCTATGGATCACTTATCGCTTGAACATTTATTGAATGCCCTCCTTTTTGGCACACATAAACATGCTCAATGTCCGCGCCAGGTCCTTTTATTTTTATATGTGTGCCGTCAATAGCTCCGATCACACCCGGAAACTAGAATTTCTCGTAAAATCTATTATGTTGTTTTGAGTTAGAACTCATATAAGAAATTAATCCACTATCATACATACTGCTGTTTAATTCTTTGGCATTCTTCGTTGTTTCTGGGAAACCTTACATACTTTGCCAGTAGATGTCGATCCATAATGGAGCTAATCTCTTTGACGCAGCGACTAACTGTGGATTGGGACACATTTAGTATGAAATCCTGCCCCACTGACTGCTGGTAGCTTTCTAGAGAATAAAAGCATTTATGGATTTAGTTCATTTAATTTTCAATAGTTTTATCTTACCCTGTGCACAAAAACGCAGTGCTATTAAAATTCGTGTATTTCTTAGCTTAGACTTCGCAAATTGTGCAACTTCTGCAATAAAACCACGATAAACCTCCACTGGAAGTCTAAATAGTTCCCGAAATTGTTTGCTTGGAATATCGAATAAATCCGTGGAGCTGCGCAACTGCTTCCTCTTCACAGTGAGTTTATAGCGCTCATTGACTCCATTTAATCTAGCTATTATAGTATGTCGCCGATAAAAACCACTAGTTTTATTCTTAAATGTTATTAAACAATATATTAATAACAATATTGCCGCAAATAGCACAATATAACCAAACACTATGTTTTTTGTTTACATAAAATAAACAAACTCTTTGTAGTGATGCCATCTCTTGGAAATTTTCCCATGATTTCCGCACTTGGTGGTGTCATGAAAAAATACTGCGCATAAATGATCTACTTAAGTGGTATTCAAATGCATATTTGGTAAAAACTAAATAAATTTCAAGTAGGGCTTTAAAATAACTTTTTAAAATTGAGATTTTAGAGCATATTTTAAAAACTTATTGAAGAAAAGTGTTAAGAGTTTTTAAGGAAAGCAAATTGTAAAATAAGGTAACACTATAATGAATTGTCAGAAATGAATACAATATGTTTGTCTCTTTCTAGCAGCAGTTCATCAAAGCAGAAAAAAAGAAATAGTCTACAGATAGCAAATTAGCTGCGGCGAAAATAGTAACTTTTAGCTAAGCAATTAAACAGAATACAGATTTAGCGGCATCGCTAAAATATTTACCCTAAGTTTTTTTTTGCATTTTAGCGATCGAGATTTAGCTTTAGCTAAGCAAATTACGGAATACGGCAGCAGGACGCTTATCCAATTTAATTGCCTTACTTCCAAAAATTCTTAGATGTGCTACAGTAGGCTTTCTTCCACTCCATCGTTCTAGAGGTGTAACATCATTCAACGCTGCAGCGGGACATCGATTTCTTAAATATACAGCAGTTCTTACTGCTTCTGCCAAAAGGGATTCTTGCAGCCCAGATCCAATTAACATTCATCTGGCCATCTCTACAACCGTTCTATTCGCTCTCTCTGCTGAAATATGACATTGCTGAATATATGACTGAATATGATGATATAAGCACAGAGTTCACAAACTCTCATGATATAGTAAATTTGTTTGAATTTAATATAGAAAATGTAATGAAATTTGAAGTATGAATAAAAAATAAATAGATTTTAATAAAATAATAATACAAAATATGTACATATTTATAAAAAATTTTGTTTCATTATAGTAATGATAATTAATTTATGGCTTTAAAATATTAATATTATATTAACATTAATATAATTTAGAAAAGCAATGATACTTGTTCGATGTATGTAAGTGTAATTAAGTTATTTGAAATTTATTATGATATTTAAGGTCA
>OY101451.1:57152846-57257536 GCA_956483635.1 Panzeria rudis
AGATGGACATTTGAAACGACGTTGTCACCAAACTTGTCTACACTCTTTTTTTCCACATATAATCTAAAACACTACCCAATCTCTCAATATGACCCCATAAGAACCACATTGTCTACAGTAAGCCAATACTTTCAAGCTCCAAACTCACTACCCAATGTCTCAATATCACCCCATTAGAATCACATTGTCTATACTAAGCCAATACTTTCAAGCTCCAAACTCACTACCCAATGTCTCAATATCACCCCATAAGAACCACATTGTCTATACTAAGCCAATACTTTCAAGCTCCAAACTCACTACCCAATGTCTCAATATCACCCCATTAGAACCATATTGTCTATACTAAGCCAATACTTTCAAGCTGCAAACTCACTACCCAATGTCTCAATATCACCCCATAAGAACCACATTGTCTATACTAAGCCAATACTTTCAAGCTCCAAACTCACTACCCAATGTCTCAATATCACCCCATAAGAACCACATTGTCTATACTAAGCCAATACTTTCAAGCTCCAAACTCACTACCCAATGTCTCAATATCACCCCATTAGAACCATATTGTCTATACTAAGCCAATACTTTTAAGCTCCAAACTCACTACCCAATGTCTCAATATCACATCATTAGAACAACACCCTAAATTTCTATAACACCAAAAAACCTTACCCACACTATAATTTTTCACAATCTTCACTATACACATTTTGCCTACAGGGCACTTTCATTTTTTTCCCCACGGGTATCCAATTAATTACACATTTGTTTATTTAACAATTAAAATTTCAAATTTGAATTACCCAAATTTTAAAATTTTAATTGACTACCAATTGCACTCAGAGCAGTAAGAACAGGTACCAAAGGTAAGAAGCCACCAATTTTTGGGACGTTAATTACGCGTGGTATTACAACTTGCGATTTTTTCCCCGTTAACGACTTGTTGATAACCTTACGTGCAATCCTAATGGCAGAGTTAATGTATTGAGGTTTTTCCTTCTTCAGTATTTTTGTTGCAGTTTTAATTGATGTACTGAACAGCTTTTTTCCATTTTGTTCACTTGTTTTTCCAACCTTCTTATTCAATCCCATACCAAATTTTGTTTTGGCTTTCATTACGTTGGCAACCATATATGCAAACGATTTTTCTGCAATACTGCTATCTTTTGAAAGAACTCGTTCCCAAGCCTTATTTTCAAGAATTTTATCAGATTGATGTCTACTATTTATATCATTTGTCTTGGAATAGGCAATATCGTGATTTTTACATGCAAGTAGATAGGAACTGGGTGTGTGAGACCAATTAAAATTTTAAAATTTGGGTAATTCAAATTTGAAATATTAATTGTTAAATAAACAAATGTGTAATTGGATACCCGCGGGAAAAAAATGAAAGTTCCCTGTAGGCAAAATGTGTATAGTGAAGATTGTGAAAAATTATAGTGTGGGTAATGCTTTTTGGTGTTATAGAACTTTAGGGTGTTGTTCTAATGATGTGATACTGAGACATTGGGTAGTGAGTTTGGAGCTTGAAAGTATTGGCTTAGTATAGACAATGTGGTTCTTATGGGGTGATATTGAGACATTGGGTAGTGAGTTTGGAGCTTGAAAGTATTGGCTTAGTATAGACAATGTGGTTCTTATGGGGTGATATTGAGACATTGGGTAGTGAGTTTGCAGCTTGAAAGTATTGGCTTAGTATAGACAATATGGTTCTAATGGGGTGATATTGAGACATTGGGTAGTGAGTTTGGAGCTTGAAAGTATTGGCTTAGTATAGACAATGTGGTTCTTATGGGGTGATATTGAGACATTGGGTAGTGAGTTTGGAGCTTGAAAGTATTGGCTTAGTATAGACAATGTGATTCTAATGGGGTGATATTGAGACATTGGGTAGTGAGTTTGGAGCTTGAAAGTATTGGCTTACTGTAGACAATGTGGTTCTTATGGGGTCATATTGAGAGATTGGGTAGTGTTTTAGATTATATGTGGAAAAAAAGAGTGTAGACAAGTTTGGTGACAACGTCGTTTCAAATGTCCATCTTGTTTATTTCTTGGGATAATAATTTGATTATTTGTTTTGTAGAATCATGTTTATGGCTTTGTTTATTCAGCTGCACATGTTTTGAGAATGAGACATCATTTGAAATGTCCGTCTGATTATTTGTTTTGCAGAATCATGTTTATGGCTTTGTTTGTTCAGCTAGATATGTTTTGAGAATGAGTCATCATTTGATAACAAAATTTCATTAGTCATCATTTAGTTGTGTTGTATTTGAAATAAAAAAACAGTTGTTTTAATTTTTTTTATGCATTTAATTTTTTTTAAATATATTTAAGTGATTAAAAAGTTTTAAAATTGTTAATTTTAAGACAATAATAATAATAATTTGTATACATAAATTATATTAAACAAGATATTTCTTTTATTAGTAAAAGAGCATTTCTTAATGCGCAAACACCATATGTATGATAATTACAATAGAAATACTCGGGATATTTAATTTCCATTTGTTTAAAGTTGATGCATCCAAAGTCCTCGATGTTAAAAACTCTTTTTTTAAGTATTTTTTCTAGCCATTGTCTCTTTTCTTCCCCTTTAACATATATTTTAGAATAGCGTACATTAGCTTTTAAAAACTTGCAGACGCTTTGAAATGTGACTGATCCATCGTTCCACTTTAGGTGATGATAGTTCTTTGTTAACCAGTTTACTTCTTTTTGCTTCTTTGGCAATAGACATTTAAAATCAAAGGGTGGTTCTATAATGAAATTTATGGCTTCATTGTTGTTAAAAACGACCGCTACTTCTTTTGCGATGAAATCATTTGAATCGCTTTAGAATCCTTGCATATCTATACAAACTATATTATCATCCATATTGTTTAATTTATAAGACTTTTCGGACTTGTCCTTTTATGGGTACATATTCAATTATGCGATCACGAATACGAATGCAGTAAGCTGATGTCTTTGAGGCAATATTTGTAGCTGTTTTAAATTCAATTTTTATATCAATTGGTCCGTTATTGAGCGACTCGTTTCGATGGCTGACATCTACTACAAATTCTTGAGCAGTTAGAAGCGGTTGAGATTCTCTCATGTAATAGCTCTGTTGAAATCTTAGATACATATCATATAGGATTGCATAGCGTTCATTCTTAAATTTGATATTTAGGTCATCATATGGATATGATACTGAATTTAAATGTACTTTTAAATTTGTCAGGTCACAATGAAATGCAATCAATACAAAACGGGGTCGTTCTCTACTTGCAGCTAATTTAACATTACAAATATGACTCGTTCCTGTATTAAGTTGTGGATTAACATGACAATCCCAACTACGGAATGCCATCGGTATAGAAGCACCATTGTTAATAATTTTTATCATATTCAACTTGCTAAAATCAGATAATTGTACATGTGGAATTCTCCATGAGATGAGTGAAATTTAAAGTTTTGCTTTTTCCGTGGAAACGCTCGAGTGTACAAGATCTTCATCGTTCTTATTACGCAAGAGTATCAATTCATGTTTTCCATTTAGTATGACTTTGTTGTAGTCTTCAGCGAAACCCAAAGCATTTTTAAGGGTACATAAAAGTTAAAATATCCATTAACAAGTTTTAAATCATCAATTTTATTCCAGCCAGCATTCTGCATTCCAGTGCTTTCCGTTGGTGATAAAGAAAACCAATGTTTTATGGTACTTGTACCTCCTAAATATCTTGTATGATCAATTTCAATACCATTAAGTTCATAACGAATTTCATCAAAGAGATATGCAACAAAGTTGTTTTTTAATTTAAGGTTGTCTGTAGATGTGGAGGTTTTCTCATCTACAACAGATCCCTCGACATATATATATATATATATATATATATATATATATATATATATATATATATATATATATATATATATATATATATATATATATATATATATATATATATATATATATATATATATATATATATATATATATATATATATATATATAACTTTCACTAGGTAACACATACAAATCTTGATTTTGAATTGAAATGCGAATTTCATCATTATTGTTGTAAGATTGTAGGTATGGCACGTATGTATGATAAACCTTTCTGATTATATTTCATCAGATAAGGGTTTATCTAAGACATTTATTATTGAACTCATTTTGCCTTCAATTTAAAATTCAATGACTTGAGAAAATTTTTATTTGCTGTCGTTAGAGTTTTTTGATGAATTGACCTCTTTAATTGTGGTTTAGGTCGTAATAATATTTTAGGTTCGTATGCTGATGGTGTTGTTGTTGTTGTTGCTATATTCTGTGATATACTCAAGTTGAATATTAGCATTATTTAGTTGGTCTTAAATGAATTCGTATTGTTATTTCCTCTCCTCGGAAATTGATTAAATCACCGTGCTGATCAACTACTCATAGAGCTAGTGAACTTATCTCTCTGGAGTTCAACGGTAAATAGATGAGATTTCGAGGTATCTCATCTATTTTATAGCCTGGAGGCACATTAATCGGAAATTCATGTAGTGTATGCGCCTTGGAATTATTCATATATGTATTAACAGAGATACTACTTTCAATATTAACTGGAAGATCAGAATAATGATCTACGTTTGGAATTAGGATTTTACTATTGAATCCCAAGAGTTTACCAATTTTATTTTCTTTATTAAAATATATTGCATCCTTAGAGCTGTTGACTTTAACTTGCATTGTATTGTTATTGGCTTCTATAAAAATTCTATTTTCTGGATTGTAGCGTTTATATTGTTCCTCTATATAATCAACTATATCATTCATGCTTTCCGTTGGTGATAAAGAAAACCAATGTTTTATGGTACTTGTACCTCCTAAATATCTTGTATGATCAATTTCAATACCATTAAGTTCATAACGAATTTCATCAAAGAGATATGCAACAAAGTTGTTTTTTAATTTAAGGTTGTCTGTAGATGTGGAGGTTTTCTCATCTACAACAGATCCCTCGACATATATATATATATATATATATATATATATATATATATATATATATATATATATATATATATATATATATATATATATATATATATATATATATATATATATATATATATATATATATATATATATATATATATATATATATATATATATATATATATATATATATATATATATATATATATATATATATATATATATATATATATATATATATATATATATATATATATATATATATATATATATATATATAACTTTCACTAGGTAACACATACAAATCTTGATTTTGAATTGAAATGCGAATTTCATCATTATTGTTGTAAGATTATAGGTATGGCACGTATGTATGATAAACCTTTCTGATTATATTTCATCAGATAAGGGTTTATCTAAGACATTTATTATTGAACTCATTTTGCCTTCAATTTAAAATTCAATGACTTGAGAAAATTTTTATTTGCTGTCGTTAGAGTTTTTTGATGAATTGACCTCTTTAATTGTGGTTTAGGTCGTAATAATATTTTAGGTTCGTATGCTGATGGTGTTGTTGTTGTTGTTGCTATATTCTGTGATATACTCAAGTTGAATATTAGCATTATTTAGTTGGTCTTAAATGAATTCGTATTGTTATTTCCTCTCCTCGGAAATTGATTAAATCACCGTGCTGATCAACTACTCATAGAGCTAGTGAACTTATCTCTCTGGAGTTCAACGGTAAATAGATGAGATTTCGAGGTATCTCATCTATTTTATAGCCTGGAGGCACATTAATCGGAAATTCATGTAGTGTATGCGCCTTGGAATTATTCATATATGTATTAACAGCGATACTACTTTCAATATTAACTGGAAGATCAGAATAATGATCTACGTTTGGAATTAGGATTTTACTATTGAATCCCAAGAGTTTACCAATTTTATTTTCTTTATTAAAATATATTGCATCCTTAGAGCTGTTGACTTTAACTTGCGTTGTATTGTTATTGGCTTTTATAAAAATTCTATTTTCTGGATTGTAGCGTTTATATTGTTCCTCTATATAATCAACTATATCATTCAATTCATAAGATCCAATTTCAATAACATTTTCACCTATATGAAACAAATTGTTGTAGACATCAACATTTGGGATGCTATTATATGAATGAAAATCAGTTAGAGCACACTCATATGCCCCATTTAAATCAATAGGTGGGGAGTAATTAGCAGATAACTCTGATGAGTTGGAGCTTAGAGTAAGTGTTATTGACATTACGACTGTCTGATTACGAATAAATAAAGTTTAACACAAAATTGTTTATAAAAAGTATTTACATATTTATTTCATCTTATTTATTTTAAATTTACATTATAATCTTAAGCACTAAGTATGTATGTATAATAATTGCTGATATTGTTTAAACTATAATATTTCATCTTTACTTATCCAAGAATTGTGATCGTTACTAAATCCTAACCATTTAACAAATGCTTTGGCTCCTCTGGTTTTAATAATCTTTTCAACTAGATATGTATTAGGAAATCTTGTTTTTAAAAGTTTTTCATCATAAAATCCACCTTTAATAGGATTTCCACGATAATCTTCTAATATGTATGTTGTGGGATATGTATTTTGATTAGATTTAATTGTGAAAATTTCTGTTGTCCAATTTGGAGTATAACCTTTTTCAAAAATATGCTTATATTTGCTTATGCGCACATGATCACCAACATTAAATTTCGATATTTTATACATTTTCAAATGACTGTATACTGTATTCAATAATTTTTTCTCATTTGAAGAGTTTTCTGTTATATGCTTCTAACAGATCTTTGTAGATATTAAGCCAATTGTATGTACCATTAAAACTAAATTCTTTCCACATCATCCCTTTTAATGGTCTATTAAATCGTTCTACTATTGATGCTTTCATTCTGCTATACGTTGAATAGTGATTAATGTTGTACTTATCCATTAATTTTCCAAAGTGTTTATTGTAAAATGCTTTACCATCATCTGCTTGTAGGTTTTTTGGTACTCGTCCCAATCGAAAAATATCTGAAATGGCTTGGGTTGTTTCAAGTGCAGTTTTTGTTTTAAGTGGTACTGCCCATGCAAATTTGGAGAATGTGTCAATTACAGTTAACAAAAATCTATAATTTTTATTGTCTATAGAATAATTCCCCATTTCAACTAAATCAGCTTGCCAAAGATCATCTATTCCTTTCATCACAACTCTACGACGTAAAAAAGATTTTCGATCTTGTTTATGGAGTTCATTTACTAAAATTCTTTTTGAAGTAATTTTTTAGTATTAAGAATTATTTTCGATGTGTTGTGATCTATTTGATACACTTTTAGCTATAGACACAAACATGTAATTTTCAAATCTATAAATCTTCGCATTAACTTTTCTTTTGTATACTTTCAACAAATTTTTGTAGATATCCGTCTTCCAAAAATTGTTCGATTTTGGAAATAGTTTCTTGCATTTTCTTATTCTCTTCCAAGTGTAATATTATTGCATGTTGTAGCATTTCGATTTGAGTTCTTAGAGTATCATGAATATTGTTGTTATCTTCCTTAAAGTATTTTAATAGCTTGTGTTCTACTTCTTCGATTTGAGTTTGCAGAAACAATTTATTGATAACATCGTTTTCTTCCACAGCTTTTGCCACATTTTTGATTCTTTTGTTTTGGACATCGATGTTGTAGTTCGTATCCATAAACAACCCCAACATTTAAGGGGCATTTTTCAATGAAATTATATTGCTTGTATCGTTTAGATAATGTCCAAACTTATCAACAGACATACTTTATATAGATTATTCTATTATATTAGCTTCGCGAACTTCTTCAATAATTGATACAATTTCGTTATTATGATTAGTATGATCTGCAGCTTGTGATGATACCAGTAGTCGAAGTCGATCTACCATCTCATTTGGATCATACGAGTATATATAGTTTGGCTTATGAGGGTTAAACTGCATCAATCCATTACCTTTATAATTAGATATTGTCTTATTTGGTATTGATTTTGATAAAGCCTGTTGGTTTTTCTCTTTAAACGTCTTTTTAATAATATGTTTATATTTATAGGCTTTCGTTCCCTTGATTTGTCCATCAGGTCTATAGTCTCTTCTGTACGCATTTGTATTAATTACAATTTTTTGTAGAGTTCTAGTTCATATTTATCATAGTTTTTTGGTATTTTATGAAACATTAGAGAAAATAGTCCTGGTGTTAGGGCCCATATTTTACTACCAACATGTATTTTGTTTTCATTTAATTTGAGCTTACTATCACCAAATTTCCATTCATTATTGAAATCTTTATGTAGACCATAGTTAGTATCTAATTCATTTCTTCCTTGCAAAACAGATAAGTCAGTGTAACTCTCTTCAGGATTTGAATTTTGAGAGTAAAAATCGTTATCATCGTCATCATCATTATCAATAGCACTTTCACCATTAGGATCAGCAAGTGAATTGCTGGTATCAAATATTAATTCTTCTACAAGTTTCTTTGGTGTACTTGTCTCCAACTTAATTGATGGTTTCTTAAGATGATTAGAACTGTTATTATATTCAATTTCTGTTTTCATCTCATTCTTTTCTTTTTTGATAATTCCATTGATATTATTAGAATTATTTATAAATTTGTCTAGCGGATCTGTTATAGGTTTAGATGTATCTTTTAGTTGTTCGGGAGTGTCTATTTCGCCCGTTTTTATACTACGAAGCTTTTTCTTCAAGACATTTCCTGTCGCAACCAACTCTTTTAAAATTTTTTCATCCATTTTCCAGCTATCAGATCAGCTTATTAGGTATCTGATCAGCTTATCAGATCAGGTTATTAGGTATCAGATCAGCTTATTAGGTATATGATCAGGTTATCAGATCAGCTTATTAGGTACCTGATCAGGTTATCAGATCAGGTTATTAGGTATCAGATCAGCTTATTAGGTATCTGATCAGGTTATCAGATCAGCTTATTAGGTATCAGATCAGCTTATTAGGTATCAGATCAGGTTATCAGATCAGCTTCTTAGGTACCTGATCAGGTTATCAGATCAGGTTATTAGGTATCAGATCAGCTTATTAAGTATCTGATCATGTTATCAGATCAGCTTATTAGGTATCAGATCAGCTTATTAGGTATCAGATCAGATCAGCTTATTAGGTAGATAATTAGATCAGGTATAGTTGATATTTCAAGAGCTATGTAGATGTATTATGGTTAAAGCCAGATTATATACTAAAGTTTTTCTTTTATGTAGAGCAATTTATATTGTTATGAAATAATCGAATAATTTTCTGTAGCGCCCATTGTTTAATTCATTGTCTTTGCTTATAATCAAAATTCCATATTTATCCTTCCAGCACAATCGACAAATTTCATGAAACTTTGCATAACTCATATCGCTGGCAACATGATCCCTATAAACATGTTTCATATTTGTCTCATCTTGTTTAAACATTATAATCATATTCGCATTGTCTCTTATTAAATGCTTTGGAATTCTGGTATAAGTTTGACACAAGTAGAATGAATCAACATCCCAATGTCGTCCCATACAAAAATAAGCTCGTATATTATTCTGCTTCTCACATGCAACATCATCAAATATCATAATTGAATTAGTTTTAGCTTTGTCAGGGGGAATAACTGATTCATTTTCGGTGAATGTGTAATATCCCATTCCTTTAATAGGTGTAATTAATCTCTTCAAGTATTCATATTTCGGCTGATATAGAGATTTCGAGTATAAATAGATGTTTTCAAACTTTAGTCCATTAGGACTTTCTAGTAAGCCAATCATAACATTAGTCTTTCCACAATTTGATGGTCCCACTATTAGAGCACGAATAGAATTTGGTAAGAGTGAACTATGTTTTATTTTTGAACTGATCTTCGATGAATCATCAATGTTTCGAACTAAAATATTTTTATGTTGTTTTACTAACTGCATTTTTATAACTAAATGCAATTCATGTTTGTTACCTTTTATTATAGAAAAAATAAATAAATAAGATGGTTATACATTATCAAAAGTCATTTAGTCATAAAAACACCATCGTTGGAGCAGGTTTACTAGATAAAATAATAAACTCTCTTCCTGTTGAACTTCATCTTCCTGGATATCAATACTGTGGACCTGGAACTCAACTACAAAAACGTTTAAATCGAGGTGATAAAGGAATCAATTTATTGGACTCTGCCTGCAAAAATCCCGACATAGCTTATTCTAAAAGTAAAGATTTAAATATTAGACATCAGGCTGATAAAATTCTTGAAAATTCAGCTTGGGATCGAGTTTTATCAAAAGATAGCAGTCTTGCAGAAAAATCATTTGCATATATGGTTACTAACGCTATGAAAGCCAAAACAAAATTTGGTGTGGGTGTGGAGAAAAAGAAAAATGTGAAGAAACCTAAATTAAATGGTAAAAAATCTTTCAGTTCATCAAATAGAGCTGCAACAAAAATACTAAAGGAGAAAAAACCTTTAGACATTAACAATGCTATTAGAATAGCACGTAAAACGATCAACAAAACATTAAAAGGCGGAAAATCCCAAGTTATAATACCTCGCATAATAAATGTACTAAAAATTGGTGGTTTTTTACCTCTAATACCGATTTTAACTGCACTGGGTGCAATTGGTAGTCTAACGACTGGAGGTGCTGCTATAGCTAAGGCTGTAAATGCGACAAAGAAAGCAAAAAATCAGCTTGATGAAGCAATTCGACATAATAAAGCGATGGAATCTATAGCTGTTGGGAAAGGACTTTACATAAAACCATATAAAAAGGGTTATAGTTTAGTTTATAAAGAGCAGACAAAAAACTCTTAGAAATGCTACCTAATAGACCACTATCAGAAGTCGACTTGAGAAATTTTTCAAAAAAAAATTCCACATTTTAGAGTTTTCATGTTGGACTCACTACCAAAACGACCAAAGAAAAAAGAATGTGGCATAATCAATTTGGATATATCAACAGGATCTGGTACACATTGGGTACCATATTATAAAAACATCAAAGAAAAAAATATTTCGACAGTTTTGGAAACTTACAACCTCCTTCGGAAGTACTCAAATATCTGGGCACAAATATAAAATACAACTATAATCAACATCAGAATGTCAATACATTTACCTGTGGTCATTTATGTCTTAAGTTTCTTTATGAAATAACTAAAAATATTAAACAAAAAACACAATTGTATATATATATATATATATATATATATATATATATATATATATATATATATATATATATATATATATATATATATATATATATATATATATATATATATATATATATATATATATATATATATATATATATATATATATATATATATATATATATATATATATATATATATATATATATATATATATATATATATATATATATATATATATATATATATATATATATATATATATATATATATATATATATATATATATATATATATATATATATATATATATATATATATATATATATATATATATATATATATATATATATATATATATATATATATATATATATATTTCACAAACCTCTTTAATGCATTTTTATTTATTTATTTATAATTTACTATACAGAATTAATTTTTTATTTTTTTTATTCCCAAATAGGATATTGAACATTTTGAATCAAAAATTCGTCTATCTCACTCTCAGGGATTAAGCTTTGTTCACCATCTCTACGTAGTTGAAATATTCCACTCGAGAGATCCTTAATTTTATCATCTGTCAGAGTATTATATCTTTTAGGTAAAAACATTATATTTTTTGCCATCTCAACTCTTAGTGTTGGCCCATATTTTGTTGTTACCCGTGTTATATTTTGAACAGGATATTTAGCAGCTACATCTAGATCCTTTATGTGAATTAAACTTTTGTTGTTTAGAGAATTAAATTTTGTTATTAAATTTTTTGAGGAGCTCATTTTTTAAATAGATCTTGTCACTTTGAATCTTTAATTGAAATTGATCTTGAAAGTAGTGACGATGAGTCCAATAAGCCTAACCGAAAATATTTATTGTGAGAAGGTTAATATGTTTATGTGGAGAAATACTGCTAGAGAGATAGAGGTAGGTATATAGGAATATTAATATGAATGTTTCGCTTTTAATTTTTTAATAGTCTCTTTGAAAATGAATTGGAAAGAGAAATATGTATATGATATACCCTCTATTATAGCAGGATTATAGGAAAATGGAGAAGGATATAAGAGGAGGAAAAAATAATATTGAATTTTATTCACTTTGTAGCTAAATATTTAGGAAAAAATTATCAGTATCGACGAATCCTTTGAAAAAGTAAGCAGCAACAAAATTAATACGGAATATTAACAAAAATGAGTCAAATAAGAAGGAGTCTTAATAAATTTATATCGGATTTTGATAACTTTAGACTATACGATCATTGGGAAATAATCATATTTTTTCAAAATATGCTGGACGAGAATGATGAATTTGATATTATGGAAGATGAAGACAACACAGAAAGACATTTCAAATGCTGTCCCTGGTATGATCCGAATTGTGAGGAAGGACCTGATACATGTAGGTGCTCGATATACTTTCTACGGAAAGCTAAATTAGAAAATTTAATGGAATCTTATTAATATGATTATTTCGAACGTATTTGCTTTGTGAATCTAAATTGATTATTATGCTAAGGTTCGTAACGTTATATTCAGAAAAAATTGGGTATGATTAATATTCCAAGGAACAAGGGAAAAATTAACATCAACTTAATTTTTTACACAGCAGAACAGAGTAGCGCCATTTTCGGAAGCCGCTACACTTCCATCGTCAGTGCTCACGTGTATTTGCTATACAATGATTCAACCATCATAATTAAATTTAATAAATAAAATAATATTATTAAAATAAAATATTCACTGTCTTGTATTATTTTTTCTAAAGGATAATTAGGAAAATTAAAGAAATTTTTAAGTTAAAAATTTAATGAATAACTTATGAGATTATCCAACTTTTTTTGACTCCGTAAAATGTTGAAATAATTAAATTTAATACAATTTCATAATGTTGTGAAATTCAAATTCCCTTGTCAAGAAATAAACAAATCAAATCAAGATTATGCAGGATTTAACAGTACAGTTAAACTTATAAACAGAAAAATTTGCAAGTAAGCAAAAAACAAGACAAGAATTGTTTTGATCCAACAAAAATTGTTTTCTCTGCTAGCAGCAAGACGTGTATGCACAGTCAACGTTTTTTTCAATTTGATGATATCAGGGCTGAACAAGAAAATAAAACAAAGATTGTTTAATTTTTTTTGATATTAATAAGATTTTTTTATTATTATTTAATTTTTTATTTTTTCCTTATTATTATAATTTTTTTAATAACAAACCAAATTTTCTTAATAACTAAACATTAATAACTAAATATTTACATATAAACAGAAACAAATTACATTTAACTAAAAAACTCATCATACTTCTTGAAGCTTATCAATTACCATTAGCAACATATCCAGTTCACATTCTGGATTTGTTTCCTCAATTCGATAATTATACCATGCTAATGTATTTATACCATCACATTGTATTTTTCTTTTATCATCTTGATAACTAAGTACAACCTTATTTAGTTGGTTGGTATAAATTTGATGAACTTTTGACTTAAATGTTAACATATCATAAACAATAGACTTATTAAATAAACAATTTCTATACGCCTCTAAACTATATTTATCAAGAACACATTTCTTAACCCCCTTCAGTTTTTTTACATCATTTTCATATTGCACGCTAAAAGAATACATTTTTGACCGAAGTCCCACAAATTCTTTCATCACTTTACCACAATTTTCATCCTTCATCATACCCAGCACTTGTTTGTTTAAAAGAGGAATACCATATACGTTATCTTTTTGGTAATCGGAAGTGTAAAATTCTTGTTCTATGTCAGATTTTATGTCAGCATTAAAGTCGTCAGTTTTTATTGTATATATAAATGAGTCGGTGTCCATGTAATTTAAAGATAAATTTGCTTTAAACTTGGGCTGCATAAATCCATAATGGAAATTATACGTTTTCCATTTAGAAAGCTCCAACACACAAAATCCCAAGTATATGGGCTTGTTATAGTATGTTTTTACTCTATTCATTTGAATTGCCACCATATCCTCTGAAAATAAAGATATGATATGAAAATTGGATTTAGATATCCAATCCTGAGCTCCCAAATGGTTGTAGTTAGTTTTATTCCAGTTGGTCACAATTCTAACATCTTTTCTTTTATCAACGTTCTCCATGGTCTTAACGTATACCGCGTTATTAAGTAATTAAAAAAAATTTTTTTTCAAATGCATTTTTTGCAGAACCTCTATGTTTAATATTCAAATCTATATAGTCTTTTAGCCATGGAGATTATTTAAATGCTAGAATACGATGCGTTTTATTTAGAATCAAACCATATTCCAAACATTGCTTAAGAACTCTGTAATGTATTACATAAGAGTTTTTTGGCAAAAAATCCGCAATTAATTTCTTATGGTTTTGATTCTAAAGTTTTCTTGTTTTCAACACAGAAGGGAAGGTCATTGTGAGAGTCATGCAGATGTGAAGGATATTCCAAAGTGACCTCATATACATAACCATCTTGTGAGTTATTATCTATGCTTTTCGCATACAGATTCAGCTCATCACTTGTCAGCCATCGGAATCCTCCATAAGGAAGATACTCAGAGATCGCCCAACCGTAAAGATTATTTGCGTCTAAATATATTAAAAATTCTGAAGGCTTGTCTTCATCAAAATCATCTAAATATTTATTATTTGCTTTGGAATATCGCTTACTGCACTGTACCATTCCACCGCGTATTCCATTTTTAAAGAAGTTATACATGTCAATGTCTGTTAACAACTCTAATTCTATTTGTGTGTGTTTTAACATGGCATCGCATGATAGTCCTGGTGCAGTATAGTACTGACACGGATCTAGATTATAAATTCCCTTACAGACTTTTCGAAAATTTTCGAATATGTCTGCTAACAAAAGCACATCTGTTTTGAGATATAATTCCATATAATCTCGCAGGGGTTTGCAATTAAAGGTATGCCAAATCTTTATTGCATGCTCATAATCTTCAATTGAGCATTCCTTGTTATTTAATTTGTTAAAAAAAATCTTCTCTTGATGGAAGCTGACCATCATCCAATTTTTCAAATGAATCAAGATATTCATAAGGGAAAACACCCTTTCTTCGTACAAGGTCAAATTCTGTCTTTCTGTTAAAGTGTGCCCTAACCGTATGAAAGTCATTGTCCGTAAGGTTATTTGTTAAGGATTCTAAGCTATGAGCCATAAAACGAATAGTATCTAAAAATCGGAGTTCAAGATTGCAATTGTCAGTCATTTTTGTAAATGTAGATAGTGAAATGTACAGTTCTTTGTTCAGTGGTAGGACTTTTATGTTGTCAGACTTTTTACCTAATTCGTTAACAAAGAGGAGCGAGTCATAAGATGAATAATTATGAAAATATATGGGTATGAACTTCGGAATTTGGTACTTTAAGTTGCAAATATTGTGAGCTGCTCCTCGATATTTACCACTTATATGACAATGATCTCTTACACGATCTTTACCGAGAAATTTGTCACATATGTGACAATTTATTGAATTTTGAAAACTGTATATTTTCGAAAGGGTCAAGCTGTTTATTTTTGTCTTAGGTATCTGATCAGCTTATCAGATCAGGTTATTAGGTATCAGATCAGCTTATTAGGTATATGATCAGGTTATCAGATCAGCTTATTAGGTACCTGATCAGGTTATCAGATCAGGTTATTAGGTATCAGATCAGCTTATTAGGTATCTGATCAGGTTATCAGATCAGCTTATTAGGTATCAGATCAGCTTATTAGGTATCAGATCAGGTTATCAGATCAGCTTCTTAGGTACCTGATCAGGTTATCAGATCAGGTTATTAGGTATCAGATCAGCTTATTAAGTATCTGATCATGTTATCAGATCAGCTTATTAGGTATCAGATCAGCTTATTAGGTATCAGATCAGATCAGCTTATTAGGTAGATAATTAGATCAGGTATAGTTGATATTTCAAGAGCTATGTAGATGTATTATGGTTAAAGCCAGATTATATACTAAAGTTTTTCTTTTATGTAGAGCAATTTATATTGTTATGAAATAATCGAATAATTTTCTGTAGCGCCCATTGTTTAATTCATTATCTTTGCTTATAATCAAAATTCCATATTTATCCTTCCAGCACAATCGACAAATTTCATGAAACTTTGCATAACTCATATCGCTGGCAACATGATCCCTATAAACATGTTTCATATTTGTCTCATCTTGTTTAAACATTATAATCATATTCGCATTGTCTCTTATTAAATGCTTTGGAATTCTGGTATAAGTTTGACACAAGTAGAATGAATCAACATCCCAATGTCGTCCCATACAAAAATAAGCTCGTATATTATTCTGCTTCTCACATGCAACATCATCAAATATCATAATTGAATTAGTTTTAGCTTTGTCAGGGGGAATAACTGATTCATTTTCGGTGAATGTGTAATATCCCATTCCTTTAATAGGTGTAATTAATCTCTTCAAGTATTCATATTTCGGCTGATATAGAGATTTCGAGTATAAATAGATGTTTTCAAACTTTAGTCCATTAGGACTTTCTAGTAAGCCAATCATAACATTAGTCTTTCCACAATTTGATGGTCCCACTATTAGAGCACGAATAGAATTTGGTAAGAGTGAACTATGTTTTATTTTTGAACTGATCTTCGATGAATCATCAATGTTTCGAACTAAAATATTTTTATGTTGTTTTACTAACTGCATTTTTATAACTAAATGCAATTCATGTTTGTTACCTTTTATTATAGAAAAAATAAATAAATAAGATGGTTATACATTATCAAAAGTCATTTAGTCATAAAAACACCATCGTTGGAGCAGGTTTACTAGATAAAATAATAAACTCTCTTCCTGTTGAACTTCATCTTCCTGGATATCAATACTGTGGACCTGGAACTCAACTACAAAAACGTTTAAATCGAGGTGATAAAGGAATCAATCTATTGGACTCTGCCTGCAAAAATCCCGACATAGCTTATTCTAAAAGTAAAGATTTAAATATTAGACATCAGGCTGATAAAATTCTTGAAAATTCAGCTTGGGATCGAGTTTTATCAAAAGATAGCAGTCTTGCAGAAAAATCATTTGCATATATGGTTACTAACGCTATGAAAGCCAAAACAAAATTTGGTGTGGGTGTGGAGAAAAAGAAAAATGTGAAGAAACCTAAATTAAATGGTAAAAAATCTTTCAGTTCATCAAATAGAGCTGCAACAAAAATACTAAAGGAGAAAAAACCTTTAGACATTAACAATGCTATTAGAATAGCACGTAAAACGATCAACAAAACATTAAAAGGCGGAAAATCCCAAGTTATAATACCTCGCATAATAAATGTACTAAAAATTGGTGGTTTTTTACCTCTAATACCGATTTTAACTGCACTGGGTGCAATTGGTAGTCTAACGACTGGAGGTGCTGCTATAGCTAAGGCTGTAAATGCGACAAAGAAAGCAAAAAATCAGCTTGATGAAGCAATTCGACATAATAAAGCGATGGAATCTATAGCTGTTGGGAAAGGACTTTACATAAAACCATATAAAAAGGGTTATAGTTTAGTTTATAAAGAGCAGACAAAAAACTCTTAGAAATGCTACCTAATAGACCACTATCAGAAGTCGACTTGAGAAATTTTTCAAAAAAAAATTCCACATTTTAGAGTTTTCATGTTGGACTCACTACCAAAACGACCAAAGAAAAAAGAATGTGGCATAATCAATTTGGATATATCAACAGGATCTGGTACACATTGGGTACCATATTATAAAAACATCAAAGAAAAAAATATTTCGACAGTTTTGGAAACTTACAACCTCCTTCGGAAGTACTCAAATATCTGGGCACAAATATAAAATACAACTATAATCAACATCAGAATGTCAATACATTTACCTGTGGTCATTTATGTCTTAATTTCTTTATGAAATAACTAAAAATATTAAACAAAAAACACAATTGTATATATATATATATATATATATATATATATATATATATATATATATATATATATATATATATATATATATATATATATATATATATATATATATATATATATATATATATATATATATATATATATATATATATATATATATATATATATATATATATATATATATATATATATATATATATATATATATATATATATATATATATATATATATATATATATATATATATATATATATATATATATATATATATATATATATATATATATATATATATATATATATATATATATATATATATATATATATATATATATATATTTCACAAACCTCTTTAATGCATTTTTATTTATTTATTTATAATTTACTATACAGAATTAATTTTTTATTTTTTTTATTCCCAAATAGGATATTGAACATTTTGAATCAAAAATTCGTCTATCTCACTCTCAGGGATTAAGCTTTGTTCACCATCTCTACGTAGTTGAAATATTCCACTCGAGAGATCCTTAATTTTATCATCTGTCAGAGTATTATATCTTTTAGGTAAAAACATTATATTTTTTGCCATCTCAACTCTTAGTGTTGGCCCATATTTTGTTGTTACCCGTGTTATATTTTGAACAGGATATTTAGCAGCTACATCTAGATCCTTTATGTGAATTAAACTTTTGTTGTTTAGAGAATTAAATTTTGTTATTAAATTTTTTGAGGAGCTCATTTTTTAAATAGATCTTGTCACTTTGAATCTTTAATTGAAATTGATCTTGAAAGTAGTGACGATGAGTCCAATAAGCCTAACCGAAAATATTTATTGTGAGAAGGTTAATATGTTTATGTGGAGAAATACTGCTAGAGAGATAGAGGTAGGTATATAGGAATATTAATATGAATGTTTCGCTTTTAATTTTTTAATAGTCTCTTTGAAAATGAATTGGAAAGAGAAATATGTATATGATATACCCTCTATTATAGCAGGATTATAGGAAAATGGAGAAGGATATAAGAGGAGGAAAAAATAATATTGAATTTTATTCACTTTGTAGCTAAATATTTAGGAAAAAATTATCAGTATCGACGAATCCTTTGAAAAAGTAAGCAGCAACAAAATTAATACGGAATATTAACAAAAATGAGTCAAATAAGAAGGAGTCTTAATAAATTTATATCGGATTTTGATAACTTTAGACTATACGATCATTGGGAAATAATCATATTTTTTCAAAATATGCTGGACGAGAATGATGAATTTGATATTATGGAAGATGAAGACAACACAGAAAGACATTTCAAATGCTGTCCCTGGTATGATCCGAATTGTGAGGAAGGACCTGATACATGTAGGTGCTCGATATACTTTCTACGGAAAGCTAAATTAGAAAATTTAATGGAATCTTATTAATATGATTATTTCGAACGTATTTGCTTTGTGAATCTAAATTGATTATTAGGCTAAGGTTCGTAACGTTATATTCAGAAAAAATTGGGTATGATTAATATTCCAAGGAACAAGGGAAAAATTAACATCAACTTAATTTTTTACACAGCAGAACAGAGTAGCGCCATTTTCGGAAGCCGCTACACTTCCATCGTCAGTGCTCACGTGTATTTGCTATACAATGATTCAACCATCATAATTAAATTTAATAAATAAAATAATATTATTAAAATAAAATATTCACTGTCTTGTATTATTTTTTCTAAAGGATAATTAGGAAAATTAAAGAAATTTTTAAGTTAAAAATTTAATGAATAACTTATGAGATTATCCAACTTTTTTTGACTCCGTAAAATGTTGAAATAATTAAATTTAATACAATTTCATAATGTTGTGAAATTCAAATTCCCTTGTCAAGAAATAAACAAATCAAATCAAGATTATGCAGGATTTAACAGTACAGTTAAACTTATAAACAGAAAAATTTGCAAGTAAGCAAAAAACAAGACAAGAATTGTTTTGATCCAACAAAAATTGTTTTCTCTGCTAGCAGCAAGACGTGTATGCACAGTCAACGTTTTTTTCAATTTGATGATATCAGGGCTGAACAAGAAAATAAAACAAAGATTGTTTAATTTTTTTTGATATTAATAAGATTTTTTTATTATTATTTAATTTTTTATTTTTTCCTTATTATTATAATTTTTTTAATAACAAACCAAATTTTCTTAATAACTAAACATTAATAACTAAATATTTACATATAAACAGAAACAAATTACATTTAACTAAAAAACTCATCATACTTCTTGAAGCTTATCAATTACCATTAGCAACATATCCAGTTCACATTCTGGATTTGTTTCCTCAATTCGATAATTATACCATGCTAATGTATTTATACCATCACATTGTATTTTTCTTTTATCATCTTGATAACTAAGTACAACCTTATTTAGTTGGTTGGTATAAATTTGATGAACTTTTGACTTAAATGTTAACATATCATAAACAATAGACTTATTAAATAAACAATTTCTATACGCCTCTAAACTATATTTATCAAGAACACATTTCTTAACCCCCTTCAGTTTTTTTACATCATTTTCATATTGCACGCTAAAAGAATACATTTTTGACCGAAGTCCCACAAATTCTTTCATCACTTTACCACAATTTTCATCCTTCATCATACCCAGCACTTGTTTGTTTAAAAGAGGAATACCATATACGTTATCTTTTTGGTAATCGGAAGTGTAAAATTCTTGTTCTATGTCAGATTTTATGTCAGCATTAAAGTCGTCAGTTTTTATTGTATATATAAATGAGTCGGTGTCCATGTAATTTAAAGATAAATTTGCTTTAAACTTGGGCTGCATAAATCCATAATGGAAATTATACGTTTTCCATTTAGAAAGCTCCAACACACAAAATCCCAAGTATATGGGCTTGTTATAGTATGTTTTTACTCTATTCATTTGAATTGCCACCATATCCTCTGAAAATAAAGATATGATATGAAAATTGGATTTAGATATCCAATCCTGAGCTCCCAAATGGTTGTAGTTAGTTTTATTCCAGTTGGTCACAATTCTAACATCTTTTCTTTTATCAACGTTCTCCATGGTCTTAACGTATACCGCGTTATTAAGTAATTAAAAAAAAATTTTTTTCAAATGCATTTTTTGCAGAACCTCTATGTTTAATATTCAAATCTATATAGTCTTTTAGCCATGGAGATTATTTAAATGCTAGAATACGATGCGTTTTATTTAGAATCAAACCATATTCCAAACATTGCTTAAGAACTCTGTAATGTATTACATAAGAGTTTTTTGGCAAAAAATCCGCAATTAATTTCTTATGGTTTTGATTCTAAAGTTTTCTTGTTTTCAACACAGAAGGGAAGGTCATTGTGAGAGTCATGCAGATGTGAAGGATATTCCAAAGTGACCTCATATACATAACCATCTTGTGAGTTATTATCTATGCTTTTCGCATACAGATTCAGCTCATCACTTGTCAGCCATCGGAATCCTCCATAAGGAAGATACTCAGAGATCGCCCAACCGTAAAGATTATTTGCGTCTAAATATATTAAAAATTCTGAAGGCTTGTCTTCATCAAAATCATCTAAATATTTATTATTTGCTTTGGAATATCGCTTACTGCACTGTACCATTCCACCGCGTATTCCATTTTTAAAGAAGTTATACATGTCAATGTCTGTTAACAACTCTAATTCTCTAGATTATAAATTCCCTTACAGACTTTTCGAAAATTTTCGAATATGTCTGCTAACAAAAGCACATCTGTTTTGAGATATAATTCCATATAATCTCGCAGGGGTTTGCAATTAAAGGTATGCCAAATCTTTATTGCATGCTCATAATCTTCAATTGAGCATTCCTTGTTATTTAATTTGTTAAAAAAATCTTCTCTTGATGGAAGCTGACCATCATCCAATTTTTCAAATGAATCAAGATATTCATAAGGGAAAACACCCTTTCTTCGTACAAGGTCAAATTCTGTCTTTCTGTTAAAGTGTGCCCTAACCGTATGAAAGTCATTGTCCGTAAGGTTATTTGTTAAGGATTCTAAGCTATGAGCCATAAAACGAATAGTATCTAAAAATCGGAGTTCAAGATTGCAATTGTCAGTCATTTTTGTAAATGTAGATAGTGAAATGTACAGTTCTTTGTTCAGTGGTAGGACTTTTATGTTGTCAGACTTTTTACCTAATTCGTTAACAAAGAGGAGCGAGTCATAAGATGAATAATTATGAAAATATATGGGTATGAACTTCGGAATTTGGTACTTTAAGTTGCAAATATTGTGAGCTGCTCCTCGATATTTACCACTTATATGACAATGATCTCTTACACGATCTTTACCGAGAAATTTGTCACATATGTGACAATTTATTGAATTTTGAAAACTGTATATTTTCGAAAGGGTCAAGCTGTTTATTTTTGTCTTACTAGTGAGGAACCGATTGTAAATATCTTCACAATCGTCAATTAACCAGTCAACAAATTTTAAAGATGCGTCCTCAGCAGTATATATCTAAATTTATCTAAACTATTATTACCTACACATTTTATATAATAACTAAAGGTACAAGGAATGTGCCTCTTTATAACTTGAGTTTTGTCACTTACAGTACTTTGGATATCTTCTACTATGCATTCGAAATCTGCATATATAACTAATGGCACATCCATCTGCCGCTGGTGATCTTTAAACTTCAAAATACTATCTTCGGGAGAAGGTAACGCAGCAACAATTTTCCCACATTCCGTTTTGTGTTGTTCCATAGTCCATTCATTGTGCGTATATTGTAGGCAGGTATTACAAAATTTGAGACCTTCACGGTGCTTTGTTTTCTGAGCTTTCAAAAGTCTGTAAAAGGAATAAATTTATATCTGTATATAGTTAATCATACACAGGTATTTACTTGCTTACCTTGATATATCATTAATAAAAATGTAATGGTGAATGTCTCCAGCTTCCAACAGCAATAAATGCACATGCTTTGTTTTTTCTTTTTGTGTATTGTAGATGGTCCAATTATTTCATCCTTCTCATTATCGTATCCAAACACGTTAACACTTATACCATCATTCCTATCCTCAAATACTTTGATGTTTTTTAATGCCAATGGGAACTTTAAATTTGCAAAATCAACCACAATTCCATTTTGTAGGCAAATGACATCAGCACTAATATCTTCGATGTTATATGAGCTGTAACGTTCGTTATGCTTTATTATTGTGGTATCCAATGTGGCAACTAAAGCCCATTTAAAACAATAATCATCATTGTTTTCAATGTTGATACAGCCCTGCTTTTTAGACAGTTTTAATGGTGTGCTTATCCAATGTGATCCTTTTACTAGTGAGCTTTTGTTTATGTTAATTTCTAGACGAATAATTCTGATTAAAGTCCACCCAGAGTCTCTTTCCTGGAATTCTGACATTTTATTATGAATGTGCTGGAATTGTTTTTCAATTAGCTCATCTACATCACTTCCCAGACACAATAGATCCATTTTTGTTCTGTGAGAAATTTGACACAAGTCAATTTCTTCCCCAACAATTTTTATGTACTCTCCAATAAGAGTTACACAGAATTTTAAAATATTATGTTTAACCAAACTTTTTTCAAGTCTTTCCTTGAAAATAGGTTTATTTTCCAGAACAAAGTCTTCAAACAGAAGATCATCTTTTTTGTTTGGAATTCCGTACGTTGCAATATTTTTTTTGAATGCACTGTTTATTTCATAATATTATGGTTCTACATTCAAAGGAGTATCATTATATTTACCGCTGGGAGAATTTAAAGTATCCATGTCATCAAACACAATATTATCTAGTTGTTGCTGTTGTTGTTGCTGTTGTTGTTGATGATGCTGCTGTTGTTGCTGATGATGTTGCTGCTGCTGTTGTTGTTGGTGTTGAGGATACCTGGAACTGTCCATCGACAAGGCATATTGATTATTCGAAACTGAAGGATAATATTTGGGTATGTTATATTGCTGCCATTGCATTGGTGAAGTATATTGATAGGGAATAGGAAGATGATGCGGAATTTGTATGGGTACTGAAAACTGATTGTTCAACCCCGTATGATAGTACGAAGTCCTTAAAAGCGCTTGAAAGGACGCCGGATATTGCTGTTGCATATTGTTCCAAGGAATAGGGTTATATAAAGGCATTGGAGTCTGTACATCACATGACGCTGGCATCTGCACATGTTGTAGTTGAGCATGACTTTTGCAATGGTCCAAATACTACTTTTGGCATTTGTATTCCTTTTGACATATTTCACAAACATAGCTTGAAGAATTCATTTTTATTTATTTAATTAGCAACAATCAAATTTATTTAATTATTTTATTTAATTTATTTAGTTCCTTTTTCAAAAACAACAATCAAATTTATTTAATTATTTTATTTTATTTATTTAGTCCTTTTTTTAAAAACACTATAAACTTCTTTATTAATCAATTTTTTGCTTTCAACCGCACTTGTTGAGATATCAGAATATACCGATGAAAATCATCATTATTTCTTCTACTTATATACATCCTATGAGAATCGCGTATTAGTCATCCAGTCTAATTTTTTTCATTGATATTACGAGATATGATGAAATTCATATGTATACATAGCAACAGCAAGAACTAGAATATAACATTGTGTACTATTTTATTTTATATAAATGATGACTAACGAAATTTTGTTATCAAATGATGACTCATTCTCAAAACATATCCAGCTGAACAAACGAAGCCATAAACATGATTCTGCAAAACAAATAATCAGACGGACATTTCAAATGATGACTCATTCTCAAAACATGTGGAGCTGAATAAACAAAGCCATAAACATGATTCTGCAAAACAAATAATCAAATTATTATCCCAAGAAATAAACAAGACGGACATTTGAAACGACATACACACATTCTTAACAAATCTAAAGATAAGAAAAGAGAAACACACACACAAACAAACAAATATACAGCCACGCACCAACAGCCGCACACATCCACACACCCCCACCCCCACACATCCACGCACCCACAGCCAAGCACAAAGTAAATGTAAACACAAGCACCACAAAAAATTATCAACAACCAAAAAATAATAATAGCCACACAATAAACCCCCCGTAGGAACCCAAGTCGACTTTTTTATCCACAAGTTTGGTGACAACGTCTACACTCTTTATTTCCACATATAATCTAAAACACTACCCAATCTCTCAATATGACCCCATAAGAACCACATTGTCTATAGTAAGCCAATACTTTCAAGCTCCAAACTCACCACCCAATGTCTCAATATCACCCCATTAGAACCACATTGTCTATACTAAGCCAATACTTTGAAGCTCCAAACTCACTACCCAATGTCTCAATATCACCCCATAAGAGCCACATTGTCTATACTAAGCCAATACTTTCAAGCTCCAAACTCACTACCCAAAGTCTCAATATCACCCCATAAGAACCACATTGTCTATACTAAGCTAATACTTTCAAGCTCCAAACTCACTACCCAATGTCTCAATATCACCCCATAAGAACCACATTGTCTATACTAAGCTAATACTTTCAAGCTCCAAACTCACTACCCAATGTCTCAATATCACCCCATTAGAACAACACCCTAAATTTCTATAACACCAAAAAGCATTACCCACACTATAATTTTTCACAATATTCACTATACACATTTTGCCTACAGGGCACTTTCATTTTTTTCCCACGGGTATCAAATTACACATTTGTTTATTTAACAATTAAAATTTCAAATTTTCAAATTTTAATTACCCAAATTTTAAATTTTTAATTGGTCTCACACACCCAGTTCCTATCTACTCATGCAGCGTCTAATCAATTTATTCATTTGTCACCGCGATCTAAACGTTTTTGTAATTTTGTTTCGGGTCCACAAAACTGGTATCCAGGAAGATGTAGTTCAACAGGTAGAGAGTTTATTACTCTATTCACTAAACCGTTTCCAACGACAGGTTTTTTATAACTAAACGTTTTGTTATAATGTATAAGCATCTTATTTTATTTTTATATCTTATTTTATATTATAATAAAAGTAACATTTATGAAATGCAATTAGTTATAAAAATGCAATTAGTAAAACAACATAAAAATATTGTGATTCGCAATATTGATGCTTCATCGAACATCAGATCTAATTAAAACATAGCTCCCTCTTACCAAATTCTATTCGTGCTTTAATAGTTGGACCATCAAATTGTGGAAAGACTAATGTTATGATTAGCTTGCTAGAAAGTCCTAATGGTCTCAAGTTTGAAAACATCTATTTATACTCAAAATCCCTTTATCAACTAAAATATGAATACTTGAAGAGATTAATTTCACCAATTAAGGGGATGGGATATTACACATTTACAGATAATGAAACAGTTGTTCCTCCTGACGAAGCTAAAACTAATTCAATTATGATCTTTGATGATGTTGCATGCGAGAAGCAAAATAATATACGAGCATATTTTTGCATGGGACGACATAAGGATATTGATTAATATTATTTGTGTCAAACTTATACGAGAATTCCCAAGCACTTAATAAGAGACAATGCAAATGTGATTATAATGTTTAAACAAGATGGGTCAAACATGAAGCACGTTTATAGGGATGATGTTGCCAGTGACATGAGTTTCATGAAATTTGTCGAGAGTGTTGGAAGGAAAAATATGGATTTTTGATGATAAACAAAGATAATGACCTAAATAATGGTCGCTATAGAAAGCAATTCGACTATTTTATAACGATATAAATTACTCTACATAAAAGTAAAACATTAGTACCTAATTTAGCTTTAAACATAGTACATCTACTTATCTCCTAATATAGTTAATATCTGATCTGATCGCTGATACCTGATCTGATAGCTGATACCTTATTCGATAGCTGGTACCTGATCTGATAGTTGATACCTGATCTGGTACCTGTTATCTGAAAATGGAAGAAAAAGTTTTAAACGAGCTAATAAAGACAAGAAATGTTTTAAAGAAAAAATTTGGTAGTATAAAACTTGATGAAGCAGATACACATGAGCAATTCAAAGATACATTTATAACAATAATAGAACCTTTAACAGATTTGTGAACAGTTCTAAAAATAATAAAAGAAGTATTAAAGCAGAAAGAGATGAATTTAAAACTAAAAATTATAAAAATTCAAATTTTCCATTCAACGAACAATCAGTTAAGTTAGAGAGAAGTACTCCAAAGAAACTTGCTGAAGAAACGTTATGCAACAAAAATATCTCACTCAGTGATCGAAAGGTAAATAAGGTTGATAATGTTGATACTAATGATGATGATGATAATGACGATGATGACAACGATGATTTTTACTCTCAACCGGAAACTCTAAACAATTCAGATAATAATAAGAGCTATACTGATCTAGCACTTTTGGAAAGCAGAAACGATTTAGATACTCTCTACGGTCCTCATAAAGATTTTAATAATGAATGGAAGTTTGGCAATAGTAGTATTAAACTTACTGAAGATAAGATAGTGATTGGAAATATTGGCTTTTACACCAGGTTTATTTTCTTTATTGTTTTACAAAATACCAAAATATTATGATATATATGAATTAGATATATATAAAAAAAATTTAATTAGCACAAATGCATACAAAAGAGAATATAGACCTGATGGCCAAATCAAAGGAACGAGAGGATATAAATATAAGCATATTATCAGTAAATTATTTAAAAAAGTGAAAAGAACTCATCAACTTCATCACCATTACATACGATAAAAAGTCCTTACAAGGGGAGGGGTTTGATGAAACTAAACACGCATAAACCTAACTATATATACTGGGATGATCCTAATGAGCAGCAGGTCATACTAGTCATAATAACGAGATTGTCTCAATTTCCGAAGAATTATATGAAGCAAACATTATAGAATAGTACTTATCTACATAAATCATGTCCATCGATATGTTTAGACACTATCTTAATGACACAAGTGCTACAGTTTTAGTAAAAAATTTTCCTAAGGTGCTGGGGTTCGTTATGGATGCAACTAATAACATTGATGTACAAAACAAAACAATCAAAAATGTTGCAAATGCATTGGAGGAAAATGATGTTGTCAATAAATTGTTTCTGCAAAGTCAAATTGAACAGGTACAACATGAAATTAATATGAGTTTAATTCAGAAACTCAATGAAATTCAAGAAAAAATTCTTAGTATGAAATTATTCTTTGAAAAAAAAATTCAAAACACAAATGAGTTAATTTATGGGTATGAAAGAAATTTGATGGCCCGCAAGATTTAAAAGAACTCACACTGAATACAATTTATTCAGTAAAATCCTAAATACATTAAATAATGACCTCAAAAAGAAATTTAGTAAATGAGCTGCATAAGCAAGCACGAAAAATTTTTCCACGTCGGAGAGTTGTTATGAAAGGAATAGATGATCTTTGGCAAGCTGATTTAGTTGAAATGGGGAACTATTCTACAGACAATAAAAACTATCGATACTTAATAACAGTAATTGATACATTTTCCAAATCTGCATGTGCTGTACCACTTAAAACAAAAACTGCGCTTGAAACAGTTCGGGCAATGGAACTTGTTTTTAAATTGGGTCGGGTGCCAAAAAATTTACAAACAGACGACGGTAAAGAATTTTTCAATAAACACTTTGGAAAATTGATGGATAAATACAACATTAATCACTACTCAACGTATAGCAGAATGAAAGCATCAATAGTGGAACGATTTAATAGCACATTAAAAGGAATGATGTGGAAAGAGTTTAGCTTCAATGGTTCTTATAACTGGGTTGACATTTACAAAGACTTTATTAATGCATATAATAGAAAAATTCATCGTACTATCAAAATGTCACCGATTCAAGTTAACTCTACAAATGAGAAAAAATTATTAAATACAGTATATAACCGTTTAAAGCTGTTCAAATTATCAAAATTCAATGTTGGAGATCATGTGCGCATAAGTAAATATAAACATGTTTTTGAAAAAGGATACACCCCAAATTGGACAACAGAAATTTTTACAATTAAAACAGTGCAAAATACATATCCAGTTACATACATACTAGAAGACTATCGTGGTAATCCTATTATTCTATGATGAAGAAGTCATAAAAACAGAATTTCCTAATACGTACTTGGTTGAAAAAGTTCTCAAAACTAAAGGAGATAAAGTATTCGTTAAATGGTTGGGATTTTCTAATCAACATAATAATAAAAATGAAATATTGTAGTTAAGTTTATATTTAATTAAGTTAAGTTTAAGTAGTTAAGTTTATATATTAGCCTATATTTTGTATATAATATATTAAAGAAAAAATAAATAAATGTATATAAAAATTATTTTTTATACAAATGTTGTGTTTAATTTCACTTATTAATAATCTGACAACCATAATGTCAATAACACTTGCTCTTAACTCAAACTCACCCGATTTATCAGCTATTGGTTTGGACGGTGGATATGAGTATGAATGCGCTCTAACTGATTTTCATTCCTATAATAGCATTCCAAATATAGATGATTATAACAATATATTTCATATAGGTGAACACGTAATTAAAATACCAATAGGTTCTTATGAATTGAATGATATAGTTGATTATATTAAAGATCAATATAAGCAGCACTGTCCGGAAAATAAAATTGATATAGAGGCTAATAACAATACAATGCAAGTTAGAGTTAATAGCTCTAACGATCCCATATACTTTAATAAGGATAATACAATTGGAAAACTGTTAGGATTCAAGAAGAAAATTCTAGCTCCTAACGAAGACCATTACTCAGATCTTCCCGTTAATATTTTCCTAGTGAACATCTTCCTAGTGAGTGCAATATAGTCGTTAACACATATATGAATAATTCACAAGCACATATAAAATTGTTGAGATTCCTAGAAATCTTATCTATTTGCCAGTTAACTGCCGAGAGATAAGATCTCTTACTCTACGCGTCGTTGATCAGAATTATTTTCCGAGGAGAGGAGATTACAATAAGAATACATTTGAGATCTACCAAATAATGATAATATACAACATCAAGCATAAAATTGGATATACTTATAAAACCCTATTGCAAACCAAACCAAAATTAAAGACATCATCGCACAAACAACATCTGACACAAGGAAATAAAAAATTTTTGGTCTCTCAATTTAAAGTTGGTAAAGAAATTAGTTCCATACTAGATGTACTAGAAAAACCTCTATCAGACGAGAGTATAATTAAAAAGTACTACCACACATATACACCGTACCTACAATCCTTCAATAACAATGATGAGATTCGAATTTCAATACAAAATCAAGACTTGTATGTGCTACCCAGCGAAAGCTACATATATGTTGAGGGAAGTGTTGTAGATGATAATAACAGCAATATATCTTCTTTTTTAAATCTTAAATTAAAAAATAACTTTGTGGCACAACTCTTTGACGAAATTCGATATGAACTTAATGGCATATAAATTGATCATACAAGACATTTAGCGATTGCAAGCACCATAAAAAATTATGTTTCTTTATCACCAACGGAACGTGTTGGCATGTATAATGCTGGATGGAACAAACTCGAGGATTTGAATACTTTAAATGGGCACTTTAATTTCTATGTATCACTGATACTATTTTTAGGTTTTACTGAAGACTATAATAAAATTATACTCAGCGGCAAACATGAATTGATTCTCTTACGTAGTAAGAACGATGAAAAACTCGTGTACTCAACTGTTGGTACTGAGAAACCAAAAGTTAGTATCTCAAACATATCATGGAGAATTCAACATGTACAATTATCTGATCTGAACAAATTGAATATGATTAAAATTATTAACAATGGTGCTTCTATACCGATGGCATTTCAAAGTTGGGACTGCCACATTAACCCTCAACTAAATACAGGAACGAGTCATATATGGAATGTTAAATTGGTTGCAAATAGAGAACGACCCCGTTTTGTGTTGATTGCTTTTCAACAAGAAAATATGTTTGTTCACTGTAATCTAAACAATTTAAAAGTGCATTTAAATTCCGAATCATACCCATATGATGATTTAAATCTAAAATTTAAAAATGATAGGTATGCCATTCTATATGATATGTATCTACGGTTTCAACAAAGCTACTATATGAGAGAATCACAACCGGTTCTAACTGCTCAAGAATTTAGAGATAGTGTGCCGATAGTGGTACTAGATGTCAGTCACCAAAACGAATCGCTCTCTAACGGTCCTGTTGATATAAAAATTTAAATTGAAACGGGCTCCAACATTCCTACCGAAACATCTGCTTATTGCATTCTCATCCACGACCGCATAATATAATACATACCCTTAAAAGGTCAAGTTCGTAAAATCATGTAAATAAACAAATAAGATGAGAGGGGTTAACCTCTTCATCGATATGCAAGGATTTAAATCTAATTCAAACATCTTCATTGCAAAAGAAATATCAATTGCTTTTAACAAAAAGGGGCACATAAATTTTATTATTAAACCACCGTTTAACTTCAAAAGATTATCAATAGCAAAACAAAAAGAAGCGAATTGGCTTCCAAGGAACTTTCATCGTCTGAATTGGAAAGACGGACCAATATCATTTAAGAGTGTTGTAAAATTTTAAAAATCCATTAAAAATATTCTTCAATCTATGTTAAGGGTGTGGAAAAGAAGACATTTTTTGAGAAACTACTTCAAGTCAGAATTTTCAACATCGAGGATATTGGCTGCATTAACTTTAAGCAAATGCAACTTAAATATCCGGAACATTTTTACTGTAGCTATCACAATTTTGGAGTTTGTGCCTTAAGAAATGCATATTTACTTTATCAAGAAAATATCTAAAAAATGTATTTTAATATTATATTCTTACATTGTTACAACATATATTTACTATTATATTCTTACATTGTTACAACATATATTTACTATATTTTTTTTAAATAAATATGTAGATTAAACATATATACAAAGTTTTGTTCCATCATTTAGTTAGTATATTTATATGGTATGTACAGAGACAAATGAAAAAATTCAAAAAGGGCGCTAACATAAACACTTGCAGGGAGATGCTGAAAAGCCAGATAAGAAAACTTCTTTGTTGTAAAAGAAAAAAATCCATAAAGACTTTCCTCGCTCAAAGACTTGTGAAAATGTCTGACTAATATTTGTCAGTAACTTCCACACATACACTACCACATCCAGTGCTAGCGTTTGTGTGTGTGTTTCGCGACTAAACAGATGTGTCACCGCTTTCACTCTGTCCCTCTGCCTACATGCTACGTCCTCTGCATTTAAATTTTCATTTCATCAGAAAACTATAAATTACACATATTATGACTTTTTTGTTGACACTGACTAACAATTTTTTATTATCAATCTAACTCACTTTAAGCCCAAAATCTTTTCATTTCATACTTAAACAATAAATGAAAACTAACACTCCATAAGCAAGTGCTATCCGACCAAAATATTTCTTAATTGTACAAGATAAGAACTTTTAATCACACTTAATTGTTCCCACGACAAGTTCATACTATTCCTCAAAATTCACTTTAAATGGAAAATCCTTTTCAGTTCATGATTTAACAATAAATCAAAAGAAACTCGTACAAGCTCACCAAAATAACAAATTACTTTACCGGAGATAAAAGATCGTGCATATTCTAACCACTTGACTTTAATCCACTCAAAGAGGCAACAAAATTCACACTTTGTAGCATCGATAATAAATTCATTAATGCACAAGATAGGAATTTTTAAACATAGTTAATTTTCTTTTTCTCATGACAAGTTCATTAATATTATTCAAAAAAAATTGTATTACTTTTTTTATTTTTTTTTTATATACATATGTACATATATTTTGTAGGTACGTTGAGGTTTTTGAAAATGATCATTTTTAACAAAGGGCGCTAACACAAACACTTGCAAACCTATGACACAAACAAAATTTTTTTTCTAATTAACTACAATTTCAGCAGGTGGCGATAGCAAATCGAATTGAAATCACCACTCACATTGTCCGAGGTCTCTAAAATTTTACCCAACAGATATTTCGATGATTCTTATAAGAAATTTTGCACAAACAGAAGGCGCTAATACAAAAAAAAGATCGCTCCAAATTTATCCACCACATTTCACCATCTGTAGTGAAAACCCATTACCAGCGCCATCTGTAGCAAAAATAACCGCTAGCTCCCTCTGTGGTGAAAATTATGAACCACGCAAGGTTGCGATCTGAGATGATTCATGTCTAAACAGCTGTAATTTGGATGTCTTTGCTAACTGACCCTTTAACAAACTGGTATGTAGCTCCGCTGTTTAAGCTCCCATTCTACAACTACTAAAGCACAGTGAGCTGCAAGTCCCGTTTTATGTGAAATAGGTTTTTCTGTTGCTTTCATATCAGATTTATGCAATGCCATCCTCGTCTTAAGTTTTGTTTTAGTAGTGCCAACATATACTTTCTGGCATATGTCAGACCCGTCCCCATCACAATTAATTTTCATTTTCCACTTTAGATTTTGTTTGGGTATATAGCATTTGGTTGGTATTTGTTGCTTTAAATGCTAATTGATGTTTTTCTTTATTGTAAATGTTGGAATGTTTTAATCTCTATTTTCTATTTCTAATTTCTATTTTTGACGTATTTAATTAGATTCTTGATAGTTTTGTTAGGGATATCATTACTACTCCAAATTTTCTTAATTCTCCCGACGTTATATGCGTGAAAGGACTTATCACTGATGCTTAAACCTCTATTAATAAAATTCGTTGCCGTGTTTATAATTATTTTTCTTGGATGCTTAGAAACGAAATTAATAAGCGTTCCCAATCTAATTTCAGCGTGTTACCGTCTCTAATTATAACTGTATCAAGATATGGTAGTTTACTGTCGCTCTCCAGCTCCATTGTAAATTGAATATGTCTGTTAAAGGTGTTGAGTATTTTTAAGATTGTATCCATTTCCTCTCTTTTAATAATAGTGAAAAGGTCGTCCACATATTTCGTAACTAGTTTCGGTTTATTTCTCATTTTTCGGATACATAATACATCTGATATGAAAGTAACAGAAAAACATATGTTACACAAAACGGCACTTGCAGCCCACTGTGCTTTAACAGGACACAAAGCAAACTTTGACGATGTAAAAAATACTTACAAGGGAGAATAATTATAAAAAAGGTGCATGATGGAAATGTTACATATTATCGATGTTCCAAACGATAAGAGACTAAATTATAAGAGTGACACTGATAGATGCGGGCATACATACCGACATACAATAAACAAATGTAGAACCCAATTCTAATAAGATAGTTAGTTAGTGTGAAACAATACTACAATGAACACGTAACTCAATTAATTTAAAATTAAGCTTAAATTCTCAACAATTAATGTAAATATCATTATATTATTGTGTTGGTTTTATTATTACTTTCTTGAAAAACAGTTTTTATAATTTTTACATGTTTACATACATACTTCAAAAGTGTTTTTCTAATAATTTGTGTTATTAATTTAATGCTTCTAGATCCACTGAAGATTATCAACGTAGCTGATCGAATTATTGGGTGTTTTGAAAAAGAAGAAAAATAAATACATATAAAAGAATTTAAAATATTATTTCAATTGACCTCAAGCCGACATAAAACGTTTCTATTATTACCATAACATAGGTCAACTAAAATTTAAAATTGGTAAAAAAATAATTTTTTTTTAATAAACAAATTTGTAAATTTGGAAAAATGTTTGCCTGAATTTACAAATTGGTTTATCGGTCCTAATTCTTCATAATGAAGTTAAATTTTTTCTGTGTAGCCTAATAATCAATTTGGATTCACAGGAAATTAGGTTCGAAATAATCATCTTTATAATAAAAAAAACATTATTGATTACTGAGTTCATGTTAAAACTTTGATATGGCTTAATCTTTTTATTTATTTAAATAAAAGTTTGCAACAATATCTTTAGTTTTTCTATGAGATTTTTGAGTAAAGTGTCCCTGATGATCTGCATTTAGCCCCAGTGTAATGCGCACAGGAACTAGCTCATACCCCTCAGTAGTAGTGAAATGGGGTATGAGATGAAGATGAGTTTTCATTGGGATGAACTTTTGGGATGAAAATGGTTTTATTTTTGGGAAGAAATTTTTGGGAAGAAAACGATTTTATTTTTGGGAAGAAATTTTTAGGGAAGAGCACATGTTAAAATTTGTATGAATGTTTAAAATGTGTGTCTGTATGTTTTAATTTTTTATTGCACATGAAAATAAGAAAAGTTCTTAAGAAAGAATTTTGTATATGGACAAGCACATATCACATTTTTCTGAATGTTTAATATGTATGTTTGTATGTGTTTATTTCATTGACGATTTGTGTGCATATCAATGCAATACATTTGTAATAGATAAAAGAGTTCTTCGTCAATAAATATGTAGACAAAGGAAATGTGTAATAGCGTGAGAAATTTTTTATTTAAGTAACTAAATACCGGTCAAATTACATTCACTGTTTTATCAGCATAATCAAATTTTTTGTAGTACAAAAGAAACCTTTTTGGTTAACGATTAGAATTAAATGACATATAGATACAATTTTAAAATTACAAATACAAATCCTACACACAATAAATTTCCAATTTCAAATACTGTAATACTGCTATTTTATTTATTTTATTATTATTTTGTTAGGGAAGAATTTGGTTTAACTGATCTTTGATTGTACCCTTGGTATTAGTTGAAAGTCTAATAAACAATTTCTAGTCTTTTAAACAGTTTGGGGATTAGTTTTGTTTTTAGACTGTCCTGCTTATGAATGCAGTTGATAAGATGAAAAACTTTATGATAAAACATTAAAGATTCTTACCTATTTTTTTTTAATGCAACCTTGAATAAAAAAATAAATAAAAAACAGAATATTTTATACATTTTTTATTTATTTAATTAAAAATTTTATAATACGTGTCAATTAATCTTATTATATTAGTTTTCGTATAAAGAATATGCTACATCTACAAATGTCCGATCCCTCCGCACCTTCTATGATATAACCCGGACAGCACGGGAAGTGACCTCCAGGAGCATCTTCGTAATCTATGACTCCGTAGTCCTCATTTTGTTCTAGCATATACATAAACACATTACAAAGTTCTTTATGCTCATGCATAAGGATTTTTTCAGAATCTTTTATAAATTTGTAGAATATTGTTCTAATTTGATTCATTTTTATTTTTAATCCTTTTTGTTATTTTTTGTTGATTCCACCTAGCTTGCTTAAGAAGTTTTCTGATATTAATTGGTTTTAAAAATTTTCGGTAACAATTCACCGTCTAAAGTTTTATTCTTTTATTATTCCAATTGTCTCCTAACATTATACAAATAATGCCAAAGACAAGGATATATATATATATATATATATATATATATATATATATATATATATATATATATATATATATATATATATATATATATATATAGATATATATATATATATATATATATATATATATATATATATATATATATATATATATATATATATATATATATATATATATATATATATATATATATATATATATATATATATATATATATATATATATATATATATATATATATATATATATATATATATATATATATATATATATATATATATATATATATATATATATATATATATATATATATATATATATATATATAATAAGAACCTTGTAGATATATAATCACATATGTAAAATGAACGTCGAAAAGAGAGAAATAGTTAATGAACTGCATAAACAAGCGCGCAAAAATTTTAAAAGGAGACGAGTTATAATGAAAGGAATTGATGACTTATGGCAAGCAGATTTGGTTGAAATGGGGAATTATGCAGTACATAATAGTGGCTATCGATATCTTCCAACAGTAATAGATATCTTTTCAAAAAAAGCTTGGGCTGTAGCATTAAAAAGTAAAACTGCACTAAACGTAACGAATGCTATGAAAAGTATATTCACTAACAATAATAGTAAACCGAGAAATTTACAAACAGATGACGGCAAAGAATTTTTTAATTATCAATTTCATCAACTAATGCAATCGAATCAAATTAATCACTATTCAACGTATAGTGTTCTAAAGGCATCCATAGTAGAACGATTTAACAGAACTTTAAAAGGATTTAACAGAACTTCATCGGAAACAATATGAGAACATCTTTTTAAGAAATCATATATATCTCTTAATATCATTTTTACGGATGAGTATGACTACATGCGTAGACAAAATGATGGTGATTAATCATTAAAGATAAAAGTCTTAATATTTATACTCTTTTTATTCGAGTAAATAGAAGTATATATTAAATGGTTGAAAATTAGATTACTTGCTTGATCTTCTTCGTTAACAAAATAAAAATATAATAAAAGATTACAAATATTTTTGTTCAGTTTTTAAGTTTTAGTAATATCATTTGCTTAAACTATCTTAAACTAACTATATGCTGCAAGTAATCAGTATGGTTACAACAGTTTTCTTATTTCATTTGTAAGAGGAATATATTCAAACATTTTATCATGTATAATTAAGCAATATGCCGATGTATTGGGTGGAATATTTTTCAAGGTTTTCAGTTCAATTCGAATATCGATTGGCCCAGTTTTAACTGATTCATTTTGATGAGTAACATCCAAGACTACTATTGGCGCTATAGTTTTAAAATTTTCTCTTGTTAATAGTGGTTGTGGTTCGCGTAAATAATAACTTTGTTGAAACTTTAAATACATATCATATAGAATTGCAAAACGATTTCTATCAAATTTAAGGTTTAGATCGTCATAAGGATATGTATCAGAGTTAAGATGTACTTTTATATCGGTCAAATCACAATGTTGAAATTTGTTCTCACTATTTCGAAGTCCTAAAAGCAGGAAACGTGGTCTTTCGTTTTCGGTGGATAGCTTAACATTCCATAAAACTGTTGTACTTTCTGGAAGTGAAGGATAGTAATACATATCCCAACTTCTAAAAGTAATGTTTAATGGATGGCGATTGTTAATTGTTTTAAACATTTGCAATTTATAAGCATCAGCAAGTTGAACGTGTGGTACTTTCCAAGTAACATTTAAAATTGACAACTTTGTTTTTTCTGTCGATGGTTGAGATTTAAAAACTTGTTTATCATCTTTAGATCGCAAAAGAATCAATTCATGTTTGGAATTAATTGTTATTTTATTAAAATCTTCAGCAAATCCAAGTAAAAACTTTAGTGGAACACAGAAATTGAAATATCCATCTACAAGTGTAAGATCGTCATTTTTGAATGGTGACCATCCTGCATTTAGTAAATTATCACTTTCAGATTTATTCAGTGACACATAGTTCTTTAACTCTGTTGCAATACCCAAGTGACGTGTGCGATCAATTTCTACTCCATTGATTTCATACCGAATCTCGTCAAATAGATGTCCTATACAATTGTTTAGGAGATGTATAGATGTAGAAACTGTTGAATCTTCCTTTGTTGCAAGTCCTTCGATGTATAGAAGACTATCGCTTGGTAGAACATACAAATCCTGATTTTGAATTGTAATGCGAATTTCATCATTATTTTTAAATGATTGTAAATATGATGTGTAGCTGTGATACTCCTTTTTAATAATTGAGTTATCAAATTGTGGTTTTTGCAAAATGTTGATAATATTACTCATTGTTTTTCTCTCTCTGTACGACAAATGTTTTATTTTTTTAGATGAAACCCCAAATTTCTTAAGAACTTCTTATTATCCTCAAGAAGAATGTTATTTCGATTTTGCTGTATTATTCCGTTAATATTCTGTTTTTTCTCTTCTTTTAATTGATTATTCCAATTTGATGGATTTCCTCCTTCATATTCCGTTGATAAGGTTAAAATGAATGGCGAATGCTTTTGCGATCCAGTTTTACTATATATAATCATTCTCTCATAGGCTTCAAATGTAATCGAACTGTTATTTTTTCACCACGAAAATTTAATAAGTTTCCGTCTTGATCGACTACTTTCAAAACAAGACTGTTTATTGTTCTTGAATTTACAGGTAGATATATTACATTAGCAGGAGCCTCAGTTATTTTATATCCTGGACTAACGTTAAGTGAAAACTGATGCAAAATATGTGCAGACATGTTATTTATATATGATCCGCTTACAATATTACATTCAACGATTACTGTATTAATTTTTGTAATATCTATTGTTTTATCAGAGTAATGTTCTATACCAGGCTCCAATACTTTTGCACTAAAGCCTAATAAGGATCCGATTGAACTCGGCTTATTGAAATAAATTGAATCCGTACTGCTTTTTATAACTGTTTGTAAAGTTATATAATTTGCTCGTACATCAAGCGATCCTTTTGCATTTATATCGTGATATTTATTTGTCAGTACTTCAGCTATATCTGATAATTCATATGATCCAACTGGAACTTCTATTTCGTGATTACCAATATAAAATAAATTGTTTTCTACATCAACATTTGGAATTGAGTGATATGTGTCAAAGCTTATTAAACCGCAAACATAATTTTCATTTAGTTCGATTGGAGGAATTTAGTTTGCAACAAGATATGAAGAGTCTCCGTTTAATGTTAATGTAATTGACATTTTAACGTTTGATCAGTGAATAGTTAATTAATAAAAATTACATCAATTTTTATGATGAAGCATTGTCGATATTAATACAAGAGTTGTGTTCTGATGAAAATCCCAACCATTTAACATAAACCATATTCCTTCTTCTTTTTAATATTTTTTCAACTAAATATGTTTCTGGAAATTTAGTTTTCATTAGCTCATACTCGTAAAAACCACCTTTAATTTCATGACCTTGATAGTCTTGCAATATATAGGTATTAGGATTTGTATTTTTTATGGATTTAATCTTAAAACTTTCTGTAGTCCAATTTGGCGTATAACCTTTTTCAAATATATGCTTATATTTGCTTATTCGAACATTATCATTTACTTTAAACTTGGGTTTCTTAAAGACTTTAAAATTGTTGTAGACTGTATCCAACAATAAATTTTCATTTGATGAATTTACTTCATTGGGAGTCATCTGTATTGTTCTATGAAATGTGTTATTATATTTATTAACAAGTTCTTGATATCTGTTTATCCATTTGTATGTTCCCTGATAACTAAACTCTTTCCACATCATTCCTTTTAAAGTTCTGTTAAATCGTTCTACTATGGATGCCTTTAGAACACTATACGTTGAATAGTGATTAATTTGATTCGATTGCATTAGTTGATGAAATTGATAATTAAAAAATTCTTTGCCGTCATCTGTTTGTAAATTTCTCGGTTTACTATTATTGTTAGTGAATATACTTTTCATAGCATTCGTTACGTTTAGTGCAGTTTTACTTTTTAATGCTACAGCCCAAGCTTTTTTTGAAAAGATATCTATTACTGTTGGAAGATATCGATAGCCACTATTATGTACTGCATAATTCCCCATTTCAACCAAATCTGCTTGCCATAAGTCATCAATTCCTTTCATTATAACTCGTCTCCTTTTAAAATTTTTGCGCGCTTGTTTATGCAGTTCATTAACTATTTCTCTCTTTTCGACGTTCATTTTACATATGTGATTATATATCTACAAGGTTCTTATTATATATATATATATATATATATATATATATATATATATATATATATATATATATATATATATATATATATATATATATATATATATATATATATATATATATATATATATATATATATATATATATATATATATATATATATATATATATATATATATATATATATATATATATATATACATATATATATATATATATATATATATATATATATATATATATATATATATATATATATATATATATATATATATATATATATATATATATATATATATATATATATATATATATATATATATATATATATATATATATATATATATATATATATATATATATATATATATATATATATATATATATATATATATATATATATATATATATATATATATATATATATATATATATATATATATATATATATATAATAAGAACCTTGTAGATATATAATCACATATGTAAAATGAACGTCGAAAAGAGAGAAATAGTTAATGAACTGCATAAACAAGCGCGCAAAAATTTTAAAAGGAGACGAGTTATAATGAAAGGAATTGATGACTTATGGCAAGCAGATTTGGTTGAAATGGGGAATTATGCAGTACATAATAGTGGCTATCGATATCTTCCAACAGTAATAGATATCTTTTCAAAAAAAGCTTGGGCTGTAGCATTAAAAAGTAAAACTGCACTAAACGTAACGAATGCTATGAAAAGTATATTCACTAACAATAATAGTAAACCGAGAAATTTACAAACAGATGACGGCAAAGATTTTTTAATTATCAATTTCATCAACTAATGCAATCGAATCAAATTAATCACTATTCAACGTATAGTGTTCTAAAGGCATCCATAGTAGAACGATTTAACAGAACTTTAAAAGGAATGATGTGGAAAGAGTTTAGTTATCAGGGAACATACAAATGGATAAACAGATATCAAGAACTTGTTAATAAATATAATAACACATTTCATAGAACAATACAGATGACTCCCAATGAAGTAAATTCATCAAATGAAAATTTATTGTTGGATACAGTCTACAACAATTTTAAAGTCTTTAAGAAACCCAAGTTTAAAGTAAATGATAATGTTCGAATAAGCAAATATAAGCATATATTTGAAAAAGGTTATACGCCAAATTGGACTACAGAAAGTTTTAAGATTAAATCCATAAAAAATACAAATCCTAATACCTATATATTGCAAGACTATCAAGGTCATGAAATTAAAGGTGGTTTTTACGAGTATGAGCTAATGAAAACTAAATTTCCAGAAACATATTTAGTTGAAAAAATATTAAAAAGAAGAAGGAATATGGTTTATGTTAAATGGTTGGGATTTTCATCAGAACACAACTCTTGGATTAATATCGACAATGCTTCATCATAAAAATTTATGTAATTTTTATTAATTAACTATTCACTGATCAAACGTTAAAATGTCAATTACATTAACATTAAACGGAGACTCTTCATATCTTGTTGCAAACTAAATTCCTCCAATCGAACTAAATGAAAATTATGTTTGCGGTTTAATAAGCTTTGACACATATCACTCAATTCCAAATGTTGATGTAGAAAACAATTTATTTTATATTGGTAATCACGAAATAGAAGTTCCAGTTGGATCATATGAATTATCAGATATAGCTGAAGTACTGACAAATAAATATCACGATATAAATGCAAAAGGATCGCTTGATGTACGAGCAAATTATATAACTTTACAAACAGTTATAAAAAGCAGTACGGATTCAATTTATTTCAATAAGCCGAGTTCAATCGGATCCTTATTAGGCTTTAGTGCAAAAGTATTGGAGCCTGGTATAGAACATTACTCTGATAAAACAATAGATATTACAAAAATTAATACAGTAATCGTTGAATGTAATATTGTAAGCGGATCATATATAAATAACATGTCTGCACATATTTTGCATCAGTTTTCACTTAACGTTAGTCCAGGATATAAAATAACTGAGGCTCCTGCTAATGTAATATATCTACCTGTAAATTCAAGAACAATAAACAGTCTTGTTTTGAAAGTAGTCGATCAAGACGGAAACTTATTAAATTTTCGTGGTGAAAAAATAACAGTTCGATTACATTTGAAGCCTATGAGAGAATGATTATATATAGTAAAACTGGATCGCAAAAGCATTCGCCATTCATTTTAACCTTATCAACGGAATATGAAGGAGGAAATCCATCAAATTGGAATAATCAATTAAAAGAAGAGAAAAAACAGAATATTAACGGAATAATACAGCAAAATCGAAATAACATTCTTCTTGAGGATAATAAGAAGTTCTTAAGAAATTTGGGGTTTCATCTAAAAAAATAAAACATTTGTCGTACAGAGAGAGAAAAACAATGAGTAATATTATCAACATTTTGCAAAAACCACAATTTGATAACTCAATTATTAAAAAGGAGTATCACAGCTACACATCATATTTACAATCATTTAAAAATAATGATGAAATTCGCATTACAATTCAAAATCAGGATTTGTATGTTCTACCAAGCGATAGTCTTCTATACATCGAAGGACTTGCAACAAAGGAAGATTCAACAGTTTCTGCATCTATACATCTCCTAAACAATTGTATAGGACATCTATTTGACGAGATTCGGTATGAAATCAATGGAGTAGAAATTGATCGCACACGTCACTTGGGTATTGCAACAGAGTTAAAGAACTATGTGTCACTGAATAAATCTGAAAGTGATAATTTACTAAATGCAGGATGGTCACCATTCAAAAATGACGATCTTACACTTGTAGATGGATATTTCAATTTCTGTGTTCCACTAAAGTTTTTACTTGGATTTGCTGAAGATTTTAATAAAATAACAATTAATTCCAAACATGAATTGATTCTTTTGCGATCTAAAGATGATAAACAAGTTTTTAAATCTCAACTATCGACAGAAAAAACAAAGTTGTCAATTTTAAATGTTACTTGGAAAGTACCACACGTTCAACTTGCTGATGCTTATAAATTGCAAATGTTTAAAACAATTAACAATCGCCATCCATTAAACATTACTTTTAGAAGTTGGGATATGTATTACTATCCTTCACTTCCAGAAAGTACAACAGTTTTATGGAATGTTAAGCTATCCACCGAAAACGAAAGACCACGTTTCCTGCTTTTAGGACTTCGAAATAGTGAGAACAAATTTCAACATTGTGATTTGACCGATATAAAAGTACATCTTAACTCTGATACATATCCTTATGACGATCTAAACCTTAAATTTGATAGAAATCGTTTTGCAATTCTATATGATATGTATTTAAAGTTTCAACAAAGTTATTATTTACGCGAACCACAACCACTATTAACAAGAGAAAATTTTAAAACTATAGCGCCAATAGTAGTCTTGGATGTTACTCATCAAAATGAATCAGTTAAAACTGGGCCAATCGATATTCGAATTGAACTGAAAACCTTGAAAAATATTCCACCCAATACATCGGCATATTGCTTAATTATACATGATAAAATGTTTGAATATATTCCTCTTACAAATGAAATAAGAAAACTGTTGTAACCATACTGATTACTTGCAGCATATAGTTAGTTTAAGATAGTTTAAGCAAATGATATTACTAAAACTTAAAAACTGAACAAAAATATTTGTAATCTTTTATTATATTTTTATTTTGTTAACGAAGAAGATCAAGCAAGTAATCTAATTTTCAACCATTTAATATATACTTCTATTTACTCGAATAAAAAGAGTATAAATATTAAGACTTTTATCTTTAATGATTAATCACCATCATTTTGTCTACGCATGTAGTCATACTCATCCGTAAAAATGATATTAAGAGATATATATGATTTCTTAAAAAGATGTTCTCATATTGTTTCCGATGAAGATAAATATAAGCTCAAGAATATTCAATCGCATCTAGAGTGTGCAAATATCTTGAAAACGAAGAAAAATAAATTTGGAGAACATTATGAAGATTGTTATTGGTCGAACGATAATACAACATCTGGACCAGATACTTGCTCATGCTCTTACTACAGAAAAATAAATGTGGAAATAGAAGAAGAGGCAAAACAGCTAATACAAACATATTATAATATATACAATATAACTAAATGCAAAAATTGTAATTTCAATAAAATGTAAAAAAATTTTAAAAAATTTTGATATATCTATATGCATAATAAAGACGAACTAACAAATTAAAACTAATAGTTTTGTTGTTGTATTTTAAATTTTATTTTAGAATAAAAAAATATCTTCGAAAATATATACAAAATTTTTTATCATTAAAAAAAAATGTTATGTTTGGTTTGCCATAGCTTCACAATTGGCCGCTATCCTATCCAAGATAATATCGTTGTCGTCATACAGAGTCTCGATTAAAGCTGCTGCCCTGTTCAGTGCATCGTCGTCAGAGTTTTCATAAATTGCCAAGAATATGGGAAGATCTATTCTTGGTAGGACTCGTATCTCCCTTATTTCAAGTTGTGCTCTTGCGCTTGAATTTATAGACGACATTATACTTTGTATGGTCTTAACGTCAGACTTCTTCAAAGTAGAATTAAAAATGAGAAAAATAAAAAAAATTAAATAAAATATTTGTTGACTTTAAACCACTTTAATTTAATAATACATCGATTTCACAGCTGATCGCATTATGGTTATCAGCTGCTTCTCTGTCAGTTGATGATCAGCTGATTGTGAAGGGAAAAATATTATATCTTTCTTTGCTTCTGACATGTATACACACTATACCCATTTGCTCATCAGCTGATTGTAAAAGAAAATAAGTGGTATATATGTATATATTTGTCTCCCCATTATTAATATAATGATAGAATGAGATAATTGGATATATATATATATATATATATATATATATATATATATATATATATATATATATATATATATATATATATATATATATATATATATATATATATATATATATATATATATATATATATATATATATATATATATATATATATATATATATATATATATATATATATATATATATATATATATATATATATATATATATATATATATATATATATATATATATATATATATATATATATATATATATATATATATATATATATATATATATATATATATATATATATATATATATATATATATATATATATATATATATATATATATATATATATATATATATATATATATATATATATATATATATATATATATATATATATATATATATATATATATATATGCATAAGGCATATAACGAACACATTTTTTCGTTTTGTAGCATAGTTTAAAAACATTTGCATACTTTGAAAACAGTTCTCAATTTAATCACATATAACTCGCATAGTTTAAAAACTTCTTACTTTGAAAACACTTTTTTTAGTTTTCAGATTTTAGTTTGAAGTAACTCCACTTCTTTGTTAAATGCAACTTTATTTAGTAATTTATGTAAAAAGTATTTCTAAATGCACAAAATTTGTAATTAAAGATGTCGTTTTTGTATAATATATTGCCATACTTTCTTTAGAATTCATATGTTTGAACACCATGCGATGTAATCAACATCGGCGTTAAAAATAAACAACAGAGCGACTTGGTATTCATTTCCATATGTTTTATAAAAGTAAACAAGAAAACAGCAAGTGCAGCAAAATATATTCAGTGGCCAAAAAAATATGATTTTTATTAAATAGATGGTGTATTAATTTAACTTTATAAGTGTATATTGATTAAATATGTAAAATTCTTGACGTACAGTTCTTTGCGTATATCTGTGAAGCAATTAAAATCATAGCAAATACTTTTTATTTACGTTAGCAAAATACTTTTCATCAATCAATAACTTTTTAAGGTGAAGGACAAAAGAAAAACAATATTTAAAAGTTAAATAATAATTTTTTAACCGAAAATGCTGTGTGCATAAATTGCTGTATACGCTGCAATGAATCAGTGGCTTTTGTTATGCCTTTTTTTTGCCACATGATCGTTTTCATGATTGTTACAATAAAATGGATGTGGTCGAGTTGCAGTTTAACATGAAATATCTTTTGATAGCTTTGCGCCATGCCCACCGTTTTTATGTTATTCATCGTGATGTTAAACGTAGTAACTTTTTATACAGTAGCCTAACGCTTGTCACAGCGCCTAATAAGGCCACTGTCAGCGGTGGCGAAGGCAAAAGGTCTCTAGAACAACTTGATACAAATGCTAAAAAATCTGCTGGAAGTGCGGTTGCAGTAACTGGGGCTGGCGATGTTGTTAGTGCAACAGCAAAACGTTCATGTTGCGTTGTACAAGAAACTAACGCCAGAGGTCATACCAACAGGCCCAAACACGTTCCTCAAATGCCGCTAATACTGGTAATTTAACAAATACACCTTTTAAAATGCCTTTAAAACAAATTAATGAAATTCCTAACAATTCAACAACAGCATCAAAAGGAGCTCCGACCAGTGGAAGTAGTAATGCAAGTGCAAACGAACGTAAGTCTGCTGCCGCTCCTACAGCCTAAGTAGTCGTTTGCAGCAAAAGTTACGAGCTCAAGGTGGGGTTGAACGTGTTCAAGATAGCATCACGTAATTCGTCAGCTGGTGGTGGTTAAAATACACCCCTATTACACAGGCAGCTAATACCATCAACAATAACATCAATAGTATTGGTGGTAAATACAATAGAAATCATAATTTATCGACTTCAAATAGTCCCAAATGTTATTGTTACGGCAACCCTCAACATTGTAACATTTGTTTGGTGAAGAAGGAAATTCATGCCTCGCGTGCCGGCACACCTGGCTATAGGCCGCTTGAGGTATTACTGAAATATCTCGATCAAACAACAACCGTCGATATATGGGCATCGGTAGTAATTTTTCTTTCCGTGCTATCCTTCGTTTGCCCCTTTTTTAAAGCACCCAATGATTATGTGGATTTGTCCGATATAATAACTATATACATATATTTGGTGATAAAACTAAGCGTAAATCTGCCTATGTACTGGATCGTTTAGTAACGCAATTTCATAAAACGAAACCATTGCATTTACGTAAACTGTGTGTACATTTTAGAAATAAATCGTCACCTCATTATTGGTTTAGCGCATATGACAAAAAGTTGGAATGACTAAAAAATTCAAAGAAGATTTACATCAAGTTTTCTCAAAATATACCCGGTAAAATTTTTTTGTGTGTTCACCACTGCTTCTAGCATAGCATAGTTTGAGGAAAAATTTAAATTTTGTGAATTTTTATGAATGCAGTTAGAAGTTAATAATTTTTACTGAAAGTAAAAATCTTGATTTGTGCCGCATTAGGCACTTGTTTAAATTTATTTAAAAAAAAGTACGTTTTTGTGCCGCATTTGTATACTGTGTTTTGAGTAATTTGCTGTTGAGATGAAATTAAAAATCAGCGTACAGATGTTATTAGAAAAATATTTGCATGGAATAAAAAGTCAATATTGAAGAAACTTGGTATTTTACTTGATTTCTGTTTTTTATTTTTACTTAAACAAATTTTTTATACATGTATGCATCAAAATTGATTATATCGAGCACAATGAATGCTTGATATATCAGAAATAATTTTGGGAAACAGATTTTGGATTCTAAAAGAGTGTATTAAAAATATACATACCCATACTAATTAAATTTTTTTTAAATGGTCGATGGGTGAAAGTTTTACCTCGTTATTGGTTTCTCTGTGACACCAATAACGATGTGACGAAATGTCTTTTGCGCCCAATTGTAGAACAGTATTAAGGAATTTTTCCTTCTATCTTACTGTAAATGTTCTGCTCTCTTAATTACCTTACTATTTTGCAACAAACAATTCGATTTTTTAATAAGACTATAATATAAAATATGAGCTCAATGCCGAGAATAGTGCAAATTATGCCCCATTCGTGCAGCGTGTGAAGACTTCTCGACCAGACTGTATGCTATATACAGAAAATTGGCAAATTTTAACGAATTTGAAACCTTTTCTACACATATACATATCTGTGGACTTTTGACAAAACAACTTGTGTGATTTTCAAAATTTTCAGGAGAGCAAAAATACTATTAAAGAGCAGAATGAAACTTTTTGTGTGTGCGTTTAAGGCAACATGAAAACTAAACACATCTAGCCGATCTCGATTAGAATTTTGTTTAAAATTTTTTAGTTTTTTGATACATTCGAAATTGGCTATTCATTAGTCGCAATATAACAAATATGGAGATAAGTAAAATTGTTAGGATATCGTCATAGGATTTCAAAAAAGCCCTAAGTTACAAACTATTCAAAACTGACTTGTTGATTGATTTTGAGGCACCGTATCAATATAAACGTTATTACAAAAAAGCTTTACTCCTCTATTTGTCAATGTAAAATTATTATTACAAGTATTCATGAGTATTTTTCATATTAAAGAATTCTTTTGCTTCTCCTGTAAAATTATTTCAATATTTTCGGAATGCATATATACATACACATGTAAGTGCCTTTATAATTGTATCTACTTTCAACTTTTCTAGCTTGCCAATCTGTTAGTTTCGATTAGAGTAAATGTTATGCGCTTTGCGAAATTTTTTTAGCAAAGGTCGAATAATTAACAAAACCAAAACAATTAATTTCTTAAAAAAAATAAATAAAATCAAAATCCGACATAAAAGTTGAAGTTTAACAAAGAATAAGTAGCAAAAATAATAGAGTCCGACCGAAACCAGTTTTTTGAGGCCGAGCCCGAACCGAACTTAATATTCGACAAAAAGGCCGAATCCGAAACTTGCCGCAACTGTTTTAGCATTAACTGATATTGAAATTTTAAGAACTTAGAAGAACTGAAAAGTCATTTATTTTATTAACGGCCCTTTTCACAATGTGATTAAAAGTTAAAGTGATAAATTCGGCATGCAAAACTTTCCGTTAATGTATACGTTAACTTTTAACTGTACACTGTGAAGAAGGGCGTAAGAGTATTTCTACACACATACAGTATCAGTCAAAATAATAGTAAACATTTAATATATATATTTCATTCCATCGAGCAAATATAAAACTTAAACATTTACGATCATATGACTAATAAAAACTTGGCATGAAATTAGCTTAAATGACGAATAGAACTAGAATATTGGGTTCGTTCGGTGTTTTATCACTCTATTTATCACGTTACAAGAGCACCAATCAAAAAGTTGAGTCGGAATAACTAAAAAGTTATAAAGTGGAATATTCACATATTTTTGACAATAAATTTATACGATTTCATTCATTTCTGCTAAACATTTTTCATATTTTGAAATTATTTAAAAAAATCTATTTAAAACAAATAATCAATTTCAGTGCAAAATTACAGAACTAAATTCGATTGCGAAAAATCGATTGATTATAACATAAAATAGATTTTCGATTTGAGTCCAAATCGGTTTACTATTCCCTAGTTTATACTATTTATTTTGGCAACAAACAGTTGAATACTTTATGTTACTATGTATATCTTTTGGTTGCGCTTTATAAGACTAAGTAAAATTTTCATTCAATTTGAAAAGATATGGGACGCGAAAAAACAGATTCATGGCGGTGACATATTTTAAATTTGGAAAATACTATTTCGATTAACTTCCTTAATTATAGGTAATAAAAACTTTTGGTTTCGGTATTCGACCAAAAGTTGGCCTAAACCGAATATCCGCCGAAACCACAATTATGGCCGACGCCGAATATTCGGTCGGAATCTAAAAAATAATACTCACAAAAACATTATTCCATCTTAACCTAAAAAATTTAAACTTACAAAAACAAAATTTGCAAAGAACAAATTTTATGATTTACATACATAAGTACATACTTATGTATCCCACTAATGTTACTTGAAACGCAAAGGGTCCTAACATATTAATAATTTTGCATCAGAATCAAAAACATGCTGATTTGAAACACATTAGCGTTTTCAATGCGAATTGCCATAATAAAATATAAATTGTGATGTACTTCGATCAAATATGTACATCAGAATTCGTAAAACTTTCGACTTTACTTTTTTGTTAATTAGGGCGTTTTGCGTTTCAGTTAACCATATGCATGTATAGAGCATCAACTTTAAAGCCGATATTGCTTTTTAGTGGCGTTTCTAGCAGCCGTCGTGCTTTGAAAAGGTATGCATTGGTAATGTTTTGTACTGCTGCATTATGAAACACTATTATACTTTGTTTGAAAACAAAGCAATTGACTTTTTGGAAGTCACCCAAATTGTTTAATTTAGTTGATATATATTAAGAACAAAAAAAATTTTCCATATTGACTAATTAACTCCTGTCTCTGTTGAAAATGATTAAAAATCCACACTATATATGTTTGGTTTGTTATTTATAATTTTTATTTGAAAACTAAATAATTTTTGAATACATGAATGAGTTTAAATAATAAGGTATTTTTATAGTAATAATACTGATGTCGTTGCACAGAATTTATTAGTTTATTCCAGGGACCGTAACGATTATGAGTAATATTATTATAATTACGATTTAATTGCTATTTTCGATTCTTTATTTTTTCTTGCCGAATAATAATTATTTTTGAGTTTTATTTTTTGATCGAAAAATAGTTCTTATTTTTGAGTTTTATTTTTTTGCTGCAGAACAACGATTATTTTTAATTTTTTGCTCGAAAATAAACGATTATTTTTTATTTTTATTTTTCGCTTACAAATAATGATTATTGTAGATTTTTAGTTTTCGTAATATATCTTAAGCAAAATCTTTGATAAATTCAACTGGAATAAAGAATTTAAATGTGAATTTGCAAATTTTGTTAATTAATACATCAACAAAGTAAAAATAAAAGCCTAAAATAATGATAATTTTTTAACAAAAAAAAATAATAATAATCTAGATATAATCGTTAACTTTCGAACAAAAAAATTAAAATTTAAAATAATCGATATTTTTGAGCTAAGAAATAAAACTCAAAAATAAGAACTATTTTACGATCAAAAAATAACTCAATAATAAATCGAATAAATTCAAAATAAAAGTTTATTACATAAATGAAAAGTATGTCAAAAAATAATAATTTTATGGTTCAACAACATGTTACTAATATTATTGTTACTAGTATTTTTTGTTTTTACCAAATTTGTGCAATAATCATTACTTCGGTCCCTGGTTTATTTTGATATACATACATATGTAATTAAGAGTGCTAATTAGTTTTCTCTAGCAGTACTATTATTAAAGGTATAGTGACATTTAATCGGCCATTTCACAAAGTTCAATTCCGTTCGGAAACGGAATTCAACCTACCCCAATTTCGTAGCGTGTCTAAAAAAGATAACTAAAATACGCAAATTTGTCAGGTGTGTCCAGACTGTTGGCGGGGCTACTATGCTGCGGTATGCTCCAGCTAGGGCTTGACATATTAGGGTGGATTGAATTCCGTTTCCGAACGCAACTGCACTCTGTGACATGGCCGAATATTTGTACAATTTGAAACATAAATTCTTGAGAATATCGGAAATAAATTCAATATGGTGACTTATTGATGTATTGATACTTAATTTTCTTAATTCGCAAAACAACTTGTATCTTTGTATCGAGCGTAATATTGTATTGAATACAATAGTGTAAACTTGTTGTTGATAATTTTCACAGACAAATTAGAGTATTTAATACACTTTTCTTTTATATGTTTTGAAACAAGGCATATTAATGCATTAGCTAAACTGCTTATCAGCTATGTTTTGAATTTAAGTGTTTGGGTGAACGACGAATTTTTTTGCTGATCAGCATGTAATTTTTGACAACTCAAATGAACGTTTGACAAGCTAAATTAGAAAACTCTTCTGATGCATGTATCTGCATTAATGTACCTTGGTTTTGAAAGTCGTATTTATTACGATACTCAGAGAGCATTTGTATGAACTCTCAGCGAGTATTTGTATGTATCTTGTCCTTCTTTGGTCCATCAATACAATATTACAAGCCGATAAAAATTACACTAGTTGTTCACAAACAAATAAACAATTTTGAATAAAAGAATATTATATCGCCCTTGTATCAAACAAGGACGGTACAAATTCGTTTTATTCACAACAGCTTGTATCACCTTTCTTGTGTTAAATATACATTTTGTTTATTTTTTTGTGAACACCCAGTGTAAATTGTATCGGCTTATAATATTTTATTGATGGACAAAAGAAAAATAAGATACATACATACAAACACTCTCTGAGAGTACATACAGATGCTCTCCGAGTATCGGAATAAATAAAACTTTTTCAAAACATAAAAGGCGAATGCACTACAGGTGAACTTGTAAGCACAGCTGTTATCTTTTTTAGCATTTTTATCATGGTCGGATGTCAAAATACACTATTTGCTTTGTAAATTTTACAATGATTTTACAATAACAAAATGCCTGTGGTTTTTGTTACATGTTGTACTTGTGTTATTAGTGGGATTACATGGTATGAATTTTCCTTGAAAACATATGAAATAAGAGTGTATTAAATACACAAATTTTTATATGAAAATTATCAACAACAAGTTTGCACTATTGTTTTCAATACAATATTACACTCGATACAAATGTACAGGTTTTGTGAATTAAGCAATGGATGCGAATTAAACAATTGTAAAGCTCATTTTACAATACTTGTATCTTGCTCGTGTGTATCTAAAGCAGCAATTCTAACAGATAAAATTACGTTACTGCATCCAAATCAATATCTGAAATAAAAATTATATTATAATTGTATGTGTACACTTATGCTATTCTCTTTTCTACAAAAAAACATGAATTTCCATGTAAAAAGTGCAATTCGGTGTTCTTTTCTTAAAAATGTTTTGCTCTATAAAAGGGTGGAATGTTTTATTCCATGCATGCACCTTTCAACAAGGTGAAATTTTTGACTCCATGAAAAATCGGGTGATTTTTCATTTTGAAATTTTTCATATGAAAAATGTTTTCATTAAAAATCGCCCAAAAATAAAAATGAAAAATAGGCCAAAAATTTTTTCATACAAATTTTAAGTTATTTTTCATATGAAAAATCGCCAAAAAATTCTGGCAATCATCAAAATCGAATGTAGTATTTAAAATATATATTGTAGAAAATAATTGAAATGTAGAATTTAAAATATATATTGTAGAAAATAATTATTTGGCAGTAAAAGTGGTTTAGAAAATTGTCGTAAGAGAAGCCGATATTTGACATACCACGCAAAGTCATCGAAAGCACTTACCAAATTAAGCATTCCGAAGGCTACTAATATTGAAAATTGTTGTAAGCGAAGCCGAGATTTAACATACAATAGAGTCCAAAATCCTTCCGCCCGGCCGAAGCCCGGCTGTACGGAAAATCGTCGAAAGCGTTTATCAACTTAAACATTCCAAGGTTCTCTAATATAAAAAATTGTGAAAATCGAAGCGGATAATTGACATACCATATAGTTTAAAATCTTTCGTGCAGGTGGAATCAAGTCTTTTCTTCCCTTTCGACGATTTTTCGTGTAGCCGGCCTTCGCCTGGGCGGAAAGAGTATACACTCTATGGTATGTCAAATCTCGGCTTCGCTTACGACAAGTTTCAACACGCAAAGTCATCGAAAGCACGTCCAAAATTAAGCATTCCGAAGGAATTTAAAATTTTTTTTCGTGTTTTTTAATTTGGGCGATAATTCATTTTTTTGGCGATTTAAAATTTTTTTTTGTGGTTTTTCATTTTTAAATTTTGGGCGATTTTTCATATTTTTTGGGCGATTTTTTATTTTGAAATATTGGGCGATTTCTATTTTTGGGCGATTTTTCATGGAGCTGAGATTTTTGTGTAGAAAAGAAAACACCATTAATTAGACATTATTCTTAACTTACTTTTGCCCTTTTTGTATCTTCTCTGATTATCGATCCAGGCTTTTATTTGCTGGGGTGTCCTCTTATTAAGAGCTGGTGATTGGCGAATGGCATTCATGCATCCTTTTATAGAAGGACGATTTTTTAAACTTCCCAAATCTCCAAATATGGAATCAATCGCTTTTTTCTCATCATTGCTCCATCTAGAACGTTTTGTATTGCCGAATGGAGACGCTAGATGAAAATAAAATTTGTTGATTATAAAATCAAATGCAAGAATAATTAGTTATCATAAGTGTGTTAAATAAAATTAAAGCCTCTACAAAATTGACGCAAATTCACATTTAAACTTTTCATTCATGGGTTTTTTGTCACTTACACACATGCCTACAGGTCGTCTTGACGAGCAAAATTGTTTTATAACATTTTTCAAAGTTCATATATAAAAAACTCAAAAAAATTTTAATGCTATTTTTTTCATATATTTATGTCTTGACCAAGATAAATAATTTCTCGTGAAGACGCCCTGTTAATGCTGAGAGTGCGAAAATGGCAAAAGAAATATGAAAAACTCCTAAAATTTCGATTCCTGCCATTTTTACCCCGTAAAGTTCTCACCAACAAATTAAGGCAAATTCATAAGAGGTAGACTCGCCTCCATGCGTTTTGGAAAATATCTACTTTGGATGTCAAAAATATACTGAAAACTATGTTAACAAAGCATTTGACATCCGAACTAGATCGACAATACAAGTGGCGAAAACGAGCAAAAAATAATCAGCAGATCTGTCGAGGGCACCTGTTATGAATTCGCCTTGCCAACAAACCAAAAAGGCATGCTTTTAAAGGCAGAGAACTGCTGGACAGTGATGACTTTTTCAAAACAACGGATAATAAGCATAGTGTTAGGCATTCATAATATTGTTTGAATCTCTAAAGCTAATATGGGTATATTAACCGACATGCGTCGGGAACTAAACACATAAAGTAACTTGCCTCAGTATCCGGTTAATACACATACGTATGGGGCGGCATATTAGCATTACATTGCATCCAGCAGCTGGCAATTTATGGCGATTAAAAGTTAACTGATAGCTAAGAGAGTTCGAACGCTGGTCTTTTTCAGATTGGTCATCCTGGTCATTGACCATTGCTGGAGTTTTTATATAATTTGTGTGCTGGAGCAACATTTTGATTGGTTTGGTTAGCCACAAAGGGGAGTATGGGCCAGATAATATAATAATTTCTTTACTGATAGTTATTACTGATTGTTTCACATTTGGATGATCCGTTACCCATAATAAAGCGTGGCGTACTTTTAATAACATTACATTTTTGCTTAAATTGTGGTAAAATTAATGATTAATTTTTGAAGTAGATGTACATATATATCGGCTTAAGATAGCAGGAGAAAGAAAAGACTGCATAAAAATTAACTCGTATGAATGTTACTGATAAGCGATAACAATTTATTCACAATTTTTCTTGCTTATTTGCAGTACAGATTTTAAATATAACATTTCACAGAATTGTTTTGTACAAAATAATGATTATGAATTTTTCTTCTTTTTATTAAACTGTTGCACATTATGTAGTCTCAAAATGTTTTTATGGTAATTGTGTATTTGTTTTGGGCTTTATCCAGAGAAACAAGTCAATCGGCCAAAAGTCGGCCAACAGCCGCCGCCGACTTTTTAAGCAATCGAGACGCTGCCGATCCAAGCGGATTATATCGGCTTACATGCGTAGCCGGATACAATTTTTGTTTTGTTGTTAATTTATGATTATCTTTACATCGGGTCTTGACGAGACATAAGTTTGGATATTTTTGTGTTCGCAATTGTCAAAATCTGTTGATACACAAAAAATGACTGTGTGGACAGTAAATGTTAGTGTTCGGACACATGTTTTGGAATTGGTGTTCAAACACAAGACAGAGCAATTATGTTAGGACACAAGCTGTCAAATTTAGTATGTATGTAGTGGTTTCTGTATAATTTGTTTGTTTTTATGGAACAAAGAAGAAAGAAAGCAAATAAACAAAATATTTTAATTGTTATTTAATTATTTGCACATTATTTATGTTCATATTCATAAAATATTTGTAAATACAAAAATAATAAAGTGAAATATATGGAAAATTTATAAAGTGCCGTGTAAGTTTACTAAACAAATGCATAAAAATTGTGTCCAAACACCACTACGTTTACCCAGCCCAGAGTTACAACTTCATTAATATTTTTTTAAAAAAACTGAAGCAAATGATTCGTCGGCTCAAGCCGACAATGTGCCGCCGACTTTTTACGTCGGCTTGTTTCTCTGCCTTTATCATGGCACAATTAAAGAAAGTTGCAGACCAAGGTGAGGTAAACACCAAGGCCTTGGTACAGACTAGCGAACTTGAGTGACAGTCAAAAATTCATCATGGAAAAAGTCAAGAATACCAACACTATTGAAAATTAAAAGTTCTATCGCCTGTGTTAAAAATTTAAACATTGTTTGTTAGGTAATGATTAATAATTAGATTACTTTTGCTAAAAAGGTAAAATAATGATTAGGGTAATCCCATGATAACGATTACAAATAATCAAAAAATAATTGGGATTATTTGGGATTACATTCAATCTCTGTTTATTTTGGACTATTTTCTTTTTATTTTGGATTATTTTCAAAGCGTGTCGCCATTATTTGTTAGAAATACTTAAATAGCGGAAATATTAGACCGAACCATAAGAAATATGTAACAGGAAAAACTTAAAGACACAGTAAATGTTGTCTTTTATTTCATTACACTTTTTATTGCTAACAAGTAAATGATTTGACATTATTAGATACAGCAAGGTTCAAAGTAATTTAAAAAATGAGCATGCATATGTTGGAAAATTGACTTACCATTTTGAGAAACGAGGAATGCTGCATATTTCCCTCCGCTATATTTTACGACACATTCTTTTTTTGAAAGCTTCTGCACGTTCCTCGACTGGATCACCAAGTACTTTTCATTATGAAATTTAACGAGAGAATACATCATAAAATTTTAAACTTGTCCAAAACTGGCCTGAAATGAACTTTTAATTAGAATTTTCACAAGAATTCCCGAAAATTAATTGAGAAGCAAAAATATTGAAATATATTAAAATTTAACCATTCAATGATGCAATGCTGAAAATCTTTAGTTTGAATTGATCTTCATCGATTGCTGAGTGACAGGTAATAAGATCAATCAAATTAAGATCAATTGACTTTATGTCCAACGATGGCGGTGCATAGCCGGCCTTCGGCAGGTCTTCAGGGTTTTTTTATTCCCGATATATCGAAAAGCGTCTTCGCTGAGCAGACTTTTGGATAGCGCGCCTTCGGCCGGGCTCAAAGATTGTCTCCTCTCAATATATCAAAAAGTGACTTCTCTGGGTAAAGTTTTGAACAGCCGGCCTTTGGCAGGCGTTACGGATTTTCTCCTGGCTAAGCAGAAAATATTAGCGCAGCGAAGCCACTATTCAATATAACAAGAGGAGAAATCCCTTGACCCCGGCCAAAGGCCGGCTGTTCACAACTTTTTACTCAGCGAATCCGCTTTTCGATGTACCGAGAGGATACAATCTTTTTGCCAGGCCGAAGGCCAGCTATACAAAAATCTTTACTCAGCGAAGACGCTTTTCGATATATCGAGAATAAAACAAATTCTGAAGCCCGCCCAAAGGCCGGCTATGCATACCTATGGTGGGACATAAAGTCAATTAACCTTATTTTGATTGATTATAACCTGGCACCCTGCAATCGATGAAAATCAATTCAAACTACAGATTTTCAACATTGCTTCATTTAATGGCTAAATTTCCAAAGGTACGAGGTATAAAATGAATTTGGATATAGTACATATTTTAATATTTGTGCTTCCCAATTAAGTTTTTGACATAATGGCACTCTAAAGTGTCATAATGGCCATGGACCTTACGACACTGCACTCATGGACACTGCGACACTTTCGAAAGTGTCATAATAACGATGAACGTTGTCACTTTTTGGAGTGGCATAATGTCCATGGACATTACGACATGCCACCATTTTTTAGAGGAGCAGCTAAACCCGATTTAAGACAAATGTTCATACTTATGTATACTTACCACTTACTTGTGCACAAACTACAATACCTCGTAGACTCTTCCAAGATCGACTTATATATACGTCAAAGTTATTACCAACGTCTTTAATTAAATTTTAACACTATTTTGGAACACTATAAATCCACTATATAATTTATTTTTATTTTATCACCATACATTTTCAACATCGACATACAATGCTTGAGAAAAAAAAGTAGAAACCGTTATGACGCGGCGTGGGTTATGTTGCCATACTTTCTAATACAGTAACAATCAGTGTTGCCACTATTAAATAAGTTCCTACCAAATTTTCCAGCAAAAGCCACCAAACCGTTTAAAACCTACCAATTTCTTAAAATTTATTGATTGGGTTTTTAATGCATTCTGGTACTCAAGTTTGAAATACATCTTCTTTAAAAAAATTTTAGAGTTTATTCCGATCGGAGTGCTCTTAATTCCGTACTTTTTTTCCTATCGTTTTAGTTTTACCATCTTCAGATTCCGTCATTTTGTATTTGAATTTTACTGCGATAAAGTTTGCATATCTCAAGAAGGTCCATTAAACTTTTTATACGCAAAGTTAGCACCAAGCTTTACAACCTGCAGCATATTGTTAAAAAATTAAACTGAATTAATGTAATAGTGTTTCGCGCAAAATACGTGTTTTCCTACATGTTTTCCCATAGAATTGTCATGTGAGCAAAACACCTCACACAGCGTGTTTTGCTCCAAATCATGCCGAAATTTTTTCTATGCAACACTGCGTTGGCTCTTTGATTGCTAATGCAACTTTGGGTCATCCATTTACTGTGATTGACAAATGCGAAAAAAGTGACACTGTTCTGCGGCCACATAAAGAAAGAAATATGGCGAGCATTTTATTTGCAAAGAGAATGTAAGCAAAACAATTAAAATGTCAAACTTATTACGAAAATTATAACTTAAAAACACTTACAGCATAATGGAAACGTTTCGTCATATTTTGCTCAAAACGGCCTGTTTTGCTCATAATGGAAACGTACTATAAAGATGGGCTTTATTCATCTTATGAAAAAATCTAGATCCAAAATCGGGATTTTCCTCACGGTATTTAATATATAAATCAGATGATCATTACAGTGAGTATACCTGATACATTTTTATCATGATAAATATTAAATCGTTATCAAGATAAAAATTTATCAGGTATAGGCTGTATTTATTAGTGTTATTTCAGTGTGTTGACAAAATTGTTACAGCTCGAGCTCAAACAAATTTGTCTTGATGGAAAACGCAAGCAAACTGTTTGACGTTTTAATTTATTTTCAGAAACTATAATTTTTACAACATTTTTACAAAAATAATTTACGAATAAAGAAAAATGAAAATGATTTAATTATATAAAAGCAGCTTAATAGTGAAATAGTGCATTAATAGTGACAAAATACCTTCCCGACAATAAAAATTGCGATTTATCATAACAAAAAACCACATAGTCTTCGCAGGTATGATTGCTCTAACAGAAATTTGACAACGGCTCTGCCGACGTTTTGTTATTTGTTATAATAAATTTTTATACATTTAACCTGTCAACAGTGCTATATATTTGCTTTTTTGACAGCCCAAATGTAAATTCTCCACGGAGAATTCTCTTGCGACTAACTGGTGTTGCTCTACCTTGATTGTGTTTTTAAATGGTTAGCTGGGCATAGACACTTATATGTGGCAATAAACCAAAGAAGGTATTTATTTTAGGCATATAAATTGTAGTTAAACGCAATTTACATTGTGCTGTTTCGCCTGGCTTTAAACGCAGGCTTTTTTAGTTTAATAGAGAGAGGTGGTGAGAAGCTAGTGGGGTAAGAAAAAAGGCACAAATTGAAATTTGAGGGGTTTTTGTTATTTCTCTTTGTCATTTTCGTACTCTCAGCATTAAATATGTGTATAATCGTCAAAAAAAGCATGGATAAAAAGTCTGTAATGTAAATATGTGTGACTTTTCGTAGGGCATTTAAAAGAAAATTGTCAAAAAGAGCCAGGCTAAAAAGGCATAGTGTGAAAAGCCACTTACAGTTTGTAAAAGTACATTTTAAACAAATTTTCTTCTTTTTTGACAGTTAAGACGAACCGTGCGAATTGATATTGTGTTTGTTGTACTATTACCACCACCTGTATCATTACCATATTTTATCACAATAAAAGAGCTGCAATAGGTCTAAAAATGGAAAAATTATTAATTGTACTAAATAAGCAATTGGTGTACCATTGAACTTTTAAAGTGCAATTTGTACCAAAACTTTTACAGTTGTACCAACTTTGTCATCGCTGGTATAATCGTCAAAAAAGGAATAGATAAAAAGTCTCTAATGTAAATGTGTTTGCTTTTTCGCAGCGGATTTAACAGAAACTTACAAAAAAAAGCCAGACTAAAAAGGCATAGTTTGAACTAAGCAATAATCTTTTAGTGGGTTTTCACACTATGCCTTTTTGGCCAGCTATTTTTTTAAATTTTCTTTTAAAGCCCCTACGAAAAGTCACGAACATTTACATTAAAGAATTTTTCTCAATGCTTTTTTTGACGATTATACACATGCTTAGTGCTGAGAGTACGAAAATAACAAAGAGAAGTATGAAAAACCCTCAAATTTCAATTCGTGCCTTTTTTCTTACCCCGCTAGCTTCTCACCACCTCTCTCTCTCAAACTAAAAAAGCCTGCCTTTAAAGCCAAGCGAGAAAGGTATAATGTAAATTGCGTGTTAGCACAAGCTGTACAATTGCCATTTAGGTTTTTTTTTGTGAAAAGTGAAAAAAAAAATCAACAATAAAGCTAATTTACAAAAGAACGGAGCTGGAAAATGTAAAAAATTATTAATTATGTACATAATTATAAATTACATACATAAAACAACAAAGTGTAAATAACACACAACCTTCTTCAGCAAAATTGTCTATTTAATGTTTTAAGATTCTGCTGGGGTTATTGCTTGTATCAAGACACGAAATGTTGCTCGTGTGGTCGCAGAGTCAACGAAATTTTGTTGACAATTATTCAAGGCGAATTCACTACAGGTGAACTTATAAACACAGCTGTAAACTTTTTTGCGTTTTCTTCATGGTCGGATGTCAAAATACACTATTTGCTTTGTGAGTTTGAGTACGAACAATGATTTTACAAAAACAAAATGCTTATGGTTTTTTTTACATGTTGTACTTGTTTTATTAGTAAGATTATCTGGTATGAATTTGCCTTGCAATTATTGCAAATATAAAACGCAAGGTAGAATAATATAACAGGTAGCCGCATAACTAATACAAATGTACATTTTGGGATAGAAAATGTCAACATTAATAGAGAGGCTATGTGTGTGTGTTTGCATAACCCCAGCAGCTAAAGTCACAACTAGTAACGCTTTGGGACAGTCATATTACTAGTTGTAATGATAGTAGTCAAAAAACGACAGTCATATTACTAGTTGTAACAAGACTAGTAACGTTACTGGTCAAAAAAGAACAATAATTTTACTAGTTGTATCGAGACTAGAAACGATACTAGTCAAAAAAGGACAATTATATTACTAGTTGTATCGAGACCAGTAACGATACTAGCCAAAAAGGGACAAAATTTTCAGGTATACGAATTTATATAAAACATATTTTTAGCTATTAAAAAAATAAGTAGAATGTGGCTCAGTGGGTAGAGTACGTGCTTTAAAGTATGAGGAATGTGTGTTCGTACCCCTGTTGAGCCAAAGTTTTTTTAAGAGTTACAAAACTCTTAATAAAAAAACTAGTAAGCGCACTAGTTTACTATAACTAGGACTCCAACTGGGATATAACTGTATACAAACGAACTAGTTGGTCTCCTATGACAACCTAATGTTAAAATCGATAGTTCGATATATGAAAAAAGGATAGATAGGCAACTAGTCTGAAGCAACAAGCAACTAGTATAGTTCCAACTACATACCAGTTACTTTGTCTGCAGGGACAGGAGCAGCAAACATACGTATGGTATTGTGTGTTCAACGTAGTTATTTCACATATACACAACATTTGACAGTTCGCGTCATGAGAAAAGCAAATAAAAAAAATAATCAGCTGACGTCCCAGGGCTACCTTGTATATTATTCTACCATGATAAAACGCTTCTGTTTCATACAAGGTAGATTAATACAGGTAGTGGTAATACTAAAACAAATACAACACGACAAAAACAACATTGTTTCGTTGCACGAAGTGCCAAAAAGGTAGTGGTAATACTAAAACAAATACAACATGACAAAAGCAACATGGGTTTTTATTGTTGTTTCGTTGCACGAAGTGTCAAAAATCAAGTCTTGATATATTATTTTTTTCATTTTACTTTTTTGTTTTATCTTTACACTTCTTTTATCACTTCAACAGGCTGTAAGAAATAAACAACTTTTGACAGTTCCAATAATGAAAATAGATAAACAGCTGTGTTTTTACCAATACCTGTATTAATCTACCTATGTTCCATATTTCTGTACTGTGTTTGGCGTTTTGATAAAATCAATGCAATTAATAATCTATTGAAATAATAAATAATATTACGAAAAAATTGTGTAGAAACAAAGTTCCATGTTCAATATTATTTTTTATGTTCATAAAAAACAAAAATACATCGTGAGCTTAAATATCAACGTGTTCTCATATGATTAACATGATAAAATAATAATCAATATTGCTGTCAAATATCGTAAGGAAGGTAATCCCCCTTATCGTGGTTGGCGTTTTCGTGGCGAAAATTAGGCGTTTTTTACTAGATTAAAGAAAAATGTAGCTTATTTTCTTTAATCTACTACAAATTGTCGAATTTGAAGTCTATATAGAGTTCGACAGTGATGGTATTATGATAATTTCATCAATCCACAAGGTTTGCCGTTTAAGCGAGTAATAGTACGTTTCCATATACGTGTTTTGGGCCAAAATGCGTGTTTTGTGCAAAATGCGTGTTTACCTATATATTTTCCCATACAATTGTCATGTATGGGAAACAGCCTGTTTTGCTCCAAATTATGTCGAAATACGGTAATGCAACACTACGTTGCCTGTAAGATTAGAAATGCAATTTCGGGTAATCCATTTACTGTAATTGAAAAATGCGAAAAAAAATTACACTGTTCTACGGCCACATGGCAATAAATATTGCGCGCATATTATTTTCGAAGAAGAATGTAAGGAAAACAATGAAAACTTCAAACTTATTACGAAAATTCGAACTTAAAAACACTTACAACATAATGGAAACGTTTCGAGATATTTTGCTCAAAACGACCTGTTTTGCTCATAATGGAAACGTACTATAAGGTTAGCTGACCTAGTGAGCTCACCTGTTAGTTTTGCCTTGCAGAATATGAAACAGAATACACTACAATACGTTTTAAACATTTGTTACGAATTATTCAATTACAAACATAAAAGAGAGAGCTAGCTACTTCTTTCATATATTCGTTGTAATGTTCTTGTAAGTTCTCAGGTCTAGCAGAGTTGTCAACTTCGAAAAGCACCAAAAGAGCTTAATATTTTAAAAATCACTAAATTTAAAATTTAAATTTAATAAAATATATATATAATACGTATTTGTTCTATAAACCGAATCCACCATTGATGCACTTTAAATCATATGTAACTTACTATATATGATTTAAAGTATGATATTTCAAATATGATATATTAAACTCTAAAAAATAGAAAACTTCAAAAAAGTATGAAAAAATTTGTCTACTATTCAATTTAATTTTTCTAAATCGAGATTTAATTTTTGACTTTTTAGAGGACTAGAGTTATCAGTCTGTTTCATTAAAATGTGTTTAAGGTAAGCCAACAATTTAGTTATACACTTTTACTATGTGCATTGTCACGAATCATAATGTTAAATTTATTGATATTGATAGTAAAATAAATATTTTCTTTTGAAAACTGGTGCATATAGTTTTTATAAACTGCTTGAGGTGTTGCAGTTGTAGAAATATTCCGATCACGTTTAAACTTCACCATATGATTTCTTATTGATCGTATATGTATGTAAATATAGTTATTATTTTGTAGGCTATGTACATATTTACTTATTACGGTTTATGTATTGAGCAGTTCCACAACGCAGCTATCAATTTTGATCTAATAGGGCTTATTTTCATCTCTTAAAGGAAATAGTTGCAATAAAGTCTTGAGGTTTTTTCATCCCGGTGGATCGAAAAGCACTTTCGTTGAGTTAAGATTTTCTCTTTATGCGGGCTTATTGGTTTCCTTCTCTACGTCTGTCAAATAAAGGCTTTCAAAGAAGAAAATCCTTGCGCACTACTAAAGGCTGGGTAGGCAGAAAATCTTAGCTAAGCGAAGCCCCTTTTCGATATATCATTAAGCGCGGCCGAAGGCAGGTTATGCAAAAATCTTTAGTCAGCGAAGCCGCTTTTCGATATACCGAATGGAAAAAACCCTTAAGCCCGGCCAAAGGCCGGATATGGAGAATACTTTACTCAGCGAAGCCGTTTTTCGATATACCAAGAGGGAAAAATCCAAAACCCATATATCGATTCTCGTAATATTTTTATATCACTTCTAATAACATTTAATTGTGAGTCATATCCATTTTTAAGTTCTTCAATTGAATTTAAGTTTTTTCAATTTTATTCGAAAAGTCCACAATTTCATTCCGGACCTGCTCCTTAAAAATCTTTATCGTCGTATATATTTGATGCATATCTTTTGTTACACCATTTATTTGTAAATTTTGCTTATATGTCCATAGCCTTGAATAATTATTTATATTATTTTTAATCGAACTTTCTCCAAATTTGTTTATATAACTCATTTTAATATACTATGTTGGCTTCTCTAAATTCTTCAACAATGGCAATTATTTCATTTTTGTGATTATTATGCCCAGCACTTTCCGATGAAAGAAGTAAACGTAATCTGTCAACTAATTTATTTGGATCATCCCAATATATATAGCTTGGTTTACGATTGTCTACAGATTTTAACAGCAACCCACTACCTTTCTTTGAAACATTTGGGTTCGTAGTAAATAAATGTTTTATTATATTAACATATTTATATGCTCGTGTACCTTTAATCTGACCCTTTGATTGATATTGACGCTTATGTGCATTTGTACTTGCTAAAAGTTCTTTATAATTTTTCAAATCATTTTTAGTGTAATGCAGAGGTTTTGAATGAAAAACTAATTCGAATAATCCTGGAGTCATTTTCCACTTTGTATTTCCTATTCGAATAGAGTTATCTGCATTAAAATTTAGTTCATTATTTGCATATCGCCAATTTCCGCTTTCATCTATGTTGAAACCATAAACCATATCTAACTTTTTATTACTCAGGAGCAATTCTATATTTTCAACTAGTGAGGACTTATTGCTAGCATTTTCGTTCACTTTATCATTGTCATTATCATCACTATCAATTTTTACATCTAATTTTTTTCCTTTGTTGATAGGACTGTAAATAGTTATATTATCATCATCATCATATCCCTCAGCATCAAAATCATCAGAAGTGCCATCAAAATCATCAGAAGTGCCATCCGATGGTAGTGATGGAAGTTGTGAATCTGACATATCATTATTTGAATGAAGATCATCTAATTTGTAATCATGAGTTTTTTTAATTATCTTATTCAGGGGTTTTTGTGTAGGTATAAATTTGTTTTCCAATAAATCATCGGATTGATATTCATCAAATTTTTTAATTATCTTATTCAGGGGTTTTGTTACAGGTTTAAATGTATCTTCCAATAAGTTAAGTCTATCTGCTTCATTTGATTTTATATTTTTTAGTTTTTCTTTTAATATTGTTATTGTTTTAACAATATCTTTTACTAACTTGTTATTAGTCATATCGGTCTGGTTTGTAAACGGTTGTGAGCTTCTTTGTATCTGACATCGATCTGGTTTGTATCTGCTTTTTATCTGCTTTATATCTGCTTTTATCTGATTATGAACTGCTTTTTCTGGATATAAACTATTTTAAATCTGCTTTATAACTGCTTTTATCTGCTTTATATCTGCTTTGTATCTGGTTATGAACTGCTTATTTCTGGATATAAACTGTTTTAAATCTGCTTTATAACTGCTTTTATCTGCTTTATATCTCCTTTTATCTGCTTTATATCTGCTTTGTACCTGATTTATCTAGTTATGAACTGGTCCATATCTACTTCGTACCTGCTTTTGCATGGTCATGATCAGCTCCTGGGCAAATCTTTTTACAGTTGTATGAACTTATCAAAACCTTTTCTATATCGTCCTTTATTTATCGAGTCATCCTTACTGACTACAAGAAAACCATATTTATCTCTCCAGCATTGACTACATATATGCGCAAATTCCTTAAATGTCATGTCTCCTATAACATGATCATTATAAATATGACGCAAATTCATTTCGTCTTGTTTAAAAATTATAATCATATTAGCATTATCTCGTATTAGATGCTTTGGAATTTTCGTATACGTTTGAGATAAATAAAAGCAATCAATATGTTTATGTCTACCCATGCAAAAGTAGTCTCTAATATTATCTTGTTTACCGCAAATTACATCATCAAATATTATAATAGAATTTGGTTTTGCTTCTGCGAGGCGTAAAACTTTTTCATTTTCCGAAAATGAAAAGAGATTAATTCCTTTTATGGGATCGATTAATTTTTTTAGATAACAATATTTTGGTTAATATAAAGACTTGGAGTATATATACAAGTTTCTGAATCTAAGTCCATTAGGGCTTTCTATTAGACCAATCATGACGTTAGTTTTACCACAGTTTGAAGGTCCTACAATTAGTGCTCGTATTGAATTAGGTAATAGTATACTATGCACAGTTTTAGTTTTCTTCTCTGGCGCTTCGTCCGCATTTCTTATTACAATTTGTTTAGCTTGCTTTACTAATCGCATATTGCTAACTAATTTGATTATCTATAAATTCATCCTTATATACGAGAATCTCATCATTACTGTTTTAGCATCAAACATGATTTTACCCCATAATCGAAAAAATAATAACAAGAAGTATGTTTATTAACTATAGCAATAAAGATTTTAATAATCAGTATAGGACTGGAAGCGGATTTGTAAACAACTTAATAGATAAACTGCCTGTTGAACTACATTTACCTGGTTATCAGTTTTGCGGACCTGGAACGAAACTTGACAAACGATTGGCAAGAGGGGATGAAGGAATAAATTTATTGGATGCAGCTTGTAGAGAGCATGATATTGCATATTCACAAACAATCGATACGAATAAAAGACATCAAGCAGATCAAATATTAGCTGAAAAAGCTTGGCAACGAATAAGATCAAAAAATAGCGATTTCAAAGAGCGAGCACACGCTTGGCTCGTAACAAACGCGATGAAAGCAAAAGTTAAATTTGGATTAGGTATGAAGAATACCAAAACCCGCAAATCCAAAAAAATAAGAAGAATGAGAAAAAGAGGAAAATCAGTGACAAAACCCTTTTTTCAAATACCGTTAAAAAAACTCTAAGGATCTTACAAAAAGAAAAACCAGATAATTTAAATGCTGCTCTTAAAATTGCACAGAAAATTGTGCATTCAAAGTTCAAGGGGATAAAGAGATGTAGTATTAAGTTACCAAGAGTCATCCCAGTGCCGAAAATATGTGGATTTCTACCTTTAGTTCCAATTTTAACAGCTTTGTTAGCAGTTGGAGGCTTGGCTACAGGTGGATCAGCTATTGTAAAGGCTGTCAATGATATAAAAAATGGAAAGGCGCAACTAGCAGAGGCTACTCGACATAACAGATATATGGAATCCATTGCAATGGGAAAAGGTTTATATCTTAAGCCATATAAATCTGGATATGGACTTTATTATAAACCACATTCAAAAAACTTTTAGATAGTCTACCCAATCGACCATTAACTGATCTAGATATAATGAAACATTGTAAACAGCTTAAACATTTTAGAGGCGTTTTTATGCTCGATCGTTTGCCTAAAAAACCATTAATTCACGAATGTGGTGTTGTTAATTTAGATCATTCTAGCGGTTCTGGAACGCATTGGGTAGCTTATTATAAAAACATAGCTATAAAGAATATTTTGATAGTTTTGGAAACTTACAACCACCACTTGAAATAATTAATTATCTAAAAACTCCAATTGATTATAATTATTAACAAAAACAAAAATTTAACACATATAATTGTGGACATTTATGCATAAAATTTTTATTTAATAAATATAACTTGAAATAAACACTTATTTTGTTTTCTAATGTTATTGTTTTATTATTTACAAATATATACATAAGTATATAACATTTTTTTACTTAAAAAGAGGTATACATTATTATTTATAATTAAAGTATATTAATTAATAGCTTAGGTCTATATTCATTAATAAGTCATCGTCAGCTGAGTTATTGTAGAAGTCTAAAAATTCTTCATTAATGTTCATAAAAATGTCATCGTCCGTATCAGTATAAATGCTGTCAAAGTCAGGTTGAAGTCTATAATGTCCTCTGGCATATGTATTTACTTGATTTGTATCAATGATTCTTTTGTCATCCGCATAACTCAAGACAACTTTATATAACTTTTGAGTATACAGGTGATGGAACTTCGATCTAAATGTATTCATTGAATCCGAAATTATCTTTTTTTCAAATAATGATTTTTTGTAATCTGTAATAGAATAACTGTTGATACAAGACTTTTTTACTCCCTTTGATTTTTTTACTTGACCGATTCCTTCAGTTTCAAACTAATACATTTTTGACCGAAGTCCCACAAACTCTTTCATTATTTTTCCTCCATTTTCATCATTCATCATTCCAAGAACTTTTTTATTTAATGTTGGAAGATTGAATGTGTTGTTAGGCTGATACTCAGATGTATCAAACCGTGAAGCAACATCTTGCCGTATATCGTCATAAAAATCATCTGTTTTTATGGAGTAAATAAACGAATCTGTGTCCATAATTTTAGACACAAGTTTAGACACAAATTGTTTGAAAATTTAGGCCTCATATATTGATAGTGAAAGTCGTACATCTTCCACTTTGAGAGCTCTACTACAACAAACCCTAAATAAATTGGTTTGTTGTAGGTGAATTTCATAATTTTTAGTTGAACTGCAAACATATTATCTGAAAATTGAGTTATGCTCAAAAAGTTTGGTTTACAAATCAGAGCTCTTGCACCTAAATGATTCTTCCTTGTAGTCTCCCACTCTGTGACAATTTTAACATTTTTACGTTTATGGATATTTTCCATCGTTTTTCCATAAACCGCATTGTTAAGTAGCTTGAAAAAATCTTTTCCAAAAGAATTTTTTGCCATCGGTGGTGTGTATTTATATCTATATATTGTTTGAGCCAAGGTGATTGTTTAAATGTTAATGCCCTATGTATTTTTTTTAGTATCAAACCATTTCTCAAGCATTGTTTGAGTACTCTATAATGAATTGGGTATTTAATTTTAGATGTTAGGTCAGCAATAAGTTTTCTGCATTTTGAACCACCAACCATTTTGTTTTCTGGGCAAAAAGGTAGATTGCTATGCGCATCATGTAAACTTTGAGGATACTCTAAATCTACCTCCAAAATATATCCCACAGTTGATGTATCTGATATATTATTTACATCAAAAGACTTGAAGAGTTTTATCATCAACCCACTCAAAACCTTTGTATGGTAAACATTCGGACATTGCCCATCCATACAAATTGTTTGCGTCTAAGTACATCAAATACTCTGAAGGTTTATTACAATCATAATCCTCCATGTATTTATTATTCGCCTTAGTATATCTTTTTGAACATTGTACAAGACCCCCTCTGATACCATTCTGCACAAAATTGTACATGTTTATATCAGTAAATAGTTCTAACTCTATTTTTGTGGTCTTTAACATGGCATCCCATGATAAGCCAGGGGCAGTGTAATATTGACATGGATCAAGTTTGTAAATGTTTTTACAAATTTTTCTAAAATTTTGAAATATGTCAGTTAATAGAAGAACGTCTGTTTTTAAATATAATAGCGTATAATCTAACATATTTTTACAGTTAAATGTTTTCCAAACTTTCTTGGCATGTTCATAATCATCCAAAGAGCATTCAGAATTATTTAAATGGTTAAAAAACATTTCTCCAGCGGGGAGATGATCTTCATTGAAGCGCTCCATAGAATCCATGTAAGAGTAAGGAAATACTCCCTTTCTTCTTATTAATCTGAATTCTTTATTTTGTGCAAACATATTCTTAAGGATATGGAAATCATCATCACTTAAGTTATTAGCTAGCGACTCTAAGCTGGAGGCCATAAATCGGAAAGAGTCTAAGAAACGAATTTCAAAATTTTCCTTTTGTCCGATTGGTGTGAACTTTGAAAGTGATATGTATAATTCTTTATTAGTCGCGATTACTTTCACATCGCCATCAAAGTTAGAAAGTTCTTTTATGAACAAGTGACAGTCATAAGACGAAAAGTTATGAAAGAGAACTGGTATGAACTTAGCTATTCTATAAAGAAGATTGCATGAGTTATGCGCTGCACCTCTATATTTGCCAGTAAAATGACAATGGTCTCGTACTTTGTCATTTCTTAGAATTTGTCCACAAATATAACAATTTTTGGAGATTGCGTACGAAATTTTCTCGTCATATGTTAGTGGTGTCATTGGTACTACTTTTGATATAGAGTCAGTATATATCTCAGTTAAATCTTTGATTAAATATTCAAAAAAAAAACTTTGGGCGCGTCCTCACCGAAATAAGTTCTAAATCTATCTAAACTATTATTAAAACTACATTTAATATAATAGCTAAATGCGCAAGCTATATGTTTTTCTATATTACCCGCTACGCTTGTTGTTATGGGATTCATCTTTTCCAGATATGCTTCAAAATCTGCATATACCACGAAAGGGACATCCAACTGCTTTTGTATGTTTTGAAATTTTATTATGCAGTCATCATCTCGTGGCATATTAGCAACAACTTTTTTGCAGCTAGCTTTATGCTCCTCCATCACTCTCTCATTTTGAGTATACTGCAGACAAGCATTGCATAGTATTTGCTTATTTTTATTATAAGTAACTGCGCTTCTTATCAATCTGAAATATATAATAGTTAACATGCAGTTTTAATAAAATGAATTAAGCTGTTTTATATTTTATTATTACCTTGATATGTCCGTTATAAGAACGTAGTGGGAATTTTCATCTTCCGTTAATAAAAGAAGATTAACATGATGTGGTTTTTCATTGGCTGTGAGATGGTAAGGTCCCACGATACTTTTTTCTTCACAGCCAAAAACATTGATACTTATGCCATCATTTTGTTCCTCAAATTTTTTAACATCCTGTATTTTTAGTGGAAATTCCAAACTGTTAAAATTTAATAGCTTATTATCAACAATTATTTGGCTCGATGTTATATCAGCTATATTATTGAGGATGGATGTAGAATATGATGCTATAATACACCACTTAAAGCAGTACTGGTCGCTGTTGCGAATATTAAAACATCCTCTTTTCTTTGCGATCCACGAAGGAAGGGGGATATAGACTGCGCCTCTAATAAATGAAGCCCGATTTATATTAATAGTTAGTTTCTTTATTGTTATTAGGCTCCATCCGCTATCCCTTTCTTGGAACTCTGACATTTTATTGCACATTACATCTGATTGATCTTTCAAGATTTGCTTAAGATCATCACTCATTGTCACAAATGCCATTTTGGTGCGGTGTGTTATAGAGCAGGATTTAATATCGTCCTCCACTATTTTAATATATTCGCATTCCAGCTCTATACTAAATTTAAATGTACAATGGTGGATCTGTGCATCTGCCAGCACTGATAAGATTTTTTTTTCGTTTTCCAGTAAAAATTCTTGACGATATAAAATCTCCTCCTTCTCATTCCTATAGCAAAATACTTGCATCCTATTTTGAAACGCACTGCTTGTCATTTTAAAGTTGTTGAAATCAGCTACGTTGACATTATTTACAATTTTTTCACGATTATGGGAGGATGTAGACGCATGAGTCCTCTCATGCATTTTTAAGTATTTTCTATTACTGAACCACTTGTGGCACTCAACGCAATGATGGCTTTCATGCTCCTCAGCCATACTATTTTCCGCAAAGAAAGATTGACAATATTTTGCACTTTACCACCATTTTTTTATGTTAATTATTTTATTTTATTTTTTATTTTTTGAATACGATATATTTATTCGAATGTAGCTGTAAGACTGTTAGAAAATAATATTTTGATGCTTAAAAAATAAAATTTTTTTATTATAAAATATGAAAGAGATAGACTGAATTCAAAATTATCACTCAAGTATATGCTTACTTCACTCTATTCTTATGTAAGATTGTTACATAATTTTACTAATATAAATGTGTTTAAAATTAAAACTGACTGCTACGTAAAAGGAGAGAGGGGGAAAGGTATCATGTAAATAATATCTTCTAACTTTCATGTCTAATTATAATAAATGAAAGAGTTGCGTTGATGTCCCCAACATATTAACTCACAATAAATAGTTCTATTTTAGAAAGCTGGTTTAGTATTTGAGCTAATACTTAAATTATAAAATTTCAAAATCTGAAGAAAGGAAAGAAATTGTGATTAGCCATAACATACACATATTAAGGATAAAACTATATAATTATTTCACTCAGGCATTCATTTTTAGATTGTTTCTACCTATAATATTGTAGTATCTACGAGAATGTATGTATGTATATAATTTACTAGTATAAAATGCCCTAAATTTGGAGGATGCTGTTTATTTAAAAAATGGATTTTGTTGTAAACACTTGTGAGTTGTGTTTACAACTAAAAGGCAAAATTATTAGCTTTTTCGAATGTGGCAAACAAAAAACGCCACTTTATGAAAAACCATAATTTTGCCTTTTATAAGGCAAAAACATATATAAAAAAAACATCGCCAACAACGTCATTAACAACAACATCATCAACGTCATCAACAACAACAACGTCATTAACATCATCGCCGTCAATGACATCAACAACAACGTCATCAACATCATCGCCGTCAAATTCAACAATAACATCGCCGTCAACTTCGTCAAGAACATCGCCGTCAACGTTATCAACAACATCGTCATCAACATCAACAATCTTATCAACTTCATCAGCATTGGAAGAAGCAATAAAACAATTTAATGTGGAAGATGACGATATTTTTGCAAATCTCATTTATTAAAATTCTATATTGCATGTAATAAATAATATAATAAAAATAATTAAAAAATTGTAATAAAAATTTGTGTTTTGTATAAAGTTTTGTATTTATTTCTTAAAAAATAAATAAATAAATAAATCAATTATAATAGGCTTACTTAATACTTATTAAAAAAAATTTTAAATTAAATAAATACAAAATTATTGAAAATCTTCTGTATTTTAATTGTTTTATTTAAGATTATTTAGAAATTATCAAGAAATCTCAAATCATTCATATGGCTTTCTTAAAATTTAAAACAATGTGATAAGACTTTCTTAACATGAAATAACAAGTATTATATACGTTTTGATAGGAAATAATATTTTTTTATTAAATTTTCAATAGTTAATCTATTGTTAATATTGCTGCTTCTTAAATAATACCCAATAAGTTCGAGATGTTCCTTGAATATATAGCCATCAAAGTCTTTTACAAATTTTTGTATTGTGATTTCACCCATCTTTATTATTGTTTTGAGAGCTTAAGGTGAATTACTAATATATTTAAAACATTTGTTCATGCTTTATATACAAAATTTTCATACTCTCATTTCTATATTTTTACATAATGCAATATAAAAAAAAATTTTACTATATATTAATACATCCTTGGAATTTTTGTTGTTTGCCAACTGAAAAAAGGTTGTGAATTAGGAATATAATAACTATCATCATTCAAAGGAATCTCTGACAATTCTAAGACAAAAGAATTATTTTCTAATCTTTTTGTGAGAAAAAATTTATCATCCCCAGCTCCATTGATTACTCTATCCTCCAAACAGTTGTATCGTTTAGGGAGATATAGCATTCCTTCCTCCAGTTCTACAATCACAACATTTCCATACTTGGTTTTATGCCGAAACATAACCAAAACTTTGTGTGGCTTTGATGATTGTAAATCCTTTACAGATAAGTATGGTTTAGTCTTCAGTTTGTTAAAAGCAGCAACAATCTCAGCATTTGTAATAGAGGACATGACTTTTAGCTCTTTAAGACTTTAGGGAAGAATGAAATAAATATTATATAGGAAGTTGTGTTTTATATCAATATCTCTCACACTCATTTCAATATTTTTTAATATAAATTGAGTTTATATCCATAAGGATGTAAATGTATTTAAGATTACTTAATGTTAATGAAAACTAAATTTTATATAAACTCTAAGTGAGTATTTCTTTAAATATATTTGAATAAAAATTGAGTTTGTAATCATATGTACATATGTAAATGTATTTAATATAACTTAATGATAATGAAAATATAATAATTATAATAACTCGAAATGAGTATTTCCCTATATCTTTATATATAAAGGAAATATATCGTTCATAGAAATTTAAACATTATTTCATCTGTAAATTTTTTCGTGTCAAAATATTATCCCAAATTGTTTAAAAGACTAGAAATTGTTTATTAGACTTTCAACTAATACCAAGGGTACAATCAAAGATCAGTTAAACCAAATTCTTCCCTAACAAAATAATAATAAAATAAATAAAATAGCAGTATTACAGTATTTGAAATTGGAAATTTATAGTGTGTAGGATATGTACTTGTAATTTTAAAATTGTATCTATATGTCATTTAATTCTAATCGTTAACCAAAAAGGTTTCTTTTGTACTACAAAAAATTTGATTATGCTGATAAAACAGTGAATGTAATTTGACCGGTATTTAGTTACTTAAATAAAAAATTTCTCACGCTATTACACATTTCCTTTGACTACATATTTATTGACGAAGAACTCCTTTATCTCTTACAAATGTATTGCATTGATATGCATACAAATCGTCAATGAAATAAACACATACAAACATACATTTTAAACATTCAGAAAAATGTGATATGTGCTTGTCCATATACAAAATTCTTTCTTAAGCACCTTTTCTTCTTTTCATGTGCAATAAAAAATTAAAACATACAAACACACATTTTAAACATTCATACAAATTTTAACATGTGTTCTTCCCTAAAAATTTCTTCCCAAAAATAAAATCGTTTTCTTCCCTAAAAATTTCTTCCCAAAAATAAAACCATTTCCATCCCAAATTATCATCCCAAAAGTTCATCCCAATGAAAACTCATCTTCATCTCATACCCCATTTCACTACTACTCCCCTCAGTGATCAATTTTAATGTGTTTTAATAAAAATAAATAATATTATACTGCATAAATAAAATATTATTTATGGGATAACTCAAATTTTTCTCACTCATTAAAATAGAAATGTGTCCAAGTTCACTTGGGCATATATAACATTTTAACGAAATTTTTTTTACATTCTAATTACATAGTATTAAAGTATCCAGTCATAAATATCGTAAACTGTAATTTTAGTTGTTAATACTAAATTAATCGCGGGAAAAGGCCATCTTTTTCTTTAATCGTTTCGGTTTAAAAAAACCGAAGTCATAAAATATATGAACAGGTAACATTTACTGTTTAACTCGAAAGCAAGTTAATCAAACCCGCAATAACCCGATTTTCGAAAAAAAAAATTGTGGGACCAAACCGCAAGCACAGCCTTTCGAACAAAAAAAAAGAATTTTGAAAATCGGTCCTTAAATGGAGGAGTTATGCCGATAATCAATATTTGTGTGGGGGGGGGGCTATTTCCACCCGATTTTCGAAAAAAAATTATGGGACCAACCTGCAAGCAAGGTCTTACAAACAATAAAAGAATTCTTAAATCGGTGCATAAATGGAGGAGTTATGCGATAATTAATATTTTGGGAGAAAAAATTACCCCCCGATTTTGGAAACAAATGTATGGGACCAATCTGCAAGCAAGCCCTTTCAAACAAAAAAAGAATTTTGAAAATCGGTTAAAATATGACAGAGTTATGCGTGTACAAACATAAAAAAGTTTAAAAAAACATACACACGAATTGATAATATCCTCCTTCTTTTTTGAAGTCGGTTAAAAATAGTGTTTAATGCTGGTTTTTCTCAAATTAAAAGGAGAATTGGCTTAGAGGAATATAGTACATACTAACAAATAAAACAACCAGTGATCAAACATAAAAAGTGAATAGTTCAAAGCAACAACGCGTAACAAGGAAAAACCATTTAGAAAGAGTTCTAATAGAAGTGATCGCACATAAAGTACAAGCATACATATAGGTCTACTAGTGTATGATAATATATTTAAAAAGAAAGGAAACAAGACATAAATTTAAAAAATCAGAACACCCGACAAACAACTTTAAACCGTCACAAATCCTAAATGGTAATTAGAAATTAAAAATCATAAGAGAAACCTAAAGATGATTTCCGATTGATACCCATTTTGATATAGTTCGCCGACTTTTTATTTTTTTCGTATAAACAAAATTGCGTCTGTTGGCCGCCATATTGAATTTTGACTTCTGTCATATCTTTAGTGACACTCTCAGAATTAAGATGAATCGATTGACGTAAGAATCGTAAAAATCGGTCTACGCGTTCGGTTTATATAGTGCCGCAAAGGAGCACTCGTTTCAAAAGTATCCTACAAATTCTATCTCAATAAAAACATCACATCTCACCTACATAGAAAAATTGTGTCAAAAGGAAAAAAATCTTATAAAAATTACAATTTGTTGCTGGAAAACAGAACATATCCCTAATATTTTTTAAAATATATTACCTACCCATATTAAAATTTCACAAATGTTCCCAATACCGTTATATTCTTTTCTTGCTGGAATACTGTTATAATCAGTAGTTATATAGAATACATAGAACAAAATAAAAGAAATTACAACAATTAAATACTCGTATACATACATACATATATGTAAATAAAACGGCTAATTCCTCAAAAGTGCACTGATACACATTCAAAAGAAGAAGAAAAATTTTGGTTTGCTACGTATGTATTCACAGGTATTTATGTAAACCTTATTGGAATAGACATACACATCTAGATACATATGTACATAAATACATATGTACATACATACATACATACATATGTATATGAATTTTTTTTACAACCATTAACATAAAAACTACAAACATTCACACATACATATTTTGTAAAAGTCAAAACCTACATCCATACATAAGTACATAAATAACAGAAGGTTACATGGCTGAAAAAAAGGTAGATATATATATATATATATATATATATATATATATATATATATATATATATATATATATATATATATATATATATATATATATATATATATATATATATATATATATATATATATATATATATATATATATATATATATATATATATATATATATATATATATATATATATATATATATATATATATATATATTGGGTGTTTTTTATTGAGGTATAGAACTTTAAGTTGGCATCACTTTTTAACTGGCGGCCATTTTGTCAGCTTTCAAGTGATTAATATTTACTTTGGTTTGCCATTTCATCATGAACAGGTTGACAAAAGAACAACGCTTGCAAATCGTGCAAATTTATTTCGAAAATAATGGTTCAGTTCGCGAAGTTTACCGCAAGCTCCGTCCATTTTATGGTCGACATAATCGTCCATCAGAGCAATTAATTCGGTTAACCATGGATCGTTTTCGCACTACGTTTACTCTATGTGATAATACGCATCCGCAGAGACGTCGAACAGTGCGCACCGAAGAAACAATTGCCGCTGTAGAGCAAAGTGTTGAAGAGGACCCGAATGAATCGATTCGCCACCGTGCACAGCAATTGGAGCTTTGGAGACCGGTATAGAGCCATGATAACCGACTATTTTGTTCCCGAATTGGATGGCATGAATGTGGATGAGTTGTGGTTCCAACAAGACGACGCTACATGCCACACAGCGCACGTCACAATCGATTTATTGAAGGAAACATTCGATGAGCGCATAATTTCGCGGAATGGACCTGTCAATTGGCCACCAAGATCGTGTGATTTGACACCATTGGATTATTTTCTTTGGGGATATGTGAAGTCGCTCGTCTACGCCAACAAACCAGAAACGTTAGGGGACTTGGAAGCCAACATTCGTGGCGTTATTGCCAACATACGGCCCCATATGCTCGAAAAAGTGGTTGAAAATTGGACCTGTAGAATTGGCTTTATTCGAGCCAGCCGCGGCGGCCACATGCCCGAAATCATATTTAAACATTAATGGCATAAAATTATCCTTCCAATAAAGCCAAATTGATGGACATTAAAACGATTTTCTTGTGTTTTATTTCAATTCGAAGTTCTATACCTCTAAAAAAAACACCCTGTATATATATATATATATATATATATATATATATATATATATATATATATATATATATATATATATATATATATATATATATATATATATATATATATATATATATATATATATATATATATATATATATATATATATGCTACTTTTATACTATACACAATAATAAAATTGCGTAGTTACTTACAAACATGTATTAAAAAAAATTTGTTTGTACATAAAAAAAATTTTTTTTATACCTTTTTATTTTACTGGATTTGTTTTATCCTTTTTTCTCGACCATTTGTTTGAAATCACTCAAGCAAGTGGTGAATTTGAGATCAAACAAAAAGATCTGTCAACCTAAAAGTCTTTAACATACAGTCCACTGTTAAGCCAAATTCAACAGAAGGTCAATGACCACTAGGGTATTCATTTAATCGGGCTTTTGCTTTAATCGGCTAATCGGTCGATTAATTAACCGAGGTTTTGGCTTAATCGGTTAATTTCGGTACTAACCGGTTAACCGACTATTAAAGTTTTTTTCATAATTCAAGTAATTTTAACGAATTAAAATGCAATTAAATGCACTCACAATATTATGACAGTAAGGGAATGTATTTTGTTCAAGAATTATTCCGTGCAATCATTTTTAAAAGAGTAAACATATAAAATTCTAAGCAATCTTATTTTTAACTGATTCTAACATTCAATAAAAAACAAAATACACATTATACGGATTTTCTGTTGCTTTCAATATAGCCCGTTGTTTATGTTATAAGTACCAAACAATTACATGCATAGAAATAACACACACAGAAATACTTAAAATATTCTGTACATAAAATTAACGGAAATTGAAACTATAGAAATATACATTTAAAATCAGTGGTGTAGTGGTTAGTACATTAGAATATTAAACGAGAGGTCACATGTTCAATTTCAGCCAAGACCATGCGTGTGTTTTTTTTATTTGTAATGTTAAATGCATAAAATTAAGTAAGTTTATGTTGTTTTGCTGCAGCTAATTTACATACTATGTTTTGGCCAGATGGTTGATACGTTGGAATTCAAACCTGAACGAGCTTTGTTCGACTCTCAGTAGAAGTTAACATAACAAACGGAGTAAAAATATAAATTTAATAATATAATAATTAAAGATACGAAATAGTAAGCCTCTTAACATTTAAAAATAAAGCAAAAATCAATTATTTTTAAGGAACTTGTGGTTGATTATTCAACAGTGAAAATAGCAGAAACAAGGAAACCTCTTTTTTACGGAAGCTGCTATTAGTTCTTTTGACAGTGAAATTGATACAAACAAATAAGGAATCATTATTTTGTATGGTTTTAAGTCTGTTAACTTTTTAACATTTAAAGTAGAATAAACTTTTTGTTAAATTTGAAAGAAAAATAATTAGACCGGTTTTTAATTTAGTTTTAATTTATTTTATATTGCAATTTCAGTTAATTTTAAGTACTGAATATTTTGAATGTATGAAAAATAATTAAACACACAAAATATACGTTATAATACTACAAAATATGAAAAAATTTGTTACGTCGGTTAATCGACTAAAATTAACCGGTTTAACCGTTAATAAAAAAAAGCCAATTTTAAATTAACCGATCAGTTAATCGGGTAGTAAGTACACGGTTAACCGATTAGAGGTTAACCGAATGAATACCCTAGTGCCCACATATGATTTTATTTACATAATTACTGCTGTTGAAAAGAAAACACATAAACAAAGCAGGGACGGAAACACCAGTACAGATATAATTTTTTCTAGCACAAAATAATTGCAACCTTTATTCGCAATTAATATAAATAAAAGATTTAGCATAAATCTGCAATAATTAGATTATTAGATAATTAGATTAGTGTGCAATAAAACACGCCAAAATAGAAAAAAATTTAATAACTGTGCATAGAAAATGAAGAAAACTTGTTTATTAGTGAAAAAATAATTTTCTCCCAGCCTAGTACCCAATTATAAAGAAACAAGAGTAAATAACTTCCAGAATTAATTTAAGAATAGTAAAGAAATAAAATAATAAAATAGAATAAAAAACGCAAATACACAAATTGAAAAATATTGACTTACCGTCTCTGTGTACCAAAGAATTTTTTTATTTCTTCGTTGCTCGATCAGTATGCCGTAAAGAGTTTTGTACATTGCCCAGTAAAAATATTCTTTCCCAATATTTTCATGTTATTAAAATTTTCACTCAAATTCAATATTTTCTCTAAACTCAGATTTCTTAAAGAAGGTAACAGTGCAAACTTTTCCTTTATTCATATCGTGTTATAACTGCCAAAAAAGCTTAAGCGCCATAAAGTAAATTTTACAGGAGAAGTATTTTTTAGTTATCCTTGGTTTAAATCGAAGTAGAGCCCTTATATTGGCTATATAGGATTATAGTGAACTGTTATATCCCTACGGTAAATGGAACTGACACAAAACAAGTCACGTGACCGATTCCCAGGTGATAGGGACCAGTCCGAGTTCTAACACTTCCTATGAAGCGGACCAGCCACTTTTACATGGGGATGGCCTAGGATGAGGTTAATTGAGACTTTGTATGCACCTTGTAACTTGTCTCTGAACTATCTTATGGAGTCCTAATCGGTGCAGAATAATAAGATTATATATAAATATTATTCCAAAATTCAGCTGAAATTATCGAATAACTTATTTTTTTATTGTTACAAATCCAAGTAGAAATTGTATTTTATTTTTAAGCGGTGTCTTTGATGGGATTCGAACCGACAACCTCCGGCATGACAGGCTAGTACACTACCCACCCGACCACAGGGGAACTTACATATATTTCAATGTTATAAATACCAGTTAAGCTAGAGTTAATATCTGAATATGGTTACGGAACAGGTTCCTGAGTGGCATGGCAGTCTCATTGAAGGGAGACAATTAATATTATATAGATACTATATGATAGGCCTTAATCCAGGTGCATCGAATTTGTTCAGTGACGTTCACTACAATACTAGCCGGAGTACCAACTAAATTGACTGAAAATGGTTAATATGTGACCATTTACACCAATATGTCCTTTTTCACCATTCACTACTCTTTATTTTTGGTACCAGTCTCATTTTCTCAAGTCATACCACGATTACTTTTGGATCATTTGTCACCAAATTTTCCGCAGGGATTTAATGTTAATAGTTTTAACAAAGCATGTTTGTCGGGGCTAAGATATTTGAAGACATTATTGATTTCATGAAAAATCAATTAATTTAATTAAATTATTTTAAAACTAGTAATTATTATCCTTTTCAATCTGTTGTTTTACCGTTTCATTGATATGCTTGCAGTTTTTGACACTACTTTAGCTCTACTTGCAAAAGAGAATTTTAGCTTAAGCACACATTGCAGTTACAAACAAATGTAAACAAATTAAAATTTTAAAGGGAAAATGCAATTTAGCTAAAATTTCTTTTGCTGCATTTCCGTAACGGTACATGGCAGGACTTTGAAACTTTTACAGATAGTCCGATTTATCGTAAATAATATATTTTCGTCCAAAAACGATTTTCGAAAAGCATGTCGCTTGAGCTTTTTTTGCGGTTATGGCTCGATATAAAATGAACATTAAAAAGTTAAAAAATATATTGATATTGTTCGAATACATAAATATATTTTGTTGAACGACTATAAATTAAGTCGTATAATACATACATACTTACGTAAAGATTAGTCAGCATCTTTAAGACGTACCAAAGTTTAATCTGAAAATATCCTACATACCCAAAGTGAAAGATATCGCCTGTCAACCAACGTGAACTTAAGTTTACTTAACTTACATTGCGCTTAATATTAGTTAAAATAATCATCTAAAACTAACTACACTTAAAGTAAATAAAAATACAGCTGAATCGATTATTTAATATCTACCTACTTATCTTTTAATTGGAAACCCTCCTTCAAGGTGAGAATTTTAAACACTTAACCTGCACATAGTTCAAAAGATAAGTATTGCAATAGTAATCATTCTTTACTCGCATATTCCCTAATTGTAATTACTTTACTGAGTGATTATAATTAATAAATCTCGTATACAAGATTGGCCCCTATACTTCTCATACTCCATACTCTGTCAACTGGATACAGATTTATTTCCATACAATCATTGCAATTGTACTGAGATTCATTTTAAATACAATCAACCCAATTGTATTTAGTCTGTCGAATCAATACTTACCCAAACTTTACCTAAAATATTAAACCCAAAACCCCATAACAAACAAATTTTGCAATTTCTGAATTTTGAAACAAAACACCTACTGGTTTTGTTCCCTGAATACCATATAAAAGATACTCTCTCAAAGGAATAAATAAAATCTTTGCTTGCATTCTCATTTTCCCCATATTTACAAAAATTATTAAATACTTGTAAATAAAATCTCGAAGGTTGTCCCTGATTTATTTTATTCCTCAGCTAATTAACAACCAGCAAAACGATTTGAGATAATAATACACGCTAAACTTATACAAAGTCGTAGTTCAAGGAAATGATAAATGCCCTTGATATATGTGAATACGTTGGAAATAAATGTATCAAAGCTCTAATTTCACTGTGTAGTAATTTACAAAGTTGCGCCACTATATTACACTGCACTTTTAAAAGAATTGCGAGATTGTTCTAAAGTCTATGAGTTATATTCCGTGTTATATTGCACATTGAACAACCCTATAACCCTTTCTCAAGCTAAATCAATATAGTAAATATAGATTTGGAAATAGTGAAATAATACTGCCAACCCTACTGCTATTTAGCAGGTATTAATCCATTGTGAGACCGGTTGCAATGCATATTCAAACCTGCAACCCTACCATAATCATCATAAAACCCACAATAAATAAAAAAATTAATAACATTAAAATCAATCTGATTCATATATTGTTTAGCTTGAATAAATTTAATTATTTACCTGTCTGTATTATCTGGCTTTAAAAGAAACTAGAGCCTGACTCAACAGGCCCTATTTCCGTAAAGATAATATAGATATACTTTGTCTACTAGCTAGAGTTACTATCTAGTGCTAAACCCCATAGCCCCTTCATAGACAAAGATCTCAAAATTCATTATATGCTGCACTTAGTTTAGTTGAATAAACCCATTATCAGCTAAGTGTAATAACTCTAAACTAGTTCAAAATAAATTTTTTCTCATTTTACTTATCTCAATTTACATCCATTCCATTTAGTCTTTTTGTACGAAAGACCCACAAAATATTTTATGTACAAAACTCAGGAAATCATAGGATTATATTTCTCTTATTTATTCATAACTTTTCGCCCACCACTACAGCCATATTTGTTTACTTTTTCTTCAATTTATATCCCCATAGGGATATGCATTGAAGCCAAAGCAGCCAGAAAGATTTCCTGTGCTACCAGCAGCCCTTTCACATTATACTCTACATGTTACATAACTTAAATTTCTCCATTTAAATCATATCATTTGCATAGCCCATCTAATTGCATCATCCGTTGAATAATTATGCATTTTTTCCTAGAAATAGCCAATCTACATCATTACACCCAAGCAAAACTTCTAAATACAACAACCATCATTGTAAACATCAAGGTCCTGCAATGTATAAGTGCGCGTTGTGCAAGCCATTTCATTCCCTACACTTTTTTTGGAAGTTCCTAAAAATGTCTTAACGAGAGGGAAGAAGTAATCAATAGCAACAAGTATTGTGCCAATTGTCCGGCTCGTATCCATGTGCTAAGGTCCTGTACACCAACATATACAACCTGCAGCTACAACTACAACCTCAGCAACATCATCAATAAAATTAGACCAGAAGGTTATTGTGGAAGCAATTAGATCCCTGGCCCAAGTTCTTTGCACTAATTACAATTAACTTTCTCTTGCTTAAAGCCAAAGACGGCGGCATGTCCAACTTCACTTGGGCATATATAACATTGTAACGACATTATTTTACATTCTAATTACATAGTATTAAAGTATCCAGTCATGAATATCGTAAATTGTAATCGTAGTTGTTAATACTAAATTAATCGCGGGAAAACGCCATCTTTTTCTTTAATCGTTTCGGTTTAAGAAAACCGAAGTCATAAAATATATGAATAGGTAACATTTACTGCTTAACTCGAAACCAAGTCACATAAAACCCGCAATAAAGTCTAAAAAATAAACCCTAAATACAGATACTTACATTAAGAAATTTTAACATTAAATCAACATTAAAATTATATCTAAAAACTAAAATCTAAATCTAAAATCTAGAGAATTTTAATTGGAATACTTAATAAGAGGAAAATAAACAATTGAATTTATACTTATACAAAACTGAAGAAAACTATTATGTGTACATCTTTATTCTCAAGGAATACCCTATATCTGGTAAGCACCCATTTACCAACCACAGATAAAAGAATTAAGAACAAATTCTCTCTTTCTTCTTTTATCTCCTTAAACCCAACAATTCCAACCATTCATCGAGTGGTTAAAATTGGAATTGCCTTTATGGTTGGCCCTCGGATATCCCAATCCAATTCTCTCCCAACTAGAAGGAAATTCTTAGAAATTATTGCCACAAAATTATTAAAAATGGTAGAAGATTTTGTAAGTAAAATCAAACTTTACTTTTTGATTACACAAAACTTCGTGCTTCCTGACATATCCCCTTTTCCCCGAACGCACACGAATTGATATCATGATTTTAGTGATAGGTCAAAATTAAAAGATTTATTGATTATTTGAACTGTTTTGGTAATTTAAACCATTTGCAACATTTTTCTGTGTAAGCACCAAAGAAATGCAGGCACATAGACAAACTTAAAACACAACATATAAAAATTTTGTTTAAATCAAATTTTGAGAATATCTCAAAAATAAATTTTATTAAATAATTAAATAATTTAAATATTTTTATTTTATTTTTGCAATCTTCTCTGAAGTATAAACATAAAAAAACTTACCATAATCTTCCACACAGAATTTGATTAAATTTAATTTTTTTGGTGTTGCTCTACATTTCCCACAATCTGTCGCATGTTGTTAATATTAAAAAAAAATAAAGAAAAATACAAAATCAGATTAGGTATCGTCTCCGCGAGATATAGAAATTTTATATTACACTACTCAACACAAAGAAAGTTATGAATTTAGCCTATGCATTTATTATTCACCACCATATAGATAGTAGACCTGAATAAATTTAATTTGTGCATGACGTCACAGTTAGTAGTAGTAAATACACTATTTATTTTTACTAGGGATGTAACGATACGCCGTTTTGCCGATCCGATACCGATACCGATATTTAAAAATAAATATCGCCGATACCGATTCCGATACCGATACGAATATTGAAATTGAGTTCAAGTTTAGATTAACAAAACTCAAGTGCAATTTTTTATTATACAAAATTACATTATAAGAGAGAATATATAAAATTGATAAAACATTGGAAGTAATTTTTAAGGAGCTACATTTTATTTGCTTCCAACAAATCTATATTAAAAATATTAAATTAGTTTGGCTTAAGTTCATTTTTAATTTAATCATTCGATCAAATTATTTTTTATTTAAGAAAGAAATTCTAAAGCATGTAAAAATTGAACATTCAAAGAAAAATTTGGCTGTACGGAAGGTTGAACTGACAGCTGTTTCGTGACCACCAAGTCTACTCATCAGAGTCCTTTACCCACACTACCACTGACAGTGGCAACAACACTGTAGCGAAAATCCTACTAATATTAGTAAGCTCAATTAAGATGGCGACAGTGTGTTTGAATGTTCAATATTTACATGCTTTAGAATTTCTTTCTTAAATAAAAAATAATTTGATCGAATGATTAAATTAAAAATGAACTTAAGCCAAACTAATTTAATAACTTTGGATAAAACCATACAGTTCGACTAAAAATTCATAACTCAATTATTAAAACTCTAAAGGCACTTAGCTAAACATGAATGTGTACTGTTCCAAAAACTTTGGCCAAATAAACATTCAATAAAATCCCAGCATTGAGAATATCGACGATATTCCACGCTGGTAAGACTGAAATGCAAAAAGCTTAAAATAGTTGAACATGCTAAGAAAAGACAGTTAGTGAAGTTCCGAATATTTAGACAAAGTTCAATAAGGTGCGACTCGCCACAAGATGGCGACAGTGTGTTAATTGAGCTTACTAATATTAGTAGGATTTTCGCTACAGTGTTGTTGCCACTGTCAGTGGTAGTGTGGGTAAAGGACTCTGATGAGAAGACTTGGTGGTCACGAAACAGCTGTCAGTTCAACCTTCCGTACAGCCAAATTTTTCTTTGAATGTTCAATATTTACATGCTTTAGAATTTCTTTCTTAAATAAAAAATAATTTGATCGAATGATTAAATTAAAAATGAACTTAAGCCAAACTAATTTAATAACTTTGGATAAAACCATACAGTTCGACTAAAAATTCATAACTCAATTATATTAAAAATATTCAGATTAGTAGAAAAGCAGAAAAATTGTTTAATTCCTTTATAATTTAAAAAAAAATACTCGGCATGCTTTTTAAAAAATCGATTTTTTTTAAAGGACATTTATCAACTAATATTCTTCTAAATAACTTAATAGCTTAATTATTAAAAGACTTCTAAGTTTATATTTATTCACTTAAATTTACATGAAAATACAGTTCTGAGTTTAAATTCGCATAAAAAAATTGTGAAAATGGGTACTTTTTTATCCTTTTTCCTTAAGGAAAAATCATTATAGAATACCGAAAAAGAAATTTTTCCTAGCATCGCTTCCGATTCGGTGATTGGTAATCGAAAAACAGAACTTCTTGCAAGGGCAAGGATATGTAAAACTAATTAGAAATTACCAAAATTTGCAATAGTTCCAGATCGCGAGTTCTACATTTTCATGACTTCTTTGGAGTATCTCTTTTTTGCTGGAATAAGATTTAAAAAACAACGGCTTGAATTTCAATTCATGGTAAAATTAAAAAAAATAAATAATTTTTTTTGCAAAATAACAGCATAAAATATTATTAATTTTTAAAATTGATATTAATAAGATTTAAAAAATAACGAAGTGTATTTAATTCATGGTAAAATCGAACAAAAATAAATTATTTGTTAAAAAACTCTGAAAAATTTTTTAAAAGTATCGTCGTATCGGCAGTAAAATATCGCCGATACCGATGTATCGGAAAATCTGAAGTATCGCCGATATATCGGTATCGGTATCGGTATTCGTTACATCCCTAATTTTTACATCATTTATGAAATCTTAGCCCTTTTCCCTATATTTTTCAGACTATCCCGCAGAATGGAAGGTTTCGCTGACTACCATGATACCTAAGCCAGACAAAGATCATGCGAAGGCGGAATCATATAGGCCTAAGATGTCAAAGCTATTTGAAAAGCTATTTATGAGTAAGCTAACACATATACTGAATGGTACTGGATGTATTCCAGACTAGCAATTAGGTTTTGAGAGACAACATAGCACGGTCGAAAAAACACATAGACTCGTGAACTTGGTTAGAAAAACTTTCGAGAAAAAGAAATAGTGTTCTACGCTCTTCACCGATGTTTCTCAGGCATTTGATAAACTAAAGCAAAACCTACCCGCAAAACCATTAAGCTTTTAGAAAACTACTTAACTGAGCGAAAATTTGTTGTTAAGGAAGGTAGTTTCTAAGCCCTCCGCAACGATTGAAGCCGGAGTTAAGACAGCATTCCCGGTCCTGTATTATATTTGATATATGCCCCTGACTTGCCGGTAAGCAGCAACATGCACATATCAACTTTCGCTCATGATACATCTTTTCTAAGTGTTCACAAAAGTCATCAGGAAGCTTTCCGCAAACTGCAAGAGTATATACCCCATTTGGAAATAGCTAAAACAAAGGCGGTTAAAAATTAACGAGCAAAAATGTCTACATATCTAGGCGCACGGTAGTGCGCCAGGCCAAGTTCCGGCCACACAGTGCCTATATTTACACGAAACCATTCGAGCAGCTTTTACCCCACTCATAACTTTGCTCTACTTAATGATAAAATAATGAAACTTGAAACAAAAAAAGTAAAAGCGTCCCGATATGTTAAGGTGTAAAAAGTGCATATTTTAGTACCTATTCACTGACTCACTCACTCACTCAGTGACTGACTCATCAATATTATTGGCCACGTCCACTATAGCTAGAATGCTGAAATTAGGTATACATACAGGTAGGTCTTGGTGAGCAATTAAATAGAAAAATATGAAAACGGATACTTTTTACCTGGGGGACTAGGGTTTCCCTTCTTTTTATAGGACACTTCCAGTATAGCTAGAAAGCTGAAATTTGGTACTCAATAGATCCTGATAATCAATTAAGGAAAAAAAAACTTGAAAACGTGCACTTTTCATCTGTGGGACTAGGGTGCTCCTTATTCATAGGGGGCACTTCCGCTATAGCTAGAAAGCTGAAATTTGGTCTACTGGTAGCTCTTGGTAAGCAATTAACTTAAAAAAAATATGAAAACGGGCACTTTTCACCTTGGGGGGAGTATGGTGTGCTTTCTTTGTATGGGGCACTTCCAGCACATCTAGAAAGCTAAACTTTGGTACACAGGTAGGTCTTCGTGAGCTATTAGCTAGACAAATCTGAAAACTGGGAGTTTTTTCTTGGGGGGGGGGGGGGGCACTACGGTTCTGCTTCTTTGTATGGGGCACTTAATATCCAAAAATTTCGACGGTAAAAGGTATTGAGATCAAAATAAGGCTTACAGGTTACCTAGAAGTGTGATGGTATTGTGCATATCAAGAACCTGGTCCTTATTTTTATCTCAGTACTTTTTACGGCCGAAATTTTTGAAAAGAAAGTAGGCCTTATTTTCACATTTATATTTTTGTGCGGATTACTTTTACATTGTGAAGAGATACCTGCCCACCTATAAAAATCAATAACCAAACTATACCTCTACACACTTAAGTAAAATATCTCGATGTTCATCTTGATCGTCGTCTAACATGGAAGTCCAAGATAAATGCAAAGGTCACCCAAATGAAATTAAAAGCGGCTCTCTCTCTCTTGCTACTTATATTAAAATAAATTTTACTTTTTTTAGTATTATATAATTTGAGGCATTGTTTATTTATTTGTGTTTCTAGTTATTGCAAAAGTTCGCAAGTTTCTAAGCACAGAAACAAATAACCAATGCCTCAAATCAAATAATTCCTAAAACAAAAGTAAAATTTATTTTAATACAAGTAGCACTAGCAATAAAAACGCATAAAAACGTGTTTTTTTATGGAATACTGCCTTGCTGATGTAATGAATGGCAAAGTGATGCTGCTTGAAAAGATCTTTGAAACGATCTAATTTTTTTTATACATTGTCTTGGAAGAAAATACGAAAATATGCAAAAAACTACAAAATAGACCTTTTTCAGACACGATCCAGCTCACGGGCGGTCATCGCTAGACCCTCAAATGTTTTAAGAATCCTCATTAAAAAGCCCGGTCTTTAGTTTGAGAGGGGCAATAAAAACACATTTTTCATCTTCATACTAGTCGAGTCGATTTAATGTACATATCTATATGACATATTCCATATAAAACCAACGAGTGATTGGGCCCGACCCCTCCGAATTGAACCAAGCTCGGTACGATAGTTAAGTTTTGTACAACTGTCATTTCACCAAAAACATTAGAGGAATATTTCCAGTGGTTCCCAAATTATGATGCATTTAATGTATGATAAAATACAAAATTTGCTTGAAACTATTTTCATATAACTGGTTATAACTTTTTTAATATCTAAGATAGACGAATTATTTATGTTTTGTTTTAAAGGTATTATAATAGTGCTTTACCGACTATAAAAATAAAAGAAGTTATCATAATTATAGAAGTTGGTTTTTCAAAATCCGCGATTCATGATGCTGTTACTAAAAGAATGGTATTTTTAAAATATTAAAAAAAAATATATATTAATGTTTAACTCCTCCACTATGTCGTCACCAAATCTCTATGTGGTACTCTTACAGGTTCCTGAGTTATTAATAAAACTTTTCAACAAAGTGGAAATATTGATAAAATTTTTAGTAACAATAGCACACAAAAAAGAAAAAATGGCTTCTACATTTAACCAAAACCACTTGTCTATATGTATTTTGGCGCACTGAATCAAAATCTGAGGTCCCTTTGGCTCATAAAGCATCAAGATTTCGATAAAGTTGCAAAAGTTGTAAAATTCCCAAAAAACTGCAGCTACACAAAAAAGGGGTGTATATTTGACCAGACTCGCCTATCTACATGTATGTTGATGCGCTGAATCTGCATTTGAGCTTAGTTTGGTTAGTACGTGCTCAAATCTGGAGTAAATTGCCAAAAACTGGCACAGTTCTCGAAAAAATGGTACAGTTCTCGAAAACACTGCAGTTTTTCGCAATTTACACTGAATTTTGAGGGTGTACGAACCAAATGAACTCTAGACTTGGATTCAGAGCGTTAAAATACATGTAGTTGTGGTGTGATGGTTCTGTTCAAATGTAGAAATCACTATTTATTTTTTGTGTGCCGGTATTACTAAAAATTTTATTAATATTTCTACTTTGTTTAAAGTTTTATTAATAACTCAGGAACCTGTAAGAGTACCACATAGAGATTTACAGCCATATTTATAAATATTTAAAACAGGGTAATAAACTACTTTTAAGCAAAATTTCATAAAATTGCATTCATAAATGTATATTACACGAAAATTTTAAAATAGGTTTAAAGATGGTATGCACCTACTATAAACCTTCAATAAATTCATATCATCGAAATATCAATTTTAACTTCAAATATCTCTGCAAATTTAGCACACAGGCATACATCATATACTTTAAATTAAAGCTTGAAGTCTTCGCTATAAGCGTTCAAGTATGTTTTTTTTAATTTGATAGAATATGCCACTGAATTATTTAAGTTAAACAAAATTCGCAGCAAAATTAGCACAAAAAAAAACAAAAGACATAAAAGCAAAAATAAATGTTAGTGATGTAGAAACAATAAACCTAAATAAAAATAGGCTCGTTATTCGAGTACCTTTTTCATATATGATGTAAAGAGTCGTGTGAATTCTTTTGTAATCATTTAACATTTTTGATTTTACTTCATAGAAAACTTGTATTTAATAAGTCGAGAAATATATGTGTCGTTCATTGTAAAAGTGGGGTAACTCCATATATTTAATAAATACATATTTTTGTAGAATAGTATCACATTTAGTCGTATCTATCGTAGTTACAGTGAAGCAACTCCAATATTTGCACCAAAACCCCATAGATTGCGTTACTTGTTTACTCGCGGAAGTAAAACTGCAAAATATTCACTATAAAAGGCTCGTTTTCTAGAAATTTAATTACAAGGAGATAATACACTGTTACAATGAACGACACTATAATATGTGTATAAGAGAGTTCAAAAAACTTAACTTCGCGAAAACAATAAAAAGCTATTCATTTATTTCAATATCCGAATGAAATCATATTCTTTTTATTGCAACACTAACTACAAAACATGGTGGCGTTGCCAGTATCGTAACCTAAAATTCCTTAAAGCACACAATGTCTGTTGTAGTGTTTATGAATGCAATTTTATATTAAACAGTTTTTAGCGTGAAACTGTTCAATAAAAATTGTGAGTCTTAAACCTAAAATAAAAATTTTTTTATGCATGTGGCTGTTAGTGATGACATAGTGGAGGAATTAAACATTAATATATATATATATATATATATATATATATATATATATATATATATATATATATATATATATATATATATATATATATATATATATATATATATATATATATATTTTAAATTTTAACAATACCATTTTTTTAGTTACAGCATCATGAATCGCGGATTGTGAAAAACTCACATCTATAATTGTGATATATTTTTTTTATTTTTGTAGCCAGTAAATCACTACTATAATACCTTCAAAACAAGTTATAAATCATTCGTCTAGCTTCGATATTAAAAAAGTTATAACCAGTTATATGAAAGCAGTTTCAAGCAAATTTTTTATTTTATCATACATTAAATGCATCATAGCTTGGGAAGCACTGGAAATATTCCTCTAATGTTTTTGGTGAAATAACAGTTGTACAAAACTTAACTACCGTACCGAGTTTGGTTCGATTCGGAGGGGGTCGGCCCCAAAATCATGATTTTTTCGTTGGTCATATACCTAATAATAATGTCATTACCTAATAATAGTGAAAACAATACTCTTTGCCCTTCCTTACAATGTCATTTACGTACCCAAAACATGTTCCAATAAAATTATATGCAGAAGAGAGGTACTTTTGTATATATGTAAGTATACTGCGATTCTTTAAAAAGACTATACTAATTTAAGCCCAAAATTGAAAAATATACATAGTGAAGAATTAAAAAATGCGTTAAAACTCGTAAAATCAAAAATGCATTTTACTAGTAACTTTTGATGTGATGCAAAAATTTTATTTATGCAATTCTTCCATATTTAAGTTTGCGAATAATAATTTCACAGCCTAAGGTCGGATACATACTTACATTCAAAAGTTGCAAATTTGTTGAGTACTGTTATTAATGTTTAAAAATATGTTTCATTATTGCCTCTGTTTTTCTTCTATTATTTAAACTTACATTTTTTCATTTCATCTCCATGGGTAGGTTCTCTATTTTCACTGACCGCTGCACTTTCGGCTTGTATCATATTAGCATTTGTTGGCACTTCTGTCAATTGGGTCGAACAGCAAGAAAACACAATGGCAGCAACAAGAAGAGCAAATGCATTAGTAACAGCAGGAGTAAAACGTTTTATAAAAATTAATCATCATCATCATCATTGGTTGGTTTTTGTTTTTATTAAATTGAATATTTTGGTCTTGCTCCCAACTGATATTAAAAGTATAGTAAGTGTTAACAAACGCAATGATAGCACAGATAAATAAAAGAAAAAAAGAAGAAAATACGTATGTATGTATGTATTTATGTATATTAAAACAATATCATGTTTCTGGAAGCACTAAAAAACGTTGATGCCTTCCACATGCGATCTTTTGAAGCGCTTTCGAGGATGCTCAAAAAGAAGGCAGGTTAAATTACAAAGTTAGTCAGCATTTTACATTTCTTCAACACGAACTACAGCTTTCATATATGTTCTAAGGAATATATGTTCTAAGGAATTGTCGCACACATTGTTTCAAATAACCACTAACACATTTGAAAACGCAAAACCCATTTACAGCATTATTATCACTGTGAGGAAAATTGGGCAATATTTTGTTAGATGTTATGGTGCCATATAATCTATAGTAATTACTTGCATGCGTAAATACAGGGGAATGGCGACAGCTAATTGCAGGTGATGGCAATATATGTTGCAATAATTGTCAATGAATTTTTGTTACACCGGGGGCCCGTTTCTCAAAAAGTACAAGTTACAAATCTTCAAGTAAAATACACACAAAACAACAATAACATTTGTAAAAGTGTTGTTGTTTTGTTTGTATTTTACTTGTAGATTTGTAACTTGTAATTTTGAGAAACAGGCCGCGGGTCTTGACGAGGCATAAGTTTGAAAATTTTTGTGTTCGCAATTGCCAAAATCTGTTGCTAACACAAAAAATGACTAATGTGTGGACAGCAAATGTTAGTGTTCGGACACATGTTTGGAAATTGATGTTCAAACACAAGACAGAGCAATTATGTTACGACACAACCTGTCAAACTTAGTATGTATGTAGTGGTTTCTGTATAATTTGTTAGTTTTTATGGAAAAAAATAAGAAAGAAAGCAAATAAACAAAATATTTAAACTGTTCTTTAATTATTTGCACATTATTTGTGTTCATATTCATAATTTTTTTTATAAATACAAAAATAAAAAATGAAATATATGGACAATTTATAAAATGCCGTGCAAGTTTACTACACCAATATATAAAAATTGGGTTCAAACATCTCTAAGTTTACCCAGCATTTAACAGAAGTTTGATCAGAGGCATTTTTGTGACGTCTTTCTGCCGACGTTATTGCTTATGTTCAGAAATAAAAGTTGCTCGTCTGGTCGCAGTGCTAACAACATATAATATTGCGAAAAAATTGTGCAAAAAATAATATTTCGTGCTCAATATTACTTTTTATGTTAATAAAAAGCAAATATACATCGTTTTATTAAAAATGCACAAGAACCTTTTTGTTTGTATTGTGAACTAGGATAGCTACGTGTTCTCTTACCGTTAACATAATAAAGCAGTAAAGCTCCCGATTCACTATCCTACACGATCGCACGATTCATTCACAAGAAATTTTTACAGAAGTCAGACCTACTTCAAAAAACCGCATCAAAATGGCGTTGCAGGTGCCACACTATTATACAAAAATGATGCAAAAAGATCTGTTTGTTTTGTGTATGCACACCAAAATGTCGGCAGAGCTGTTAAATTCCGGTCCACACGTGCAATTTTGGTTGCAGCAATTCTTCATTTTTTAGTGAGAAAGAGCGAGAGAAGAATATATATGGTATATATATCTATTTCAACACTCTCCCACAAATTCAGAAATTGCTGCAACAAAAATTGCATGTGTGGACGCGGAGTAGCAAAAATTTGTTGAGGTCTTTTGTTAGCACTACTCATATTATTTTAAGGTGGTGCGGCAGAGATAGCAAAATTATATATTTTGTTGTCTGTTCTTTCGTATTGCAAACAATTTTCGTCAGGACGCCCTGTTAAGTCGAATAGAATTCTGTCAGATTTCTTAATGACATATTTGTACGATTGTGTACGATAGTTAAAGTCTAGTTAGCAAAAACGTGTCGCAGTCGTGGGGAACAGCTAGCAAAATCTGTAACATAAAAAAAGATCGTTGCTGTTTACTAAAAACGTATCGTTGCTTTTGTCACGTACAAAATCTACAGAAAGTAGATTTTTACGTTGTAAATGTCAAACTAATGTCAAAGGTATTACAATCCAATACAGCTGACAAAATTATTGCCGTGATACGTTTTCTATAACTAGCACCTTAAGTTTAGTGGTACTGTAAATTCTAAAGCCACACGATACGTTTCTACTAAGGGTGTTTGCCAAACGGTAGTAAGTAAATTTTTGACACTTCTGAGGCGAATAAAATTTCACTAGCTCTGGGGGGCTAGTAGAATTTTTGACACAAGAGATAAATTTTTGACAAGCAGAAATTAGAAGCATGGTATTATAACAAGGTAAAACCAGCGCCGTCGTTTTTTGGAAATTCGAGCGTCGCGCCCAATACATTGATTTTGCGGCACTTAAATGTAGTTAGACTGTGAAAAATGCATTGTATTTTTTTTTTAAAGAGAAGTAACACAATTAGGCAATTAATGCCTACCAGTTAATTAATTATTACCTTCTTTGGAAAAGGGATAGTGTAGAGAGAACAGGTTGTGAAGTGGAAGATAGATAGACAGCTTAATTCATTTCCAACCGTGATAGTTTTTTGTAGAGCAGTTTTGCAAGCCCCTCTGGTGTCAAGTAGAAGCATTGAGTTGTTTAAGCTGTGTAGCTATTTTATTAGTAATTTTACTTCACCGACGGTTCTGCTACAATGCCGTCGAAGGAGTGTGCTATGAAGTGCATTAGAATATGTTATTATTACTCGCTGCCGGTACTACCAAAGTAATCACTGCTATGCCTTCATCACTGTAACAGTCCAACAACAATCAACACAATAACACTGCAATGCACATGAGAAGAATGCATGATGTTGGCTTGCCTGAACCTTGCGAAAAATTGTACATCATGTGATAAAATTGTTCGCTACAGCAGAGAATTTTTTCTTATATGTATAAAAATGTTCTTTTAAAAATTTTTTGGTAGCTGGCTGCTTGTAGGAATTTTTTTTTTCGCCGCCGCAAAATTTTATATTGTCAAAAATAGAAATTCATTCGTGGCTTTATCTCTCACTTGCATGCTGCGATACTTGAAAGATATATTAGCATGTGTAAAGGCATGGTTAAGTATATTGCGCTAGATAGAATTGGCGGCTATTATTGAGGCGCCGACTCCACCTGGTGGCGGCGGTCAAAAATTTTACAGAAGTCTGACCGACTTTACACCGGGTCTTCATGAGACATAACACAAGGTCTGCACGTGACATTTATTATTTCTTAAATCCCAATTCACATATGCAAGTCGTATTGATCAGCTTCTTATTCAGCTGTGAGAAAAATAAAGAAATTTGTATTCATTTCTCTGTCGTTCTCTCAGCTGAATAAGAAGCTTACCAATAAGACTTGCATAATGTGAATTGGAACTAACAGCATGTTGACAGAACGCGTTGCAATCAAAACATGCGCGAGTGGCTTATGGACGATTACGTAACAATTTGCGTCTATAGAAGACGTTCCTTACTTTTCGGCTCATATAGAGTTGCCCATCTACAATAAATTTTATTTGTTTATTTTTTCTCATGCAAAATTATTGTTTTTTATCCAAATAAAGGTAACCCTTTTAATGGCGCACACTACTAAAAGCTTTTGCTTGTAAAGAAAAGAAATAGATTTCAGCTAAAGTTTTTCATTTTGCATATAAAGACAATTATATGGTATATAGCTTAACACAAATAAATGAAATAAAGTTGTTAAGTTCAAATAATGGTAGTTTTCCAGTTTTTGATGTGAAATTGATGTTATTTCAACAATTAATTGTTAAGGCGAATGCTATTTTCCAACTGGCTGTTTTTAGCGCCGATGACGTCACTTTCCGTCTTCTAAATAAAAAAAAAATTACAATGACAGATATAACACCGCAAACATGATTGACGTCAATATTTTTACGCGTATTATAGGCGTATTGCGACTTTTTACTCGCAAGCAAAAAGGGAAACGAAATGATATTTTTCAAGATTAAAAAAGCAAAAATGGTGTTTATAATAAAATATTATTACATATGTTTGCTATACATTTGTCATAACGCTGTCTTTTTTATATAAAATAGTGCTTTTAGCTGTAAACCAATAGGAAGAAAATATTTTCACATTTTGTGTAAAATCTTTATTTTATGTTTTAGCACACATACATGCATATGTTTTTTGTTAATATATTTTCGTTATTATTATGCAAGGCACATTTAACAGGTACAGGCATTTCTACAACAATAGCAAATTTGTCGTAAGAACTACCTTAACAGTTGTGACAAAAAAATTTGAACGATGGGTGGAACTATCAGTGCAGACAACTCTTTAAGTAAATGTTAAACATCATACAGGACGCACTCTGTATAAGGTGTTTGATAGTTTGCATATCTTCAGATGTTATGCGCCTATCGTCAACATCCACTAAGTTTGCCGTTTAATCAGGCTAGTGAGCTGTGCTAATGACTCCACCTGTTAAAATCTCTTATAAATTTTTTAGTGTTGAGCAACATATTTATTTACGCGTTTTACAACACAGAAACAAAAACTCGATTCTTATCGTATCGAGTAACATCATTAGAAAATTTCACACGATCGAAATTAATATCGATTCGAATGTAATTTCGATCACGAATGCGAGAATTAGCCCCTGTTTTTTTAACATTGATTTCCAAACATGTGTTAGAAAAGAAACACATTCAGTCCACAAGTTAATTTCTTGTGTTAGAACAGAATTTTGACAATTGCTAACACAACAATTTTCAAACGTATGTCTCATGAAGACGGGGTGTAAGTTTGGAAATTATTGTGTTCGCAATTGTCAAAATCTTTTGCTAACTAAAAATTTACTGTGTGGACGGTAAATGTTAGTTTTCTGGCACATGTTTGGAAATTGATGTTCAAACACACGACAGAGCAATTATGTTAGGACACAAGCTGTCAAATTTAGTACGCATGTACATAGTGGTTTCTGTATAAATTGTTTGTTTTTATGGAAGAAGAAGAAAAAGGAAATTTGTTGATGTTCATGGCCTCATCTTTGGCTTGCATATGTAAATGCTATGATACTTGAAAGATGTATTAGCATGTGTAAGGGCATGATTAAGTATTTTGCGCTAGATAGAATTGGCGGCTATTATTGAACCGGCGACTCCAACCGGTGGCGGCGGGTAAAAATTAAGCGGCAGCGACTTTTCATTTTTGGCTTGCATTTCAGAAATGTTAGATTTTCAAAACAAAATAAACGTCAAACAGTTTGTGTACGTTTTTTATCAAGAGAAATTTGGCTGAGCTTGAGCTGTGACAAAATTGTCAAGACACTGCAATAACACTAATAAATGCGTTCTATACCTGATAAATTTTTATCTTGATAACGATTTGACATTTATCAGGATAAAAATTTATCAGGTATAGACTCACTCTTATTTATAATTTGTCTATTATTTAAATTCTGTGGTTTTCTTGAATAAACGCGGATGTCCATTTTTTCGATTTTGAGTAATTGATGAAAATCATATTATTTTATGTGCTCTTTTACATTGCCCAAAAATTTCGCTAATACCATGGAGCCACTACGAGATATTTTTTTTAAACAGCGTAACTTCTTAACTCATTCAAATATTTTTCAGCTCTAATATACTAAATCGACTTACAATTGCGTCCTGGAAATTTATTGCCATTGAAAAAACATACAGCCACATGCGTTGTTATTTTTGATCACATATCCGAACTATTTTTGTTTATTGTTGAGTTAATAACAAGTGTTAGTTACTTGTGCGCAACCATTTTTCAGCTAAAAAATCTTGTGTGCTTGAATCAGTTCAATGTAAACAACTTTTGTCGACATAAGGTTTTTGTGCACACACTTTTAGTGTCCTTGGCAAATTTTTTGTTTTTATATTGTTCTTTAGGATCTTACCCTTAAAGAATTTTCGCCTGAAATTGGTTCACAAACTTCTTACAACATATGTTTATATGGATGTCCGAAAAAAGTTTGATAAAAATCACACAGAGTTCTTAGTATTAAAGATAAAGTATTTTGGCTCTCCTGAAAAATTTGATTTTCAACAAGGTCAACAAGGTCATTATTAATTTTGGAATCGCACGATTTCAAATCGACTCGATTTACAAAGCAGCACTGAATAATTAGTCGACTTTAAAAAATAGCTCGATCTGAAGTAGACTAGGCTTACATAACATAGCGTCATCACGAGCCATTGATTTGTCTTGACAAAAGTCAAAGTCGATATGAAAACATAGCACTAACATTTTTCTGATGTTTTTATGTATGAAGTTTGACAAACTTATATCCCGTGATGACGGGATGTGACATGAGGAATATTGTACAACAACGTTAGCAGAAATGCAGAAGTACGTAACTAACAAAAAAATTTAAATCTCTTCCTTACACTGCGTCTTCACGTAGTAATATTTATTTCTAAGCACAAGCAAAAACGTCGGCAGAATAATTTTATTTTTGCATCTTGCTTGAGGCGGAGAACTCGTATAGCAAATTTTCCACAAATTTTACGCATTCATATTTAGAAAGATGATGTAAAAAATGCGTATCTCGATTTATTTCGAAATCGTATTTTTAACGTTTTATGGTAGCCGAATTCTAAATACAACCTGCCTAAAGAACTAAGTAAGCTACTGTTGAAAATAACGGCTTTATACCCACTTAAAATTTTTTTGTATGTAAATTTTCTAGTTTTTATTTAGTTTTTCCTTCTCCTGTAAAATAACGAAAATTCGAGTTTCGCCTTTTTTATACTAAGCCATTGATATTCTGCCTGTGCATAATTGTGAATCGAATTGGTCTGACATCCTTTTCTCCACAAAACGGGTAGACTGCATTAATGAAATTCGTTTGCAATGAGTTTTCAACAAGAACTTTATTTTCCAACATGCGCGGTCATAAATTAGTATTAGTTTATTTTTTGTTTTAAAAATAAAAGTTGGCAGAGCTTCCGTCAGGAATTGCCAACCGACATATACCGTCGTATAGGAAGCGGGACTCCTAATATCCACTCCTAGAGTTTTTATGGTATCCACCAATGTTAAAAACAGTTGCACGCGATAATGGAAAATTCAAAAAAAACGGAAACGCGATACAGTTAGTCGAGGTAGATCACTTGCGAGAGTGAGCCACAAAACTCTGGAAGGCTAATAAACGACAGTGGCCTGGTTGTATTTACGAAGTAATTGAAAATGGCGCGTGATGTTGACTCGCCTATAGCTGCTTTACGAGTAAACCCATTAATTTATGCGCTTAAAAGCAGGAACATATCGATCTTTTGCTGCAATAGAGTCCTAACTCAAAAAACTTGTTTTGCAGAACATGAGTATAAAGTTTTGTATTTACTAAGAACTTAATGGTAAAATAAAACTTTATTATTCTATTGCAGCAAAGGCTCGATATATTTTCCTTTCTCTAATCACTACAAACGAAAACAAGCAATTTCGTTATGTTTTCATTACTGCACGTCTCCACGCGCAATATATATTTCCGAACATAAGAAATAACGTCGGCAGAATAACAGCACAAATATGTTCATGTACAGGCTTATCTTCTGAGCTACAGAGCACGTATTGAGGTATTGGACATACATTTAAAAAATTCAATGAATGGATCGATGTTTTTCGGATTTATTTTAATACATTTAATTTTGTATAAAACTATTTTATTTAAATTTGCTTTATTTTATTAAAAAAACATTGTATTTTTACCACAGCCACAATTTTATTTTGTTTAATTCACGCAAACAACAAATGCCGATCAAATTTGACAGCTTATGTTCAACATTATTTCTTGAACATAACCCTACGTCTATACCTGATATATTTTTATCATGACAAATGTCAAATTCCAAATAGGAAAAACCGCTAAAATAAAACAAATTATTTTTCAATATAAAATTTTACTTTGTGTCATGATAAAAATATATCAGGTATAGACGTAGGGTAAATTTGAACAATTATGTCGCAATTTATTTGCAAATAAATGTTTCTGTGGTCACACGTGAACATGTGATGTTGGAAATAGAATTTGACAAATGAGAACATAATTAATTCCAAGTTTATTGCTCGTGGAGACACCCAGTTAACAAATTGCATAACTGGCAATTTTAATGTATTGTTGTTTATTTTATAAAAATTTCACCAAAATTTTGTAGAATAAATAACAAGTTTAAGCATTTTTATGAAACCATTTTTTGTTTGCTTACTTAATAAAAATATGACAAAAGTTGTGTAGAATCCATGTAATATACAAAAATACAGAATATAAAACAGAACACCTAATTTTGACGTTTAAAAAGGCCTGTTATCATGTGTTATGCACTTTAACTTGCAAAATGTTCAATTACTACCATAATATAAAAGAGATAGTTTAGATAGATTCAAAGCAATAAGACGTGCTGTCCCTTTCATATAATAATCTTAATGTTGTAACCTGTCAGGCTTTGTATAAAATTCATAAGAGTACCCCACTAGATACTTTTGAACGCCGTTAAGGCCAACAAGGTACAAAGCGGCCAAACACCATAACTTGCTAACGCCGTAAAAAAACGGGAACTTATATGGTAAAGTATGGTAGCGCCACTATCAAAATATTGATTTTAAAATCGATTTATATAATAGTTAAAGCTTATATATAGCGAAAAGGTTATTATTATATTAATAAATAAATATAGCGGTATAGAAATAACGGATAAAAAAAATCAGAAAATTCAACTGCGTACTAACACTACTGCATACTAACTGAAAGGCTAGTTTAAATAAAGCAGTCCGACCGCGAGTTATACAAATTACCCTGTACTACCCACTATATCACAACGACAACTGCAAACAATACGGTATGCATATATATATATATATATATATATATATATATATATATATATATATATATATATATATATATATATATATATATATATATATATATATATATATATATATATATATATATATATATATATATATATATATATATATATATATATATATATATATATATATATATATATATATATATATATATATATATATATATATATATATATATATATATATATATATATATATATATATATATATATATATATATATATATATATATATATATATATATATATATATATATATATATATATATATATATATATATATATATATATATATATATATATATATATATATATATATATATATATATATATATATATATATATATATATATATATATATATATATATATATATATATATATATATATATATATATATATATATATATATATATATATATATATATATATATATATATATATATATATATATATATATATATATATATATATATATATATATATATATATATATATATATATATATATATATATATATATATATATATATATATATATATATATATATATATATATATATATATATATATATATATATATATATATATATATATATATATATATATATATATATATATATATATATATATATATATATATATATATATATATATATATATATATATATATATATATATATATGTATATATATATATATATATATATATATATATATATATATATATATATGTATATATATATATATATATATATATATATATATATATATATATGTATATATATATATATATATATATATATATATATATATATATATATATATATATATATATATATATATATATATATATATATATATATATATATATATATATATATATATATATATATATATATATATATATATATATATATATATATATATATATATATATGCATACCGTATTGTTTGCAGTTGTCGTTGTGATATAGTGGGTAGTACAGGGTAATTTGTATAACTCGCGGTCGGACTGCTTTATTTAAACTAGCCTTTCAGTTAGTATGCAGTAGTGTTAGTACGCAGTTGAATTTTCTGATTTTTTTTATCCGTTATTTCTATACCGCTATATTTATTTATTAATATAATAATAACCTTTTCGCTATATATAAGCTTTAACTATTATATAAATCGATTTTAAAATCAATATTTTGATAGTGGCGCTACCATACTTTACCATATAAGTTCCCGTTTTTTTACGGCGTTAGCAAGTTATGGTGTTTGGCCGCTTTGTACCTTGTTGGCCTTAACGGCGTTCAAAAGTATCTAGTGGGGTACTCTTATGAATTTTATACAAAGCCTGACAGGTTACAACATTAAGATTATTATATGAAAGGGACAGCACGTCTTATTGCTTTGAATCTATCTAAACTATCTCTTTTATATTATGGTAGTAATTGAACATTTTGCAAGTTAAAGTGCATAACACATGATAACAGGCCTTTTTAAACGTCAAAATTAGGTGTTCTGTTTTATATTCTGTATTTTTGTATATTACATGGATTCTACACAACTTTTGTCATATTTTTATTAAGTAAGCAAACAAAAAATGGTTTCATAAAAATGCTTAAACTTGTTATTTATTCTAAAAAATTTTGGTGAAATTTTTATAAAATAAACAACAATACATTAAAATTGCCAGTTATGCAATTTGTTAAC
>OY101451.1:57257736-57290736 GCA_956483635.1 Panzeria rudis
GATTTTTTGCTGAATCTACCTTTTCCAAACGAATGATGTTAATAAAAAGTTCGGGTATTATGTAATTTGTTGGTCGCTTTTGAATAAGCAGGTATTTGGATTTATTTGGATTGATACTAAGACCATTAGCATTAGCCCAACAATAGATACGCTGGAGTTCGGCATTCAATATTACGGTGCATTGTTCAATTTCCGATGAATCACACGCTATATAAATCTGAACATCATCAGCGTACAGTCTAACTTTACAGTGACGAAGTTGTTTCGGCAGATCGTTAATATACAACGAGAATAGCAAAGGTCCAAGGATTGAACCTTGAGGTACTCCTCTAGTAACTTGTAGAGGATTGGACTTTAGGTTGCCATTTTGAACAAACTGCGACCTATTTGATAGGTATGTTGATATCAACTGTAGCTGTTGTGGAGAACATAAACATGTTTTTTAACTTATAACATAAAAGTTTGTGATCAATTGTATCGAAGGCTTTCGAATGATCTAGGAGTACTAAAAAATTTGTTTTCCGTTCATCAATTGATTTTCTTATGTCTTCTGCAACATCCACTAATGCAGTGATACAACTATGTTTACTGCGAAAAGCAGACTGCTGCTCACTCAGCAAATTGTGATCATTTACAAAACGTGTTATTTGGTTGTGAACAACCCTTTCGAATATTTTGGACATAAAAGGTAAAATCGCAATAGGTCTAAATTCTGTACTGGTTTTAGGAACAGGTATAATTTTAGCATTTTTCCAGTTCAAGGGATAACAGCTAGTAGTAATTATTGTGTTAATTATATGCGTTACAAAAGGCAGCAGTTTCGGCAGTAGAATTTTGAAAAATTTAGGATGAATGTTATCTGCACCAACAGCGTTTGAATTGATAGTCATACATCTTGAAAGAACTTCATATTCGCTTACACAATCAAGGGAAAAGTTGTAAGAGGAATCTCGACTGTTGTCACTGTAATAACTAAGGTTAGCTTCTACTGTAGTTGCACTTAGAAATTTGAGCTCATCAGGATCAAAACAGCAAGTTTCATTGCTTTTAAATTTGCCTATACCAATTTCTTTTATAGTTTTCCATGTTTTCTTGGAACCTACAGCTGTGGAGAATTTCTCAGTATAAAATTTGCTTTTCTGTTGTTTAATGATTTTATGTACATTTTTCCTTAAGATACAATAAGCATTTTCAAGGTCAATGGGTTTAAACCGCTTCCAACGCGAGTATGCAAGGTCTCGTTCCCTAATCATTGGCCAATTCTAGGCGAAAACCACGATCTTTTTGTTTGACGTATAGTTTTTGTTCTAAGTGGGACGGATTGATTAAACAAGAGTGTAATATTTGATTCAAGAAACGCTATTTGGTTTTCCGCAGAGCTCATATAGAATATTTCACTCCAATCAATATCAAACAGTTCATGTTCTAGGATATTGTAGTTTATATTTTCAAAATCTGGGTAGGTGATTGAGTAAGATGGTATTTGCATTTGGAAATCATAACTCATGAATAAAAGATCATGTTTCGAAAAAACAAGGAGCGACTAACTGGTCATATAATAATACATTACCCAAACTGCTTACATATATAATATCTATTAATATACTACTGTTTGACGTGAAGTGTGTAGGCATGGACGTATTTGTAGGTAAAAGTCCCAGCGAGGTTATCATTTCGGATAAATTATGATCATGCAGTAGATTTGAGTTAAAATCACCAATAAGAATAACATCATTATAAAAAACCGATAGATCTGCTAAAGTAGCGCAAAATGATTCCATCGCTATATAATTATTTGGCCTATACAAACTACCTAACAATAATTTACCTCCTTCGGATTTTACCTCTATAAAGACATATTCAACCATGCCATTGCTATGAATTGCAATGTCATTTAAATTTTCATCATTGGAACTGCATTTAATATTATATAAAATACCTTTTCTGATATAAACAACGACTCCACCCCCATGTTTACTTCTGTCAATTCTTACTAAATTGTAGCCAAGCAAGGAAACAGACGCACTGGTGTTACATGACTTAAACCAAGTTTCTGCTATACATAATATATCTATATTTGAGTTTTCAAATATATACCGGAATTCGTAAATTTTTGGTGCTAAACTTTGAGCATTTATATGGCAAATGTTTAAGCCAACTCTTTGTTTAGCGAGAATCCGGACCATGTTTGCAGTGCCGTATTTGGATCGCTCCCAATTGTAAATTAAATTGTTCATTTATACTAATAGATTTAGTCAAGAAAGTAACGCGCGAGTAGCTAAATAAGTTGAAGGAGAGCATGATATAGCTAACACATAAAGACAAAAAAATTATGTAATTTAGAACAAATAAAATAGTATTGAAAAATATTAATAAAAAATAAGTTATTACTGGGCAACCTCGATTTGATAATTGGTATCTGGAAAAACAGGTCCAAGTCACGGATTTCATCTATCTGGATTAGGGAGTCCCCTGCATACACAATCCCACGCATTGAAAAAGCACTGTGTATTTTGCGTTCCTTTTTCATTTTTATTGCAGCGCGTAGATCATCGTAGTTGTTTTTTGTCAAGCTTTCATTTATAAAAAATTTCTTTTTTGAATTGAATGATGGTTAAGACAAAAAAATAATCCTTTGTTTATTTTTTTGAAGTTTGACAGAGTTTTAAGAAATTAATTTTTATCGTATGGGGACCACATCTTTACAATTATTGCAGAATCAGGCGAGTCAATCTTATTTTTATTGTTATGATTTTTCAATCCATATATATGTTTTATTGCGGTTGCAGGCGTATTAATTGTTGAACAAATATTATCGAAAATCTCAGTTAAATTTTCATTAGGTGTTAATGGAATTTCATTTATTCTGATATCTTTCGCGACAGTAAAATTTTCCTGACGTTTAAGTTCAGATTTTAATTTCTTTATTTCATCCCCCATACTTATTATTTTCATATCGACTGTATCAAGTTCAGCTAGTTTTTTTTTTAATTTGTTTACCCTCTCTGATACTTCGCAGATCTGATTTTTTATATCGTTAAGTCTCTTATCTAATTCCATTAAGAGATCACTTTTGTATTCCTCGAATTTAATTTGCATCATTTCTTGTAATCGTTCGGTAAGTTTATCAAATCGTTTGTTCATAGTCAGGGTGACCGTTGAAAATTTTTAAAAAGTGGCACAAAAAGGGGATTTTGAGGAAAAAAGTGGCACCAAAAAGGGGATTCTTACAAAAAAAGGGGCAACTTTTTTGAAAAATGAATAATTGAACCAAATTCTAATATTTAATGAATTTCTAGGGCGTATATGTAATGCTTTTGAAATAAAATGAATCAATTTTGATGTTTTTTCGTTCAAAAAACTGACTGCTTTTTATATAAATTTTAGACAAACAATGGAAACAAGCCTTGTTTGTATAAAATTTATGTGAAAGGCACTCATATTTTTTAAAACAATTTCCATAAAAATTTTTTTACTCAAGTTACTTGTTTGCATATGGAAACAGCACATTAGTAAAGTATATCGAAAACCAGTTTCGCTTAGTAAAGATTTTTGCATAGCCGGCCTTCGGTCGGCGAAGCCGCTGAGTATACTGCGAGGAGAAAATCGTTACGACCGGCCGAAGGCCGCTTTTCAATATACCAAGAAGAAAAAATACTTAAGCCCGGTCGAAGGCCAGCTACGCAAAGAATATTTTGTATTTTCTTAACAATTTTAATTAATTCCCAAATATTTCTTTGAATCGATGATGTCGATTGGACATATTTTAAGCATTGTTGACGCTATTTGCAAATTTTTCTCGATTTTATTTCACTTTTTAAAATGCAATAACGTCAATTGATCTTTTATTACTTGTCACCGATTGCTGAAGTAAAAAGTGAATAGTCAACAACATGTATATTTGAATTTGTCTTCATTTTTAAAAGTGTGGACATTATGACATATTTCAAAGACCATTATGATCATAATAATAATGTCATAAAGTCCATGGCACTATTAAGTGTCACAATGTCCATGTATGTTATGCCATTTTTTGCAGTGACATAATGTCTTTGGACATTATGTCACTGGATATTGTGACATGCCACCAAAATTTGCATGAAATTAATTTTAAAAATATTTAAAGCTGCTTGATTTTCATAAAAAATTTTAACAAGATGTTCTTGTTCGTGTTAGTGACTCAGGGTGTTAGTTTTTAATAATTTTAATACAATAATGAATATCTATAGATCTAAACTCTCAAACTATTTCAAAATTGTTTTTGTCATAAGACTTTACATGATAGACTCAAAAACAAATTTTTGTCTTGAGATTTTTTTTTATAAAAACAGTTTCGTGCCGTAAAAAGCTTATATTAAAACAAGAAGCATCATTTCATAAAAAGGGGCATAATATTACAAAAGGTGGCAGATTTAGGTCATTTTAAAAATGGGGCACTAAAAGTGGCAAGGCAGTTGAAAAAGTGGCAAATTGCCACTTTAGTCGCAAAACGGTCACGCTGTCAATAGTCATCATAAATTTCAACGGAGATTCAGCAGTAGATTGTTGAAAAGATTCTCTTAATCTTATTGCCATTGGAGTTATATCTGAACCGTTTGTATGATTATTATTCTCGTAAGCGTTTTTCTCTTGAATGTTTTTTTGTGTTTTATTATTATTTCTCTTTTTACGTATTGGCATAATATGTGTGTTTGTATGTATGTTCAAAATATTAATTGGGTTTGTTATTGCAAAAGTTTTAACTTTAGTAAGTTTAGATTGATGAGATTAAGTGAGAGCACTATTTTTTTTTGTAAGATTTGTAGTATTGTAACAGTTGAACTGAGCTATTGGTTTGATATCTCTTTTTATTATTTTTATAGGTCAATGACTGCCTTTACTTGTTATTGCTTTGTTTTGAGATTTTAAAGGCTTTTGTGTAGTGTTTATTTTAGTATTTACATACATACATTAAAATAAAAACAATTTATGATAATAATCTACTTCCATTGAAAACTTCTTACATTAGTTACACAACATGGGTACAGTTAATAAACTACTGATAATTTTGTATTATAAATTTTTCCGAACTAACTCAAACAATACTAATTAATATAAGTTCTTAGTTTATTAAACTTTCTTACTCACATTGTATAATTACTTGTCTCTCTTCTTGTTAATGCATCACACACCTCATTGCCATAATTCATATTTACTCGGCAAGCTTTTTCCAAATTTAGATTTTGCGTTGCCAAATTCGACAAAACACTTGGCATAATATATGCTGCAACAACTGGCTCCACAGTTATATTTTTAATGACTTTGTCCAGTTTTTCACGCCATGTTAGTGGAGGGGTTTCTTCTAATTGCGTATCTGCCAGAGTCAGATCCTTTGAGGCCTCATTGAAGGTACCCATTTTCTATATCTGCGATAAAGACAAGAAATATTCAATAATAAAACTATTTAGGCCCCTATTATGATTCACAACTAAAATGATCGTAGTTTGTCAAATTGACAAATTATTCAAATTCTTTCATCAAAATAAGACAACTGTTTTTTTGCAGTTGTGTTTTGGTTTTTATTCCGACTATTTGTTACTTTTGCTTACTTTTAAAATGGTGATTTTAGGCGCCATATCCATAAAACATAAAATCTCAAGAAAAATAGTAAGGCCAAAACTAAAAATATTTGTGATGGTTCGACAAAACAGACAGTATAGATAAGAACCTTTTTTGCAAAAACTTTTTCGAAGACAACTAAAATTAGTTATGAATCATAATAAAAAAAAATGGTTTACTTGGGTCGTAACATTGACAACTCAACCTATTTGAGTTGTGAATCATAATAGAGGCCTTAATTAATATTAATTTTGTAACATGCTTTATAGCAAATTAATATTTAAGTAAGTTTTTAAGTAAAATATTAAACGTTTTATTAAAATACATTGGAATTGATTATGGAGGGGTATTAGCTAGTTCCTATGCGTATTTAATTGGGGATAATTCAAATCGTCAGGGAGCCTTTATCCAAAAATCTCATAGAAAAACTAAGGCCCCTATTATGATTCCCAACTCAACTAGGTTGAGTTGTCAATGTTGCGACCCAACTCAACCATTTTTATGTATTATTATTCACAACTAATTTTAGTTGTCTTTTAAAAAATGTTCGAAAAAAAGCTTTGAAATTTTTATTATATTTTGTAAGACGAAAATCAGACAGAACATAAGTTTGAACAATTATGTCGTAATTTATTTGCAAATAAATGTTTGTGAGTTCTTGCCGTATACAAGTAAGAAAATAATAAAATTAAGTAAAGTGCGACTTTGGTTTGCACACGAAGGGTTTCGTGCGAGTACACATATGTACATATATCCCTTTTCTTTTTTGCACCTTTTTTCATTTTCACAGTTTTTTGTTATGCTTTTTTGTTTTATTTCAGTTATTTTTGAAGAATTTATCGTTGTTTTTGACGATTTTTTTTTTTGGTTTTGGCGCTTTTTTTTATTTTCGTGATTTTTCATTTTTTTCTGACGATTTTTCGTTTTTTGAATTTTTTTTCTTCAAATTTTTTTAGTTTTGGCTTTTTTTGCTTTGGCGTTTTTTGACGTTTTTTTCACTTTTTGACGATATTTTTAGGTCTATAGATTTTTTTGGTTTCGGGGATTTTTTTCGGTTTTTGATGATTTTTTAGTTTTAGCAATATTTTTGGTTGACACTTTTTCTGACGATTTTTTTAGTTTTTTTTTTGCGATTTTAGGTTTTTTGCAATTATATTTTGTTTATTTGGCTTTGGCGTTTTTTTTCTTTTAACGTTTTTCGCTTTTTGGTTTGGGGAATTTTTTTTTTGGTTTTATGTAAATTTTTTAGTTTATGTTTTTTTTTTTGTTTTGATACTTTCTTTCGCTTCGGTGGTTTTTTTGTTTTTAGCGATTTTTTTAGTTTTAGCGTTTTTTGGTGTTGGCACTTTTTTCGTTTTGGTGATTTTTTATTTTTTAGCGATTTTTTTATGCTGTAGTGCTTTTTTCTTTTTGACGACTTTTTTCGGTTTTTGACATTTTTCGTTTTTGGCGATCTTTTTTGTTTTGGTGATATTTTGCGTTCTTGCGATTTTTTTTAATTTTGGTGCTTTTTTCCTTTAAGCGCTTTTTTTCATTTATACAGCATTTCGTTTTGACATTTTTTTAAATTTGGAATTTTTTAGTTTTAGCATTTTTGAAAATTTCAAGAGTTTACCTCTTACGGTTTCCAAGATACAGCATATTGTCTAAATTACATAGTAAAATTACATTAACTGATAGAACACCCTTTAATTTTTACAGTTTTAAATATCAGTCTTAATTGGTGTAGTTGATTCTACAGACTACACCAATTAACACTAACTTTGAAAATTTAAAGTGTCTATATAAAAGTGTCTGTATATTACATTAGCATTTCAACATGTTTCGTTGCTCGCTTTAGAACACCCTTAATTTTTAACTGTCATATATTTGCTGTTGTAGTGGCAAAAGTTTTACATATTCTGTGAAAATTTCAGCTCCGTAGCTCTTATGGTTCCCGAGAAAACAGTCTGTGACAGACAGAGGGACAGCGTAGCAATCACAATAGGCTTCCTTACACTTTTGGTGTACGGAACCCTAAAAACCACGATTTATTATGGAATTCATGTTTTGACTTTGATATTACAAACTTTTTATTGTATGATTAGAAGTTCAACATAATATCTTTAGTGTTTCTATGAGATTTTTGGGTAAAGGTTCCCTGACGATTTGCATTTGCCCCAAAAAAAATTCACCTAGGAACTAGCTAATATCCCTCCATAATCAATTTCAATGTATTTTAATAAAACTTTGATATTTTACTTAAAAAGTAAAATATTAATTTGAGACGAAGCACCTTACAAAATTAAAATTAATATAATTAAATAACATATGTATGTTTACGGTACATCGCATTCCGAAAAAAGTTTAGGCGCTACTGACTACAAATGTTATGCTGATTTTAAATATATAACATATTTCTTTTTAGGACTTCATAAAAAAAAAAATACAACAAGCTAGTTTCTTGTCTGGCAGCATGTAGCTAAATATATTCCAAAGGAAGCCTTTTTTTCATTGAAAATGAAGCACGACTTTTGGTTTTATTCAAAAGTTAGTGGGTGGAATTGATTAAAATATCAATTTCCAGTAGGAAACACAAACAAAATGTAAAAAGCTGCAGTTGTAAGAAAATTTAATTTTTATCAATTCAGTTCTTTCACTAAATTGTAAGTCAAATCTAAAGTTGTACACCAATTTCAATAAAAAAGGACTCATTTCTTTAATAATATATTAAGCTACATGCTACTGGGCAAAAAACTGGTTCATTGTTTTATTTTTTTATTTCCAATAAAGTTTTAAAAACTAAAATGTTAAAACATTTTATAAAATTTTAAATTTTGGCTCAAACTTTTACGACATCGCTGAAACTACTGTCCAAATTTAGAAACAATGTTTGCACATCTTAAATATTATTTTGTTGTCAAATTTTAGATTTTTTACTTTATTGAATAGAGCAAAAACCCTTCTCAAGATATGCTAACAGTAGTAGGGAACTATGCGTCTGAGACCAATTAAAATTTTAAAATTGAAATTTGAAATTTTAAAATTTTAATTGTTAAATAAACAAATGTGTAATTTGATAGTGTGGGTAATGCATTTTGGTGTTATAGACATTTAGGATAGTGGTTCTTATGGGGTGATATTGATACATTGGGTAGTGAGTTTGGAACTTGGAAGTATTGCCTTACTATAGACTGTGTGGTTCTTACGCGGTCATATTGAGAGATTGGATAGTGTTTTAGATTATGTGTGGAAATAAAGAGTGTAGACAATTTCTTGACAACGTCACCAAACTTGTAGATAAAAAAGTCGATTTGGGTTCCTACGGGGTTTATTGTGTGGCTATTGATTTGAGATGTTCATAATTTTTTGTAGTGCTTCTGTTTACATTTAAAATGTAGTTGTGTTTATTTAAGCATGTCCGTCCACCAATTGACTGGTGAAGGGTTTGTATATTTTCAGAATGTGGTTATGGAAGTGTTTGGGGGGGGGGGGGGGGTGTTAAGTTCCAATTAATATGTATGCATACACATACGTACATACAATAAACGTTTGCTTTTTGTTTATAATATTTTTTTATGTCAAGTGGGGGGTTTTTTTGCATAAAAAAATCGCATGATCGTTTGGATTTGTAGTTGTATTGCTTAGTATGACAAATGGGTTGAAATGTTTGTTTACGTTAAATATGTATGCTTAATCTTGTTGGTGTGATCATCCTAATTTTTGTTTGTTGGTGGGGGGTTGGTTAGAGGTTGTGTTTACATTAAGAGTCTGTACATGTGGATTGATGTCTGTCTGTCCATATTAAAATTTTGCTTAATCTTGTTTATTGCTTTGTTTATTCAGCTGGATATGTTTTGAGAATGAGTCATCATTTGATAGCATAATTTCATTACTCAGCATTTAGTTGTGGTGTATTTGAAATAAAAAACAGTTTGTATTTGAAATAAAAAAACAGTTGTCTATTTTTATTTTTCTATACATTTATATTTTATTAAATAATTAAAAAATTTTAAAATTCTTAAGTTTATGTTCATAATAATAATAATATTAATAATACATAAATTATTTTAAACAAGATTTTTCTTTTGTTAGTAAAAGAGCATTTCTTAATGCGCAAATACCATTTGTGCGATAATTACAATAGAAATACTCGAGATATTTAATTTCCATTTGTTTAAAGTTGATGCATCCTCGATGTTAAAATCTCTTTTTTGAAGTATTTTTCTAGCAATTGTCTCTTTTCTTCTCCTTTAACATATATTTTAGAATAGCGTACATTAGCTTTTAAAAACTTGCAGACGCTTTGAAATGTGACTGATCCATCGTTCCACTTTAGGTGATGATAGTTTTTTGTTAACCAGTTTACTTCTTTTTGCTTCTTTGGTGGTTCTATAATGAAATTTATGACTTCATTGTTGTTGAAAACGACCACTTCTTTTGCGATGAAATCATTTGAATCGCTTTTGAGTCCTTGCATATCTATACAAACTATATTATCATCCATATTGTTTAATTTATAAGACTTTTCGGACTTGTCCTTTTATGGGTACATATTCAATTATGCGATCATGAATAAGAATGCAGTAAGCTGATGTCTTTGATGCAATATTTGTATCTGTTTCAAATTCAATTTTTATATCAATTGGTCCGTTATTGAGCGATTCGTTTTGATGGCTGACATCTACTACAATAATCGGTGCATTATTTTTAAATTCTTGAGCAGTTAGAAGCGGTTGAGATTCTCTCATGTAATAGCTCTGTTGAAATCTTAGATACATATCATATAGAATTGCATAGCGTTCATTCTTAAATTAATATTTAGGTCATCATATGGATATGATACTGAATTTAAATGTACTTTTAAATTTGTCAGGTCACAATGAACAAACTTATTTTCTTGTTGAAAAGCAATCAATACGAAACGGAGTCGTTCTCTACTTTCAGCTAATATAACATTCCAGATATGACTTGTTCCTGTATTAAGTTGTGGATGCACATGACAATCCCAACTACGGAATGCCATCGGTATAGAAGCACCATTGTTAATAATTTTTATCATATTCAACTTGCTAAAATCAGATAATTGTACATGTGGAATTCTCCATGAGATGAGTGAAAATGAAAGTTTTGCTTTTTCCGTGGAAACGCTCGAGTGTACAAGATCTTCATCGTTCTTATTACGCAAGAGTATCAATTCATGTTTTCCATTTAGTATGACTTTGTTGTAGTCTTCAGCGAAACCCAAAAGCATTTTTAAGGGTACATAAAAGTTAAAATAACCATTAACAAGTTTCAAATCATCAATTTTATTCCAGCCAGCATTCTGCATTCCAGTGCTTTCCGTTGGTGATAAAGAAACCAAATTTTTTATGGTACTTGTGCCTCCTAAATATCTTGTATGATCAATTTCAATACCATTAAAGAGATATGCAACAAAGTTGTTTTTTAATTTAAAGTTGTCTGTAGATGTGGAGGTTTTCTCATCTACAACTAGTGTTTTTCATTCGGGATTTCCCGGGAAAAAATTCCCAGGATCCCGCACATTTTTCGGGAGACAAATCCCGGGAAAATTGTGCGGGAATTCCCGGGATTTTTTAAATATTATTATGGTAACTTTTCTATGTAAGCACACGTTTTCAGTGCTGCTTTTATTTAGAAAACTATATAAATAAAAGAAAAAATATGTATTTTTGAGCACATATTATTTGTATCCATTTTTATTTTCATATTTTTCTAAGAGCAGCACTCAAAAAATCATATTTCGTGAAGAAATGAAAATAACAGATTGTCACTAAGTGGACGTAGCGAAAGTGGGCATAATAAAGAAGTACTGGTCTATATTTTCTGAAAATATAGATTGTTATTTTAAGCCACATATGAGTTTTTTGAAGCTCAAAATTTTGAATTTTTCAAAGATTATAAATTTTTGCAAGAAAAAAAAATTAAAGCTTTATGTACAACAGGTTCACACAGGGTTCAATTACAAATCGATGAAACAAAAAAATTTAATTTTCAGGTGGTTACTTTTCCGCCACTTAATTATTTCAATTCAGTTTGAGCAGTATGAAATGCTCTTTAGTGTCTTATGAAATGAATCATAAATCATTGCAATATCTTTTCTATTTCAGAAGCTAGAGAAATTATAAAAAATTATGAAATTAGGTAGTGTCCGACCGAACGCACTTTTTTCAACCCGAACCCGAACTTCGATAGAATTTTTAGGACCGAAGCCGAGCCCGAAGCGAACGCGAAACCGAACCTTCTTATTGAAAAGAAAAATGTTACTCAAGTTTTTTAACTATGACTTAATTATTTAATAAAGACAAAATGAGCAAATTCATAATACGTTGCACTTTTCGATCTTTTATAAGACAGCAATTTTGTGTATCTTTGTTTTTTTACAAGAATTAGTTTAATTCAAATTTAGTTTATATGTTAGACGACTTATCAGTTAGTCTATGCCCATACGAGCCAACTTTTGCTGCCCACCTTTTGAGTTTATGGTAGAGAGAGGTGAGAATATATTCATGCAACTCTCTTTTGTTTTCTTCTTCGTAATATTAAGCAACAACAAATTCTATGTAAAAAAAACTAAAGCTGCGCAGCAAGAATTTCATTAAATGGCCACGAATGCAACTTCAAAAGAAAATTTAAGAAAGTCGCAGAAGCAAAAGTTGACTCGTATGCACATGGACTTAAGATTTGTTTCAAAGATTATTGTATCTTTGATGATATATAGATATATAAAAAATTGTACAAAGATCGGTGTTGGGTGAAAATTTTACCGAACGCCGAACATCAACCGAACATACCTTTTTGCCGAACTCCGACACCGAACCCGAACAGTCGGACACTAAAATTAATGTATTTTTTTACTTCGGGTGGATACTAATCAGAAGTTGTACAATAAAAAATAACATTTTTTAATATAAATTAAAAAGCATGTGGCACGGCTAAAGACCTCAAATTTTATAATTTTATTTACTAACGTTTAATGCATTCATAATTTTATTTAATAGATCTCGTGAATTGGTATTTTTTTTTTTGTTCAAATAAATTGTGACGAACAAAAGTCGCGGCCCTCGTTTTTGATCACATATAGATTTTTGTTTGTCAATTAGTTATATTAATATTACATTTCTGCAATATAACCTTAGTAGTAATTGAAAGGCATGCATGTAGCATACCTAATTTGCATAAATATGTATGTACGTACATATCTACATACATATTTTTTTTATATAGCGCCAACGGATCTTATAGTATTTTTGTAAATTCTTGTTATTGGAAATATGGAATGTATTTAGTGAACTTAATGAAAAAGAAAAGATAAACAAACCAAAATCAATAACAATAGTAAGAGAGAATTGAAAGCCATATTAAACTCTTAGATTATTTTGTAAATGATTATTATTGTAATTATGGAATGTAGCTCTTGATCACTTGATAATAAAAGAGATAGGGTTACAAACCAAAAGCAATGATAATAAAAACTGGAAAATAAGAACATACACTCACTCATAGTAATATTAATGAGTGTATGCTATGAACAACCATATAAAAGGCGAATCATTGCTTAGCAAAAGGACAGTTTGTTGGCACCCGGCATTAAGGTAAGTCGTACGCAATAATAGGAGCTAATATTAAAATTTATTCTTTTGGTTGGCTCTATTTTTTATTAATTGAGGAAATCATTGCGGATGAGTTTGTGATACCTAACTGAGAGTTGATCTCTTCCTGGTATTACAGATACAGAGTAGTGGTACTCTAGAGCCATAGTAGCATCAATTGAATCGTAGAAGCACTTTCGGTTGGCTTAATTTTTATTTGCTTGAGGAAGCCATTGTGGATGAGTTTGGGGTACCTAACTGAGAGCTGATCTCGTCCTGGTATTTCAAACACAAAGCAGTGGCCCTCAGAAGCCATAGGAACAGCAATTGGGCATTCAAATCCTTTTCGATTGGCTTAATTTTTATTTGTTGAGGAAACCTTGTGGTTGAGTGTGTGATGCCTAACTGAGAGTTGATCTCTTCCTGGTATTCCAGACACAAAGCAGTGGCCCTCAGAAGCCATAGTAACAATTTTTAACTAGAATCATTTTCGGTGGGCTTCAATTTTATTTGTAGAGAAAGCCATTGTTGATAAGTGCGGGATACCTAACTGAGAGTTGATCTATTCCTGGTATCACGGACACGGAACAGTGGTACTCTGAAGCCATAGAAAAACCAATTTGCTTCCTTGTCATCGCCGCCGTGGTGCTGAGTTTGTAGCGTGGACTATTGGTGAGCCACCACCTAACTGAGAGCCGATCTCTTCCTGGTGGTTTGCTGGCTACTAGTCCACAGAGGCAGACTCTTGTACTAGCCGAAAGTGTGCATTTATTTAGCCCAGCCCAAGCGTTGTGAATATTTCTTAGGCCATTAGCGAGACACTACCTAACTGCGAGCCGATCTCTTCCTGGTGGCCCTCTCGCTACTGGTCAACCGAGACAGACTCGCAACCCTTACCTTGCATCTTGCTTATTGCCGTGCCACCAGAAACCGTCTACGCTTTTATATTTAGAAGCACATTCTCTATATAACCAATAAAAATAATTTAACTTAAAGAAAGAATAAAGTGTTTTATTTGGTAAAAACTCTTCCGTGAGTATTGTGTAACGACCCTGGACGCCACTGAGCTCTACCCCAGCAACCAGCGGAAACGTGGCGTTACATTGGCGCCAGAGCAGAGACTTTATTGTCCAAAAACAATAAAAATAAAAGTATAACACAAAAAAATTCTATAATAAAGATAAACAAATTTTATCTAGGAATTTTTTTTTAAATTTACAAAAATCGTCGTGTTGAAAACGTCATGGATCTATACGCTCAAACGGGAGGAACTAGCTACCTACCTGGGCGAGTTCGAGCAAGACTCCATGGGAAATGTCGAAGAATTGAGGAAGCGGTTCAGCAAATTCATAAACGCTGAGCATGATGAAGAAACTCGAAGAGAACTGTTAGAGCTCCAGAGCCAGCATGAGGCTGCTCCGTCACACAGCATCAACGTTCCTGTGCCCAACCCGTCAGCCTCACCTGCAAAGTCAGAAACGAAGTAAGTAAACCACCCGAACCAAAAGCGTCCAATCGGGTTATGGTCGTCGAATTCGTACGTAAATGGGGTTTGAAGTACAATGGTGGCAAGGACCCAGTTGGTTTTATTGAGCTCCTAGAAGAACTGGCAGGTATGTACGATATTGACTTAAATAACGTGTTAAAAGTAGTAGCCGAGTGTTTCCGAGACATGGCGTTGGTGTGGTATCGCAACAACAACAAACAATGGGATCAGTGGAGCAAGCTTAAAGCAGATTTTTACCATTTCTTTTTGCCGTCCAGGTACTTTGAAAAACTCGAAGATGAAATTCGAAAACGTACCCAACGTATGCGTGAACCATTTAAGGACTATGTGCTCGCACTGCAAGGTTTAATGCGGCATGCAAGCATGACCGAAGATCAGAAGCTCGATCGGATTTTCCGCAATTCGCAGCCCAATTACCAATTGTACATCCAACGCCTAGATTTCACCACACTAGACGATCTCATTGACCTAGCCGATGAATTGGAGAGTATCCCCACCATACCAAACGCCGGTCGGGGAGAACACCACTGGTTAATGATAGAGCAACCCGCACCTCGTACATGTAAACGGGGCAATCAACGCAAACGACAACGTGGCCGAAAACCCCAAAATCACACAGAACTGGTCTGGGAAGAAAATAAAATTAAAGCACTACTCGTCATCGAAAACCAATTAGCTGCTGCAACCCTTGATACCGGAGCGACGCGAAGTTTTGTTCGCCACACTTTCATCCAACAACTCGCTGCCAGGCCGGAATATATTTCAACCTCGGTTGATGTCATATTAGCTGATGGTTCGAAGGCTGCCATATTCAACGCGGTAAAACTGAAGGTGACGCTGGGTCAAAAAACCGCCGAGTGTAACTTTCTAGTGATGAAAAATGCTACCGAAGATATCATTCTGGGATTGGATTTCCTGCAAACTTTGACACCAGTCTCATGTGCGCCGGCCTCGTAGCCAAAAGCAGAAGGGTTGAATCCACAAGTTTCTGCCCCGAAGAGCAATTTGTGAAGGCTGTCCAAGAAAACAAAAAGAAAAACCAAAAACGTCAATCAGCCCAGATGAACGCCAAGCAACAAAGGTTTGAGGACTCTCGCTGGAAGTTCCGACGGAGTATAGAAAAGGAGAATTCGGAAATAAAGCGGAGTAGGACTATCTTTCCAGTGGATGATGCCCCTATTCCCAGTCGCCTTCGAGACGGCCGACCGAAGGTAAAATTTACACCACCAGCACCCGCGTCACAGCAGTCACAGTCCGCTTCGCAATATCGAAGCATGGGGCGTAAATGTTATGAGCGCGTGGTACCGGTCAGGTTACTAATTCCAGGAACACTACCAAATCTAGAAATGGAAAATCCAGAGTGTAATTTATTATCCGCGACTACACCCCTGCAGTTTCCAAACGGGGATAATGTCACTCCCTACAAAATATCCTCCAAGCCAGCTGTCGACAGTGACGAGTCGCCTAGTCTACCCAAAAGCTCCGGGCGGGGTTGGTTTAGCCCCTTACGAAACATTCATAAACCACCGGTGCATAACCCGAGGGAAGAGGTACCATTCTGTCAAGCCACGGCGCAGTTGAAACGGGTCCTGGCGGACAGGATGATCACCAGGCAGGAGCGGCAACAGATAAGGTTTATCACAAACAGTGAAGGACACAGGTTCCGCACCACCATTTCCAGGACGGGAGTAGTTCGCATATGGAAGCTCAGTAACAATCCAATCCCCCGGGATGAAAAAGGGTAATGTGACGAATAAAAGTCGCGCCCCTCGTTTTTGATCACTTATAGATTTTTGTTTGTCAATTAGTTATATTAATATTACATTTCTGCAATATAACCTTAGTAGTAATTGAAGGGCATGCATGAAGCATACCTAATTTGCATAAATATGTATGTACGTACATATGTACATACATATTTTTTTTTATATAGCGCCAAGGGCTCTTATAGTATTTTTGTAAATTCTTGTTATTGGAAATATGGAATGTATTTAGCGAACTTAATGAAAAAGAAAAGAGAAACAAACCAAAATCAATAACAATAGGAAGAGAGAATTGAAAGCCATATTAAACTCTTAAATTATTTTGTAAATGATTATTATTGTAATTATGGAATGTAGCTCTTGATCACTTGATAAGAAAAGAGATAGGGTTACAAACCAAAAGCAATGATAATAAAAACTGGAAAATAAGAACATATAGTAATATTAATAAGAGCTCATAGTAATATTAATGAGTGTATGCTATGAACAACGATATAAAAGGCGAATCATTGCTTAGCAAAAGGACAGTTTGTTGGCACCCGGCATTAAGGTAAGTCGTACGCAATAATAGGAGCTAATATTAAAATTTATTCTTTTGGTTGGCTCTATTTTTTATTAATTGAGGAAATCATTGCGGATGAGTTTGTGATACCTAACTGAGAGTTGATCTCTTCCTGGTATTACAGATACAGAGTAGTGGTACTCTAGAGCCATAGTAGCATCAATTGAATCGTAGAAGCACTTTCGGTTGGCTTAATTTTTATTTGCTTGAGGAAGCCATTGTGGATGAGTTTGGGGTACCTAACTGAGAGCTGATCTCGTCCTGGTATTTCAAACACAAAGCAGTGGCCCTCAGAAGCCATAGGAACAGCAATTGGGCATTCAAATCCTTTTCGATTGGCTTAATTTTTATTTGTTGAGGAAACCTTGTGGTTTAGTGTGTGATGCCTAACTGAGAGTTGATCTCTTCCTGGTATTCCAGACACAAAGCAGTGGCCCTCAGAAGCCATAGTAACCGCAATTTTTAACTAGAATCATTTTCGGTGGGCTTCAATTTTATTTGTAGAGAAAGCCATTGTTGATAAGTGCGGGATACCTAACTGAGAGTTGATCTCTTCCTGGTATCACGGACACGGAACAGTGGTACTCTGAAGCCATAGAAAAACCAATTTGCTTCCTTGTCATCGCCGCCGTGTTGCTGAGTTTGTAGCTTGAACTATTGGTGAGCCACCACCTAACTGAGAGCCGATCTCTTCCTGGTGGTTTGCTCGCTACTCGTCCACAGAGGCAGACTCCTGTACTAGCCGAAAGTGTGCATTTATTTAGCCCAGCCCAAGCGTTTCGAATATTTCTTATGCCATCGCTACTGGTCAACCGAGACAGACTCGCATCTTGCTTATTGCCGTGCCACCACAAACCGTCTACGCTTTTATATTTAGAAGCACATTCTCTATATAACCAATAAAAATAATTTAACTTAAAGAAAGAATAAAGTGTTTTATTTGGTAAAAACTCTTCCGTGAGTATTGTGTAACGACCCTGGACGCCACTGAGCTCTACCCCAGCAACCAGCGGAAACGTGTCGTTACAAAATTAAGTGAAATGCTATTTTGTATCGTTTTGTATTGGGCGGCAATTCCCGGGAAATTGAAAAATCAATCCAGCTTTCCCGGGAAATGAAAAAGTCCGGGAAAAGAAAAACTATCTGCAAGAGACCTCTCGACATATATAACACTTTCACTACGTAACACATACAAATCTTGATTTTGAATTGAAATGCGAATTTCATCATTATTGTTGTAAGATTGTAGGTATGGCACGTATGTATGATAGTCCTTTTTGATTATATTTTCATCAGATAAGGGTTTATCTAAGATATTTATTATTGAACTCATTTTGCCTTCAATTTAAAATTTAATGACTTGAGAAAATTTTTATTTGCTGTCGTTAGGGTTTTTTGTAGGTTTAGTTCGTAATAATATTTTAGGTTTTTATTGTTGTTTAGGTCGTAATAATATTTTAGGTTCGTATGCTGATGTTGTTGTTGTTGTTGCTATATTCTGTGATATACTCGAGTTGAATATTAGCATTATTTAGTTGGTCTTAAATGAATTCGTATTGTTATTTCCTCTCCTCGGAAATTAATTAAATCACCGTGCTGATCAACTACTCGTAGAGCTAGTGAACTTATCTCTCTGGAGTTCACCGATAAATAGATGAGATTTCGAGGTATCTCATCTATTTTATAGCCTGGAGGCACATTAATCGGAAATTCATGCAGTGTATGCGCCTTGGAATTATTCATATATGTATTAACAGCGATACTACTTTCAATTCGCAACAGATTCACCTTGAAAATATTAACTGGAAGATCAGAATAATGATCTACGTTTGGAGTTCGGATTTTACTATTGAATCCCAAGAGTTTTCCAATTGTATTTTCTTTATTAAAATATATTGCATTCTTAGAGCTGTTGACTTTAACTTGCATTGTATTGTTATTGGCTTCTATAAAACTTCTATTTTCTGGATTGTAGCGTTTATATTGTTCCTCTATATAATCAACTATATCATTCAATTCATAAGATCCAATTGGTATTTCAATAACATTTTCACCTATATGAAACAAATTGTTATAGACATCAACATTTGGGATGCTATTATATGAATGAAAATCAGTTAGAGCACACTCATATGCCCCATTTAAATCAATAGTTGGGAAGTAATTAGCAGATAACTCTGATGAGTTGCAGCTTAGAGTAAGTGTTATTGACATTATGACTGTCTGATTACGAATAAATAAAGTTTAACACAAAATTGTTTATAAAAAGGATTTACATATTTATTTCATCTTTTTTATTTTAAATTTACATTATAATTTTAAGTACTAAGTATGTATAATATTTGCTGATATTGCTTAAAGTATAATATTTCATCTTTACTTATCCAAGAATTGTGATCATTACTAAATCCTAACCATTTAACAAATGCTTTGGCTCCTCTGGTTTTAATAATCTTTTCAACTAGATATGTATTAGGAAATCTTGTTTTTAAAAGTTCTTCATCATAAAATCCACCTTTAATAGGATTTCCTATAATAATTTTCTAATATGTATGTTATGGGATATGTATTTTGAATAGATTTAATTGTGAAATTTTCTGTTGTCCAGTTTGGAGTATAGCCTTTTTCAAAAATATGCTTACATTTGCTTATGCGCACATGATCACCAATATTAAGTTTCGATGTTTTATACATTTTCAAATGACTGTATACTGTATTCAATAATTTTTTCTCATTTGAAGAGTTGACTTTAATTGGAGCCATTTTAATGGTACGATGAACTTTTCTGCTATATGCTTCTAATAGATCTTTGTAGATATCAAGCCAATTGTATGTACCATTAAAATTAAATTCTTTCCACATCATCCCTTTTAATGTTCTATTAAATCGTTCTACTATTGATGCTTTCATTCTGCTATACGTTTAATAGTGATTAATGTTGTACTTATCCATCAATTATCCAAAGTGTTTATTGAAAAATTCTTTACCATCATCTGTTTGTAGGTTTTTAGGTACTCGTCCCAATTGAAAAATATCTGACATGGCTTGGGTTGTTTCAAGTGCAGTTTTTGTTTTAAGTGGTACTGCCCATGCAAATTTGGAGAATGTGTCAATTACAGTTAACAAAATCTATAATTTTTATTGTCCATAGAATAATTTCCCATTTCAACTAAATCAGCTTTCCAAAGATCATCTATTCCTTTCATCACAACTCTACCACGTAAAAAAGATTTTCGAGATTGTTTATGGAGTTCATTTACTAAATTTATTTTTGAAGCCATTTTTAGTATTAAGAATTATTTTCGATGTGTTGTGATCTATTTGATACACTTTTAGCTATTGACACAAAAATGTAATTTTCAAATCTATAAATCTTCTCATTAACTTTTCTTTTGTATACTTTCAAAAAATTTTTGTAGATATCCGTCTTCCAAAAATTGTTTGATTTTGGAAATAGTTTCTTGCATTTTCTTATTCTCTTCCAACTGTAATATTATTGCATGTTGTAGCATTTCGATTTGAGTTCTTAGAGTATCATGAATATTGTTGTTATCTTCCTTAAAGTATTTTAATAGCTTGTGTTCTATTTCTTCGATTTGAGTTTGCAGAAACAATTCTTCCACAGCTTTTGTCACATTTTTGATTCTTTTGGTTTGGACATCGATGTTGTTGTTCGTATCCATAAAGAACCCCAACATTTTAGGGGCATTTTTCAATGAAAATATATTGCTTGTATCGTTTAGATAATATCCAAACTTATCAACAGACTTACTTTATATAGATTATTCTATTATATTAGCTTCGCTGATTTTGACAATGTTAAAATATTAGATAAGGAAAATAACGGAAGAAAAAGGTACACTATAGAAAGTCTACGCATTCAACAAAATATAAGCAGAATCATGAACTTAAAAGAAGATACGAATAACATAAATACAAGCTATAGTGTTGCAATAAGTAAAGTGTAACTGTGACATCAATTAATCTTTATGTTCTATTTAAATTTAAAAACTTTTTACCATTATTTTTTGGTTTTTATCAAAGCCATAATATATTTGTAATGTGATTTAATATCATTCCGTAAGTTAATCAGGTTTTTTGGTGTGATTATTTGTCATATTTATTAAAAAAATTTTTAATTTAAAATAGACGAAACCCTTGAAAAAGTCAACAAGAAATTGACGAAACGTTGGGTAAATATGTAATAAAAAGTTTTTTATTGACATAAAATGCGTTAGGCCTTATTAGCTGAAGATTTCAAAATCAAGGACACAAAAGATTGTATTAGTTTTTTGTTATTAATATAATTTTTTTATTATTATTTAATTTTTTTTCTTTTTTTTCATTACTAGAATTTTTAATAACAAACAAAATTTTCTTACTAAGTAAACATTAATAACTAAAAATTAATAACTAAACATTAATAACTAAGTATTTACATATAAACAGAAACAAGTTACATTTAAGTCAAAAATTCAACATTCTTCTTGAAACTTATCAATTTCCATTAGCAACATATCCAGTTCATAATCTGGATTTGTTTCCTCAATTCGATAATTATACCATGCATATGTATTTATACCATCACATAATATTTTCTTTTATCATCTTGATAACTTAATACAACCTTATTTAGTTGGTTAACATATCATCATAAACAATAGACTTATTAAATAAACAATTTCTATACGCATCTAAATTATATTTATCAAGAACACATTCCTTAACCCCCCTCGATTTTTTAACATCATTTTCATATTGCACGCTAAAAGAATACATTTTAGACCGAAGTCCTACAAATTCTTTCATCACTTTCCCACAATTCTCATCCTTCATCATACCCAAGACCTTTTTGTTTAAAAGAGAAATACCATATACGTTATCTTTTTGGTAATCGGAAGTGTCAAATTCTAGTTCTATGTCAGATTTTATGTCGGCATAAAAGTCGTCAGTTTTTATTGTATATATAAATGAGTCGGTGTCCATGTAATTTAAAGATAAATTTGCTTTAAACTTGGGCTACATGAATCCATAATGGAAATTAGACATTTTCCATTTAGAAAGCTCCAAGACACAAAATCCCAAGTATATGGGGTTGTTGTAATATGTTTTGACTCTATAGCTACCATATCTTCAGAAAATATAGATAAACTATGAAAATTGGATTTAGATATCCAATCTTGAGCCCCCAAATGGTTACAGTTTGTTCTATTCCAGTTGGTTACAATTTTCACATCTCTCCTCTTGTCCTTATTCTCCATTGTTTTGCCATACACAGCATTATTGAGCAATTTGAAAAAAATTTTCTCAAAAGCATTTTTAGCAGTGGCTCTGTGTTTGGTATTTAAATCAATATAACCTTTTAACCATGGAGATTGTTTAAATGCTAGATTACGATGCATTTTCTTTAGAATCAAACCATATTCCGAACATTGCTTAAGAACTCTGTAATGTATTACATAAGAGTTTTTTGGCCAAAAAATCCGCAATTAATTTCTTATGGTTTGATTCTAAAGATTTCTTGTTTTCAACACAGAAGGGAAGGTCATTGTGAGAGTCATACAGATGTGAAGGATATTCCAAAGTGACCTCATATACATAACCATCTTGTGAGTTATTATCTATGCCGTTCGCATCCAGATTCAGCTCATCACTTGTCAGCCATCGGAATCCTCCATAAGGAAGATACTCAGACATCGCCTAACCGTAAAGGTTATTTGCGTCTAAATATATTAGAAATTCTGAAGGCTTGTCTTCATCAAAATCATCTAAATATTTATTATTTGCTTTGGAATATCGTTTACTGCACTGTATCATTCCACCGCGTATTCCCTTTTTAAAGAAATTATATAAGTCAATGTCTGTTAACAACTCTAATTCTATTTGTGTGTTTTAACATGGCATCCCATGATAGTCCTGGAGCAGTATAGTACTGACACGGATCTAGATTATAAATTCCCTTACAGACTTTTCGAAAATTTTCGAATATATCTGCTAACAAAAGCACATCTGTTTTGAGATATAATTCCATATAATCTCGCAGGGTTTTGCAATTAAAGGTATGCCAAATCTTTATTGCATGCTCATAATCTTCAATTGAGCATTTCTAGTTATTTAATTTTTTAAAAAATCTTCTCTTGATGGAAGCTGATCATCATCCAATTTTTCAAACGAATCAAGATATTCATAAGGGAAAACACCCTTTTTTCGTACAAGGTTAAATTCTGTCTTTTTGTTAAAATGTGCCCTAACCGTATGAAAGTCATTATCCGTAAGGTTATTTGTTAAGGATTCTAAGCTATCAGCCATAAAACGAATAGTATATAAAAATCGGCGCAGCTACGCAGCGCAGCTACGCAGCGCAGCTACGGGATGCAATAACCACAACAGAAAGTGAATCTCAGTCCTCTATTAATTCTAAATGGCTCCACATTAGAAACGCAACAAGATCCTGTGCCGACCGTACCCTAGGACGAACATCTAAAGGGAGACAAGAATGGATGACTGATGAAAAGTGGAATATAATAACACAACGGAGAATGATAAAAGAACAGCTAGGAGCAATGGAAGACTCGGATGCAAAAGTTATCATAGAAACAGATTACCGTAATATACATAAATTAGTGCAACGTTCGGTGCGGAGGGATAAAAGAAGACGAATTGACTGTCTTGCAGAAGAAGCCGAAAGAGCTGCACAAGCCGGCGATACGCGAACAGTTTATAGGATCACAAAACAACTTGTAGATCGCAATTTACATACAGAACACCCTGTGAGAGATCTACACGGCAATCTACTCAACACCGATCATGAACAACTTCAACGGTGGAGGGAGCATTTTTCAACTGTTTTGAACTGTGTAATAGATCCTACTCTCCAGCCTCCTATTTGTATAAATACCCCAGAGAATATTAACCCAAGGTTAAGGATAACACCACCAAGTATAGTGGAAATTGTAGCTGCTATAAAACAACTTCCAAATGGAAAAGCTGCAGGTACAGATGGTATACCTGCCGAAATATATAAATGCGACACCGCACTTTCAGCGCAAATTTTACACCCCCTGATCACAGAAACATGGGAAAGTGAATCTTTTCCTGAAGAATGGAAAGATGGTATAATTGTCAAAATTGCGAAAAAGGGAGACCTCAAACTGGCGAGGTATATGTGTGTTGCCAACCGTAGCCAAAATAGTGGCAAAGATAATATTAAATCGAATAAAAGAACATCTAGAACTAACCATCAGTTCATGCCAAGCCGGATTTCGAAGTGGTTCATCGTGCGCAGACCACATCAACTCATTGCGCATTATTATAGAACAATGTGTTGAGTTCAACTCCAAGCTATATATGTTATTTATCGACTTCGAAAAAGCTTTCGATTCCATTAATCGAGACTGTATATGGTTGGCCCTGAGAAGAAGAAATATACCGGAAAAATATATAACACTGATTAAGGAAAGCTACAATCATGCTAGATGTTTCGTGCTACATAAGGGAAAACTTTCTGACCCGTTTACGGTTGAGAGTGGAGTGCGACAGGGATGCATATTATCGCCACTCTTGTTTCTTATCGTTATGGAAGATGTCCTCAATAACATCGAGAATAAGAGACAAGGGATACAGTGGAAAATCAACAACCACTATTTGAACTACCTGGCATATGCTGACGATATCTGCTTGCTTTCACACAAGCTTGGTGATCTAAAGCAAACAACGAAAGAACTCCAGGAAAAGCTGAAATACACGGGCCTCAAGACAAACGCTGGCAAAACGAAAACGTTAAGTATCGATTCAACAACAGAGCCAATTACCATCAATTATGATACTTTTGATGCTACAGATCAATTTTGTTATCTTGGATGCGAGATTACAGCAGATGGGGGGACTGAAGTTGATGTGGGCGCATGAATAAACAAGGCCAGGACATCTTTCGGCATACTAGCCCCAATCTGGCAAAGTAACAAAATAAGCCAAAGACCCAAACTTAGAATTTTCGAGTCAAATGTAAAATCAGTGCTTTTATATGGATGTACAACTTGGAAGGTTACTAGCAACATAACAAAACGCATTCAAACTTTTGTTAATCGCTGCCTAAGAAGAATATTGCGTATTTTTTTGGCCGCTGACAGTTTCTAATAGCGAGTTGCTAGCTCAGAAAAACCAGATGCCGGTAGCAACGGAGATACGTAAACGAAAGTGGCAGTGGATCAGACACAGTCTACGTCGCAATGATGACAATGTTTCAAAACAAGCTCTTAGATGGAACCCATTTCATCAAGGTAGAAGAGAAAGCGGTAGACCACGTACTACATGGAGACGTTCAACAGAATCCGAAATGAACCAACTAGATGTATCTTGGAACGAATTAGGATACATCGCTCAAAATCGAGTCAGATGGCGATCTGCTGTTATTGGCGCCTAATGCTCCAGTGGGAGTTAAAGGAATATATATATAAAAATCGGAGTTCAAGATTGCAATTGTCAGTCATTTTTATAAATGTAGATAGTGAAATGTACAGTTATTTGTTCAGTGGCAGGACTTTTATGTTGTCAGACTTTTTACCTAATTCTTTAACAAAGAGGTGCGAGTCATAAGATGAATAATTATGAAAATATACGGGTATGAACTTCGGAATTTGGTACTTTAAGTTGCAAATATTGTGAGCTGCACCTCGATATTTACCACTTATATGGCAATGACCGAGAAATTTGTCACATATGTGACAATTTATTGAATTTTGAAAACTGTATATATCCGAAAGGGTCAAGCTGTTCATTTTTGTCTTACTGGTGAGGAACTGATTGTAAATATCTTCACAATCGTCAATTAACCAGTCAACAAATTTTACAGATGCGTCCTCACCAGTATATATCTTAAATTTATCTAAAATATTACCTATACCTTTTATATAATAACTAAATGCACAAGGAATGTGCCTCTTTATAACTTGAGTTTTGTCACTTACAGTAGTTTGGATATCTTCTAGTATGCATTCAAAATCTTCATATATAACGAATGGCACATCCATCTGTCCATTCATAGAATCTCGTGTCTGCGCCGTAAGTTATTTGAGGTCAAAGGTCACAAACATTAGTTTTTCGCGATTATCTCGGCTTCTATAGCTCCAATGATGTTAACAGTTATTATATTAATTTTATTGTAGAGCATAAAATTTGCAACAAATTTTGTATTAAACATTTTTTCATACGCCCAACCGTTTCTGCGATAGAGGGCAGAGAGCCCGCAGCGCTCACCCATACTCACTGTAATGTAAGGTCAACCGTGAATCTCAGTGAATAATACCTTGTTTGAAGTTAGAGAATGAGAGATAATAAGCTGTAAACTCGTATACGACATCACTTTACTGTTATAAATGTTGTCTCACAAGTCTCATAAAATCTCGAGTCTGCGCGGTAAGATATTTAAGGTAAAAGGTCACAAAAATTAGTTTTTCGCGATTATCTCGGTTTCTATAGCTCTAATGATGCAAACATTTATGATACAAATTTTTAGAATATAAAATTTGTGAAAAATTTTCATAAAAACTATTTTTCATACGCCCAACGGTTTTTGAGAGAGAGGGCAGAAAGCCCGGAGCGGTGAGTAATACTCACTCTACTGCAAGGCTAACCGTGAATCTCTGTCAATAATACCTTGTATTAAGTTTTTTTTTTCGGTTATATGTATTTATTTATTGTATCTTCAATAAAATTGAACTAACAATAAGTAATCAAATCTTAACTCTAAAATTTTAATTTTTAAGTCCAGCCAGTGCCAGACAAAAATATTTGTTTCAGCGGTTAGTTGTTTGGTTGTTTACGTCTCTCGTGTTCGGCTGAGAGCAAGAGTGTCCCTCCTTCTCAGTCGAGTGTGGCCTCTAAAGTTAATGACGTTTTGGGCTAGGGGATTTGGGTGCAACTCAAGTTTTTTTATGTAGTTTGTCACGTGTTTAGAAAACACTGTCTTAACCGGCGGCACATCTAGGTCTTTATGAATTCGGTTGTTTCTGACATACCATGGGGCTGCTGTAATCGTATGGAGTATTTTATTTTGTTGACTTTGAATTTTTTCTACATTTGATGCCGAGGCAGTGCCCCATAACTGGATTCCGTAGGACCATATTGGTTTTAGAATGGAGTTGTATAGAAGAAGTTTACAATCTAGGCTTAGAGTAGAGTTCCTTCCAATGAGCCAATTCATTTGAGCTGCTTTTAATTTCATTTGGGTCACCTTTGCATTTATGTGTGACTTCCATATTAGACGACGATCAAGATGAACACCGAGATATTTTACTTCAGTGTGTTGAGGTATAGTTTGGTTATTTATTTGTATAGGTGGGCAAGGTGTAGACATTTTTGTTCGTTAATTTTTATCCGCCATTGTTTTAGCCATTGTTCCAACTGGGGCATATAATGTAGCAAATTGCGGGTGGCTTCTTGATGGCTTTTGTGAACACTTAGAAAAGCTGTATCATCAGCGAATGTTGATATGTGTATGTTACTGCTTACCGGCAAGACAGAGGCATATATCAGATATAATACAGGACCGAGGATGCTGCCGTGAGGAACTCCAGCTTCGATGGGTTGCGGAGGGCTTTGAAAATTACCTTCTTTAACAACAAATTTTCGCTCAGTTAAGTAGCTCTCTAAAAGTTTAAGGATGTTTTCGGGTAGGTTTTGCTTTAGTTTATGTATTAAACCTGCGTGCCATACTTTATCAAATGCATCGATGAAGAGCGCAGAACAATATTGCTTTTCTTCGAAGGTTTTTCTAACCACGTTCACTAGTCTATGTGTTTGTTCAATCGTACTATGTTGTCTCCTAAAACCGAATTGGTGGTCTGGAATGCATCCAGTATGATTCAGTATGGGTGTTAGCTTACTCATAAGTAGGTTTTCAAATAGTTTTGACATGTTAGACAACAGGCTTATATGACTATAGGACTCCACCTTCGTATGATCTTTCCCTGGTTTAGGTATCATGGTAATCAGCGAAACATTCCATTCTGCGGGATAGCATTTGAGGCGCAAAATATTGTTAAAAATAAATATAATTATCCGTTTTGCAGTATAGGGTAGCTCTAAGAGCATTTTATTGCTTATTTTATCAGCGCCTGGGGCTTTTTTCGAGTTTAAGCCCGCAATACCTTGTTTATTTTGTATAGCGGGAACTTTAAAAAATATGTAAAAACGTTATATTATTATATTTTACAGATTTTAAGTGATCTTTAAGCGCGCAAAGCGGGCGGGCACATCTCGTATACAATAAATTTTCATCTAATAAGTTTTCAATTACAAAAAGTAGGTACACAAAAAAGAAAAATAAATCCATCGGTACTTAAATTAATCCCATGCGGTGTCAAATCCTTAAAGCAATAACAGAAAGATTGATTCAATTACGGAATATTCAAGCGCAAAACACTTAATTTTACCCTGATTCGCCTTTATTCATGTAAGAAATCTTATTTTAAGTGCGACAATGTTTTTTTGCTACAATTCGCTGATGTGATCTTGTTGTTGTTTTGTTGTGGTTTATTTTCATTTCTTGGGCATAGCCGACAAGTAGCGACAAATGTCGTATTATATGTTTGATTCAAGCCCGCTGCATAGTTGAATCAATCCCGCCGCATACTTGAATCAAATAAGCCCGAATCAGGTTTAATTCTTCTTGTTTAATCCTAGAACAGACTTGAGAATTTATATTTTTTTAATATTTAGCTAAATTCAGTACTGCTACGTACTTGTTTTATTTTAAAATTAACTGTTGTTCATTCCTGGTATTGAACTTACCTGATCATGTTTGTAAAACAACGCCTTGAGGTACGTTCACACTTATCAACTATTTGCCGAAAAAAACGTGACGAGCAGACAAGCTAAAATTGAATTTCCTTTAATTTCAACATTTTTTTAAATATGGGTTCGCATTTATTAAAAATAATATAAAAATAGCTTTTTGCAGCACAAGTAACTTTATTTTATGATATAAAAACCAAGTTAAATCACACTAACCCTTAGCAAAAGTAGTGGTTACGTTTTTTTTGGGCCAATATTTGCCAAGTGTGAACGTACCTTTAGACAACTCAGCTAAATCAGTACATGAAAGAGCGACACCTAAAATCCAGTATACACCAGCAGCATGTAATATAAGCAAACAAAAATACCAAAAAATAACAACAACAAGAGCTCAATAGTGAATTGTGGCTATCAACAAGCAAACAAATACCAACACACTACGACTTTGTATAAAGTTTATAAATATATTCGTACTTAAAATAAGAATTTGTGTACTTAATTTAAGAAATTTTTACGTGATTCAATATTTTTACATGATTTAAGAAGTTTGTCCCGTTTTCGGCTTGATTTAAGTACATTTTAGTGTTATTCGCACTTAAATTTTTAGTACGACTCGTACTCAAAGTAAGTAGAAAACACTTGAATTTAGAACGGCGCTTTTCTTTTTGTGTAAGAGTGATTTTTTTGCTATTATCTTTTTGGCAACACTAGTTTTGACAGCTCACGCACGTTTTGTATCTTGTGTCACTATCAAACATCTTCAGTTTGGTCTATAATTTAATCATGAATCGTCTTACAAACGAACAACGCTTGCAAATTATTGAATTTTATTACCAAAATGCGTGCTCTGTTAAGAAAGTTCATCGCGCGCTTCTTCCATTTTATGGTCAGTTTAATCGACCTACTGAGGCTTCTATTCGGGCTATTGTAAAAAAATTTCGCACCAAATTTACATTGTTGGAGAAAATATCGCAGCCGTATCGGCCAGTGTTGGTGATGACCGTGAATTATCGATTCGGCGCCGTTCGCAGCAATTGGGCCTCTGTTACTCCACTACGTGGAAAATTTTGCGGAAGGATTTGGGTGTGAAGCCTTATAAGATACAGCTGGTGCAAGAATTGAAGCCAAACGACCTACCACAACGCCAAATTTTTGGTGAATGGGCTCTTGAAAAGTTAGATGAAGATCCACTTTTTTATCGAAGAATTGTGTTCAGCGACGAGGCTCATTTCTGGTTGAATGGATACGTGAACAAGCAAAACTGCCGTATTTGGAGTGAAGAGCAGCCAGAAGCATTGCAAGAGCTACCAGTGCATCCACAAAAAACAACCGTTTGGTGCGGATTATGGGCTGGCGGCATCATTGGGCCGTATTTCTTCAAAGATGATGCGAATCACAACGTTACTGTGAATGGTGAGCGCTACCGTGCGATGATAACAAACTTTTTTCTGCCCAAAATGGAAGAGCTTGACTTGCATGACATGTGGTTTCAACAAGACGGTGCCACATGCCACACAACACGCGAAACAATGGACCAATTGAGAGGCGAGTTCGGTGAACAGTTTATTTCACGCTTGGGACCAGTCAATTGGCCGCCCAGATCGTGCGATTTAACGCATCTAGACTATTTTTTGTGGGGCTATGTTAAGGCTAATGTCTATAGCGACAAGCCCGCTTCGATTGACGCACTGGAAGCCAACATTGCCAACATTATTCGTGAGATACCGGCCGAAATGTTGGAAAGAGTATGCCAAAATTGGACTAAGCGGATGGACCATTTGAGGCGCAGCCGCGGCCAACATTTGCATGAAATAATCTTCAAACATTAAATTATATCGACCCAACTATCGATCCAAATAAATATTTCATGAATTTTTCTGAATTTTATGTGTTTTTTTTTTTTACTTTCCGATAGTTCTTATAAAATCACCCATTATTTATGCATAATTATTAAAAAAGCTTTTCAAAGCAGTTTGTAAAAGCTAAATCAAAAACGCTTCGTTGATCCTGCAAAATATGTATTAAATTTTCTTTAGCTTATGTCGTTTGCTTTTTTTTTTCTAGGCAAAATGTACAAATTCTTTAACTTTTTATGGAAAAATTGCAAATTAGCATTCTATTAAGATACAAATTTACCCTGGTAAGTATTGACATTACTTGTAATAGATTCAGTATTTCAAAAATTCATTCCATTTAAGAATAAATCGATATGTCTATCTTTGAATTAATTCAGTGTAATTTTTTAACAATTGCTGCCGATAGTAAAGCCTAGTGCTAGCTTTGCGTATAAAAAAATTTCAAAGGACCTTCTTGAGGTATGACAAAAGTTGTCATCACTGTAAAATTCAAATATAAAATGAACGGAATCGGAAGATGGTAAAGCGAAAGCGATAGGAATAAACGTACGAAATAAAGACCACTTCGATCCATTAAAACTAAATCCATTAAAACTAAAAATTGTTTTAAAGAATAATTATTTCAAACTTGAATATCAGAATGATTTTAAAACGCAATCAATTAGGGAATTCACAATGTGTATCTTAAAATTTGGAAATAGCAATATCGTTACACCTTAAAATTTCATTGTGAGCAACGATACAAAACACAGCATATTAAATTAATAAAACTAACGACGAAGTTTGCCGAATATTTCTCACTATTTACATTTATACAACGCGAACTCAAAATACACAACAAATAAAACAACAACACAAGCACAATAGTGCTTGGTACCTAATAACATGCCAAAGAAACACCAAACACTTAAACCACACACAAATTCTTTGTTTAAAATATTGCCGCATTGAAAAAAACATGTTTCTTGGACGTTTAAAATTGTCATCTGGTAGTAAATTTCATTTACATGCAAAACAAAAACAACAAATTTGCCAACCCACAATAAAAGACTAAAATTGAAACGTCGTTATGTTAAGACACATTTTAGAACGCTGTTGTGAACTCCCTAAATACATTTTACGAAACTGGTAAGTTTTAAATGGTTTTGGTAGTGTTTTGAGGAAAATTTGCTAGGAAAAATTTTTATTCAGTGGCAACGCTGAATACAATACAATGCAATGCTTGTAGTTCGGCAAGAGTTTGTTGTGGTATCATGGTATTTTTGTCATAAATTTTTAACTTAGTCGTTAAAAAAAATTAGACTTGAATGTGAAGACATAGATGGAACTAATCAAGAAGTGCAAAAATTTGTTTTATAGCTAATAAAATGTACTTCATTTACATATAATGAAGTATGCAAAAATATTTAATTATTTTAAAATATGCAAAAATATGCACTAACGTGCCTTTTTATCGCAAATTTGTTCATTCGAAAAGATATTTTATTTACGTTGAACTACGACCTACGACCAACGACAAAAACATGTATTTACAATAGCATCATAACAATGTGTTAAATGGAAATTGTTTAATATTCAAATTTACTTTTTATGGGCGTGAAGCTGGGCCTTTTTTTAAGTATAAAATTAGCAAAAACCGAAAAATAAATTTCAAAGCCGAAAAAATGTCTAAACTGAAATAAATCGCTAAAACTAAAAATATCGTCAAAACGCAAAAAAAATATTAAAACAAAAAAAAAACGCCAAAACTAAAATATTACCAAAAGTAAAAAATCAGCAAAAAAACAACACAAAAAATTGCGAAAACCCCAAAATCGCCAAAATAAAAAGCGCAAAAACCAAAAAATCGTATACGAGCCAAAGTCGCACTCTACTGAATTTTTTGTTATAGTATAAAAGTATACTGCAAGGCATATCTGAATAAATAAAAAAAATCACTAAGGCCCAAATTCACAGTCATTAATTAACTAATGACAATAGTTTAGCCAATGCAGTTTTATTCACACTTCTTTGTTTACCATTAGTTAAACCGTCAAATGCCATTGGTTAACAATTAGTTAGATGCTTTGGAACATGGTATAATATAAGGTGGTAGCATAACGTCAGCAGACTATTTTTTGCTCTAGTAGTTTTGTACATAAGCCACATCCAGCACGTGTATTATATATATATATATATATATATATATATATATATATATATATATATATATATATATATATATATATATATATATATATATATATATATATATATATATATATATATATATATATATATATATATATATATATATATATATATATATATATATATATATATATATATA
>OY101451.1:57290936-57563590 GCA_956483635.1 Panzeria rudis
GTCAAAAATAAAACATATTTGTGTATATGAAAATACACACAATAACGGCGTCGGCCGAAATTCGTCATACACGGCGAACTCTGAACAGATAATTTTCTATTTCTTAGGCCGGCGAACGACGAACAAATCAGTGCCAAGTGACCATGTTTGGTCTTAGTTTTGAAGTATTTTAGTAAATAAAGTTAATTTTTACTTTAATTATTGTTTTATTTTTATTTTATAGTATAGTAATTTGCTTTTGGTTGTGTTTTTGTTAATGTCTAATTTTTTAAGTATGTATTAAACAGAAAATTTTTATCGACGAATTCGTCGCGTTGGGCGAAATCGTCGTTCGTCCCAGTTGTGTTCCTAGCTTTAAGTAGATTCTTATTAGCTTCAATTTACTAAAACTACGCTCACCTTTCATATTTTATAAATTTTTACAATAAAAATATACAAATGCAATAGAAATTGCTTTTCGCATTTGGATCTCTTGCGCCCCTTGACACCTGGCGCCTTGTGCGACCGCTCCACTCATTCCACCCTTGGGCCGCCGCTGTATGGATGTATGTATATCAAATATAGCAAATGTAAAAAAAACAACGCTCAAGTACAGCTTTGCATCCTAGCGAATTTTTTTGATAAGTTCTAATAATATAATTCAAATAATTATGATGCGTATTTAAAGTAGAAAATTAAAAAACCATACAATGTTAAATTTTTATTAAACTTAAAAGTCCATTTATTCAATATTTTTTGTGGCTTACCGAGTTACTGGACTGCATGTATATTATTTTTCTAAAAGCAAAATGCAACTAAGATGATAAATATAATTATTAATTTTTTCTCGATGTAAGAAATTCTCACAAATTACAGAAACGAGGCAAGGCATAGTTGCCGGATGAAATAGGGATAAATTCGTCAAATTTCGAGCGAAATATCGTCGAGCGAAAAATCGTATAGAAATCTACTTAATAAGCAGAATGATAATAAATAATATATAACATAACTAATAAATTCACAGTTTTTACACAAAATAAACGAAATTCTTATTAATAAAATGATCAATTGTTGTTTTAACTTCATAAACAGTATAATCACATAATTAGTGAATTTGGCTTTTAGAAAAATAATATAAGTACAGTGTAGTAACTCGGTAAGCCACAAAAATATTGAATAAATCAACTTTTAAGTTTAATAAAAATTTAACATTGTATGGTTTTTGGAATTTTTTACTTTAAATACGCAGTATAATCATTTGAATTATGTTATTAGAATTGATCAAAAAATTTCGCATAGGATGCAAAGCAATACTTGAACGTTTTTTTAGTGTTTAAAAATTTTTATATTTGAAGTACATCCATATGTACGTGATTGATAAATGATTGATAAATTATGGAGAGAATAGGTTTTAAAAAACATATAATACTAAAAATATTAACATTACAATGATCAGTTATTGGTATAACTATCCCTTTTACTCCTTACTCTTATTATATACTGTAGCAAAAGCTACAAAGTTCTTAATCAAAATCAAAATTGTTTTAAAAGTTCTAAAATATTGTATTAACTAACTTATAATTCTAAAAAATCATCAAATTTAAGGTAAAAATCGTTTAGTCGTTAAAATCCCATTTTTTTACTACGAAAATCGTCAAGATTACGATAAATCATCAGATCTGGCAACCATCCCTATCATCTGATCTTTTGTACAAGGATTCATATAATATTAGATGAGATACTGTAAGACTGACCCTGCAAGCCAGCTGTTAAATATTTATATTAAATTAAACCCATTTAACTTTGTGGCTGTTTGGCTGAGAGCGCTAGACGGTTCCCCAACTGTTGTTTTTCTCTCGGGAGCCGGGTTCAAGTCACGGCGTCTGAGACTTATTTTTTATTTTTTTAAATGTATCTTAATGTTAATTAATAAATATACTTATTTATCATAAGATATTAAAATCAATAACAGAAAAAATAGATTATAGCATATAAATTAATAGTAAATAAATAAAATCAATAAAATATTTATTTGGTATACAATTTTTTAGTATTGTTCAGCTACAAACTAAAATATATGTACATGTCGACATGCAGCTATTAACATATGTAGAACATTTTGTAATTAAAATATTTTGCTCAGTGTACTGTAATATCGTATAGTTGAAAAAAAGTATCAATTATAACAAATAATTAATCTCTGAATTGAGAGATAACTGTTTCTTAAGCTCTTGATATTTCATATATAAAGCGTTCACCTAAAATATTTTTCTTCTGGTCTTGTAAAAAACCAATTTCGTTGCTATTAATTTGTATATTACATTTTGCATCATCTTCTGTATATACATAAATTATTGATTTATATTAAAACGTGCTGATATACATAGATAACTACATATGTGTATCATATGAATTGTTAAAAATTAAAAGTGTTTTATTTCGAGAAAACATTATCAGTACATATAAATTTATTCAATTATTTTCGTCGTATTTTTTGGGAATATATCTGTGTATTCGATTACACGTAAACAAGTATCAAATAGAAAAATTGCAAGAAAATTTTTAGAAAATCAATATTTTTTTGAGCTCAAATGATTCTAAATTTATATTTGTATAAATTAATGCGAAATGAACTGATATTTAAAAAAACTCTCAATTGAATAAATTATGTACATATGTATTACAAAATACTTTATTACGTAATAGCTGCAAAAAATTAAAAAAAAACAAAAGTTTGCATATTATATGAAAACAGCAATTACGAAAACAGCAATCAAGTTATTTGGAAATTATTGCATAGCTATTTCGTATATAATTGCAAGTACATGTACATATTTGTGCCCACAAAGAATAGCGACTAAACTCAATTTTGGTTACTGAGAATTTTAAAATCGCTGTGTAAAATCATGGAAATTAGATTAAGCTAATGCTAGCAATTTTATACTATATTAATTTGTAATTTAATTAATAATGAAACAACAGTTAAGATAAGAGAAATAAACAAAATTATAATGACAAATACACTTTATCCTAACTCGAATTAACTGTTATACCTTTTGACCACAGATAAACCTTTTATATTACTTTGTGAAGGGTATATAAGATTTGGCACAGCCGAATATAGCACTCTTACTTGTTTTTATTGAGCTTGCCACCGCCGACTAGAATTGCCTCAAAGACTCAGTGGGAGAACTTTTATTTTACAAACATACATGTACATACATATATTTCATTTTAAATAATTCTTCTCTAAAAAACATTAAATAAAAATAATACTGTAAAAAGTTGTATAAAGTATCTTGCATTTTGAGAAAAGATAGGGCAGTAAACTATTTTATTTTCAGATTGGTGAAAAAACAAAAAAAAATGTATAGAAACAGAAATTGTGATGAAGCATCAATTTCTATTGAAAGTGAGAATTTTCCAGAACGTGTAGAGCCTAATAATGATGCATCTATTTCTCTTAAAAGTGAGAATTTTCCAGAAAGTGTAGGGCCTAATAATGATTTAGTGCACCATTTTGAGGTATTGTCTTACCCAAAGTTGTCGCTGCGTGAGAAATTAAAAAAATGGTACATTGAAACAGCTCCCTCTAGGATATGTGCGGAAAAGCGTTTTAAAATTGTACGGGGGGAAGGACTGGATGTAGCGTTATCATTATCAGCTTTATTGGGTAAAAAACAAAAAGTTCAAAAAAGAAACGTTTTCCTTGCGAGATATTGCCACATTGAAATTGAAACTCAGTTAAAAAATGTGAAAACATTTAAAAAAACTGTAACGAAGTAGTTGGATTTGAACGTTAATGGCATCCCATTATTCAAAAACTCACGAATGCTAATTCTTTTGAAAATTTTTACTTAGAAGAGAAAACTAGGCAGTTTCCTGTAGGAATTTATGTAGGGCATAGCAAACCCAATTGTGCTAAAGACTTTTTCAAAGATTTTGTTGAAGAAGTGATTTTGCTAAGAGATGGGTTAATATTAAATGAAAAGAAAATTATAATTTTATTCCGCTGTCTATCATGTGACACGCCGGTTTATGCTTTCGTTTGTGGCATCCCAAGTCATACATCTTCACATGGTTGCAGTAATTGCATACAAGTTGAACAAAATTGGACATGTGCTTACATTTAGTGGCACTTTAATTTCGTACACCGACTATTCTTCAAGAAAATGCCCAAAACACCACTGCTATATATTTAACCCTTAAGCAAACACCAAAGTGTACTTACACAAACGAACTCCAGGGCCTAGCTGGGACTGCTTTTATTTTTATGGAATTTTATAGCTACCGCAAGAAAATCAATAAAATGTACTACCCTTAGTTTTTTAAATAAACTATTTTTGATTAATATTTACAAGAAATTATATCGTCATGTAAAATGCAAAAAGGCAAATCTCCTTTTTTTAACATTTTCAGAAGAGGTAAAAAACTGAATAAAAAGTAAACTATTGTGATTAAAAAATTGTTTTTCAGCATATTTTCATTAACTTAGATTTAATTAACGATACTACTCAGAAAAAACTGTTTTGATAATCACAATAGTTTGCTTTTTATTAAGTTTTTTTATCTGTCGTGAAAATTAGTTTTTTAATTGAGTTTTTTCCAGGTCAAAATAAATTATATATGTTAAAGCTGAGCTAAAATTAAAAACAAAAAAATTTTTGGTTGCAAGTGAGCGATATGTTCAAGGCAAATTCATTTTTCCTGGTAGGTTAAAGTAAATTTGTAATAATGATAAACTGTTTATCATTTCGACAAAATCCTGCCTTTAACTATTACCAAGTTGTAATAATGGCCCTAAATAATACAAAGTTTAAAAAAGACAAAAAATATTGCCAGTAGCGGCATTAGTTTTTATCAAATCGAGGGGATTTTAATCGACTTGAGTTACAGAAAAGGGTCGATAATTTTAGGAACATATATATTATTTATCGATTCCCATTAAATTAATTAAGTCAAATTATTACACTCCTGTTTCTTTAAGAAACCTCTTAATGCTGTATAACGCAATTCGTATTTGGCGCCAATTTCAATCAGTCACTAGAAATTGTATATCTATGTAGGTATTTTAATAACTAATTAAAGATACCACGTTCGGTATGTCGTTATAGATTTAAATTAATCTATTAAAGGTTACCTTTCTTGGCAAATTTTACAATTAAATTATCTTTATTTATGGATTGAGCATTATCATTTTTAATTGATAAAATTGCCAGGTCTGACATTTTTTGCTAAGCTAGGGTTGATCTTATGCTAAGAACAAAACTGGGACGAACGAATATGTTTTTTTTCGTCAAAAATAAAATATATTTGTGAATATGAAAATACACACAATAACGGCGTGGGACGAGGGAATATATGTTTTTTTTTCGTCAAAAATAAAAAAAACATATTTGTGTATATGAAAATACACACAATAACGGCGTCGGACGAAATTCGTCATACACGGCGAACTCTGAATAGATTATTTTCTATTTCTTACGCCGGCGAACGACGAACAAATCAGTGCCAAGTGACCATGTTTGGTTTTAGTTTTGAAGTATTTTAGTAAATAAAGTTAATTTTTACTTTAATTATGGTTTTATTTTTATTTTATAGTATTTGAAATAAATATAGATAATAATTAACTATAAAAATTGCTTTTAGTTGTTGTGTTTTTGCTAATGTCTAATTTTTTAAATATGTATTAAACAGAAAATTTTTATCGACGAATTCGTCGCGTTGGGCGAAATCGTCATTCGTCCCAGTTGTGTTCCTAGCTTTAAGTAGATTTTTATTAGCTTCAATTTACTAAAACTACGCTCACCTTTCATATTTTATAAATTTTTATAATAAAAATATACAAATGCAATAGAAATTGTTTTTCGCATTTGGATTTCTTGCGCCCCTTGACACCTGGCGCCTTGTGCGACCGCTCCACTCGTTCCACCCTTGGGCCGCCGCTGTATGGATGTATGTATATCAAATATAGCAAATGTAAAAAAAAACAACGCTCAAGTACAGCTTTGCATCCTAGCGAATTTTTTTGATAAGTTCTAATAATATAATTCAAATAATTATGATGCGTATTTAAAGTAGAAAATTAATAAACCATACAATGTTAAATTTTTAGTAAACTTAAAAGTCCATTTATTCAATATTTTTTGTGGCTTACCGAGTTACTGGACTGCATGTATATTATTTTTCTAAAAGCAAAATGCAACTAAGATGATAAATATGTATAATTATTAATTTTTTCTCGATGTAAGAAATTCTCACAAATTACAGAAACGAGGCAAGGCATAGTTGCCGGATGAAATAGGGATAAATTCGTCAAATTTCGAGCGAAAAATCGTCGAGCGAAAAATCGTATAGAAATCTACTTAATAAGCAGAATGATAATAAATAATATATAACATAACTAATAAATTCACAGTTTTTACACAAAATAAACGAAATTCTTATTAATAAAATGATCAATTGTTGTTTTAACTTCATAAACAGTATAATCACATAATTAGTGAATTTGGCTTTTAGAAAAATAATATAAGTACAGTGTAGTAACTCGGTAAGCCACAAAAATATTGAATAAATCAACTTTTAAGTTTAATAAAAATTTAACATTGTATTGTTTTTGGAATTTTCTACTTTAAATACGCAGTATAATCATTTGAATTATGTTATTAGAATTGATCAAAAAATTTCGCATAGGATGCAAAGCAATACTTGAACGTTTTTTTAGTGTTTAAAAATTTTTATATTTGAAGTACATCCATATGTACGTGATTGATAAATGATTGATAAATTATGGAGAGAATAGGTTTTAAAAAACATATAATACTAAAAATATTAACATTACAATGATTAGTTATTGGTATAACTATCCCTTTTACTCCTTACTCTTATTATATACTGTAGCAAAAGCTACAAAGTTCTTAATCAAAATCAAAATTGTTTTAAAAGTTCTAAAATATTGTATTAACTAACTTATAATTCTAAGAAATCGTAAAATTTAGGTAAAAATCGTTTAGTCGTTAAAATCCCATTTTTTACTCCGAAAATCGTCAAAATTACGATAAATCAACAGATCTGGCAACCGTCCCTATCATCTGATCTTTTGTACAAGGATTCATATAATATTAGTTGAGATACTGTAAGACTGACCCTGCAAGCCAGCTGTTAAATATTTATATTAAATTAAACCCAGTTAACTTTGTGGCTGTTTGGCTGAGAGCGCTAGACGGTTCCCCAATTGTTGTTTTTCTCTCGGGAGCCGGGTTCTAGTCACGGCGTCTGAGGCTTATTTTTTATTTTTTTATATGTATCTTTTAATGTTAATTAATAAATATACTTATTTATCATAAGATATTAAAATCAATAACAGAAAAAATAGATTATAGCAAATAAATAAATAAAATCATTAAATATTTATTTGGTATACAATTTTTTAGTATCAAATAGAAAAATTGAAAAAAATTTTTTAGAAAATCAATATTGTTTTGAGCTCAAAGGATTCTAAATTTATATTTGCATAAATTAATGCGAAATTAACTGTATATATGTAACCTAAAAATTCTTGTTTAAGAATACCAATTTTGTAATATACTTTTTGTACAACTAATACACGTAATCTCAACAAATAGGTATGTATTTGATGCGCAAATTACACATTAGATATTAAAAAAAACTCTATTCAATTGAATAAATTATGTACATATGTACTACAAAATACTTTATTACGTAATAGCTACATATATACAAAAGTTTGCATATTTTAGGAAAACAGTAATTAAGAAAGTTAGTTGGAAGTTATTGCATAGCTATTTCGTGTAGAATTGCAAGTACATGTACCTGTGCCCACAAAGAATAACGACTAAACTCGATTTTGGGTAGTGAGAATTTTAAAATCGCTGTGTAAAATCATGGAAATTAGATTAAGCTAATGCTAGCAATTTTATACTATATTAATTTGTAATTTAATTTATAATGAAACAACAGTTAAGTTAAGAGAAATAAACAAAATTATAATGATAAATACACTTTATCCCAACTCGACTTAACTGTTATAGCTTGTGACCACAGATATACCTTTTATATTACTTTGTGAAGGGTATATAAGATTTGACACAGCCGAATATAGCACTCTAACTTGTTTTTAAATTTTATAAATTTTTTTTGTTTTGACATTTTTTTCGTTTTGGCGATTTTTTTCGGTTTTTTTGGCAATGTTTTTAATTTTGGCCCTTTTTTTTGTTTTGATGATATTTTTCCATTTTTGAAAAAAATTTTTTGATATATTTAGTTATAGCGATTTATTAGGTTTTAGTGCTTTTTTTCGTTTGGACGACTTTTTTCGGTTTTTGGAATTTTTTAGTTTTTGGCGATCTTTTTACTTTTGGTGCTCTTTTACGTTTTAGCTATTTTTTTTAATTCTGGTTCTTTTTGTCTTTAAGCTCTTCTTTTATTTTGGCGATTTTTCGTTTTGACATTATTTTAATTTTGAAAATTTTTAGCTTTACCGTTTTTTAAAATTTCAAGTGTTTGCCACTTACGGTTTCCAAGATTTCCAAATTGTCTAAATTACATAGTCAAAAGTACTTTAACTAGTAGAACACTCTTCAATTTTGATCGTTTTAAATATCAGTATTATTTCCTGTAGTGTGTTGTACAGAATACACGAATTAACACCTTGAAAATATAAAGTGTCTATATATGTTTCTGTATATTACATTAGTATTTCAACATGTTTCGTTGCTCGCTTTAGAACACCTTTTAACTTTTAATTGTCATATATTTTTCATATATTCTGTGAAAATTTCAGGTCCGTAGATCTTACGGTTGCCAAGAAAACAGCCTGTGACAGACGGACAGCGTAGCGAAAACAATAGGGTGACTTTACATTTTTAGTGTACGGAATCCTAATTAAATTTATTTTTGTTTAATTCTTTGACTTTATTTTAGTGTTAAGCTTGGTACTCTGTTCAAATTTGTTCAAAAGTTGACAAGTAACCAATCATAACTAGCCCTTGAAAGTATGCAACAATTGTTTAAGTTTGTAAAAAATCCAATGTGTTTGTTGTAAATTCCACACGAAAAAAGTTGTGCTCATATTATTTCGCATGAAGACTCAAAATGTTGTAGCTACATCTCATATGTTTTTCACAAAATAAACAGAACACTACTTTTGCAAACATTTTTCATGAGCAATTCGTTAAATATTTTTTTATATGGACTTTTTACAGCACTTCGCACGAAGTGATGAACATAATAATACAATTTCTATTGATAGGATATAGTGTTATGCACAACATATCCAAAATTTGGAGTGGGAACTCCTTGGGATAAAAAAAGAAACATACTTTACTACAGGGTTCTCACATAATTTTCTAACAAAAATTAATTTAAAATTTAGACAGACTTACAAATTGGCACTTTTTACATCCGTTTTTAGCAAAACTAAAATTTTTCTAATAACTTTGAAGCGTTAAAAAATACAGTGTCCTCATTTTTTTCGCATTACTTACATACATATTTTTACTGGCATATCTAATATTTCAAGTGGGTACACCAGTATATTTCCCCTTAACTCGAGAACAGTATGTCCGCTTTCGACCAAGAAAATGCATGCAATATTACCTTCAAACTACCTTAATACAATTAAGTAAACAAAACAGTGGTTTCTTAGTTGAGAGTCTACATATGTACTTAACTCATTTTTCAAAAAAAAAAAATGTCAGTTAGGTCGGTTAGTAAAAATATCGACGATATCTGTCATTTTATCATAACATCTTAAGTCGAAATAAGTCAAAATCGAGTTAAGGTCATATTCCGGTTCGTCTCACACATTGAGATCCACATTTGAGTCCAATAAGTTTTCAAATACTTCTAGAACACCAATACAACAGATTTTAAATGGTTAATATCTCCGCACACGATTTTTAGACTGACGATGTTGTGACAAAATGACACAGATATTTTTAGTACAGCATCATTATTTTAAGGTCCTGACACTTGTTTTATTTTATATAAATTTAGCTATATTTGAAATAAAAATTTTCCAATGGTTTAATAATTTTAATTTCGTTTCGTGCATAATTTTCAAAAATTTATTATAGACAGTGCAATGTTTTCATTACCTTAAGATTATAGTTGTGGCTTTTTAATGACAGGAAAAATATTGAAGAAAATAATAATGACAACAACTGAATAATACAGCGACTAATTCAAACTCTCACACATTAATGATTTCTCTCTAATACGCGCACGGACACACAATAGAGATATTGTTATTGTATTTCAAATAAAACATTTTTATATATCGTTATTTTAATTTACAAAAGGCGTATGTATGTACACATAAACAATTTTCAAGTTTGAAACAAAATGCTTAATAAAAAACATAAAAATCCTAATGTATAGTTTTAGAACTATAAGAAATGTAGGAAAGGCTCCAGCCTACATACCTATTTCATAGTTTTTAAAATATATAATACTGTTTTGTCGTTCTTTTATTAAGTTTTATGTTTCAAACTTAAATTTTTTATATTTTAGATACGCCTTTTGTAAATTAAAGTAACGATATGTACTAAATAAAAATAATTGGCAGTAATAACTGTTTGTTGTTGTTTTTAATTTATTTTATTTGCTATAAAAATAACAACATTGTGGTTGCTATTTTATGGATGATGGGAGTTTAAAACTAAAATAATTTTCCGATTTTTTGTTTGCTAAGTTCAAATAATTGAATATTTTCACATGCGAAAATCTTAGTGTTGATTTTCTATTTTTAAACAAATTATTTGCTTAAAAGCTGTTATTAGTTGCTGTTAGCACATACATACATATTTAATATTTTTTTCGTTCTTTCACTTTTTTGTTAATTTAAACAAATGAAATTTAATACTAATGTAAACAAATATTTTCAAGGTGATTTTCTACTAATAAGGCAATTTGCTAATAAATATTATAAAGTAGACAGTTATTTTTTTTTGTTGTTATATTTTTATTATTATGTGTCATATATAATTTAAATTTGATTTCATTGTTTGTTAATTGTCGTGTTTATTTTTATTGTTAATTTTTTTGTCGATTTTATTGTATGTCATTTGTCAACAACAAAAAATTTTTAATATTAAAACAATATCTAGTGTATTAATCAAAAAATCCAACTGTCTGCGGTGGCTTAAAGTCAGTGACTAAAATTCATGTTGATATGCTGAGCTACCGTTACCTAAAGTCAAGTTCAGTAAACAGTAACTGCAGCCATAGACGTCGTATCTTGGGACTGTGGTTAGACGAAGATTCATCATTTAGTAAAAACGAAAATGCACAATCTCACACTCCCAAATAGATAATCTAACAAATACATACACATGTACCTACAAAACCATAATAACCCTGCAGGAAATGTCAATAGTAAAATTATACTGATTATCTATTGACGATGTCGCCAGTACTACTGACAAATTAATCCCCAACTAATGCTACGTACTATTGACACTTAACACAGGCTTGTCCTACGAAATCTATCAGTAGACTGCATCAATACTGACTAGGTAGTTCTTGTGGGACCATATGGAGAAAATGTCAATTGTAAGATTGTACTGACTTACTATTGACGATATCACCACACTGTATGAAATGTATGTAGTAAAACTGAACTGATTCACTATAGACGCTGTCATCACCTGCAGGAAATGTCAATAGTAAAATTATACTGACTACCTATTGACCAATACTATTTTAATTTAGTTCAAACAAGTACAAATATTTATTTAAAATAATGTTTAAAAGTAAAATAAGGTACAAAATATTTTACAGTCTTTTTTAAGTTAACTTTTTTTATTGTTTAATTACACAAAAGGAACTTCGTTTCGTTTTAAATTAAAAAAATATATACATTTATAGCTAATTTCTTCGTGCCTGGCTAAACCTTTTAGATACACGTGTCTATGGTTTAACATATATTAGTTAGAAGAATCGTCTTCGTTTAAAAAATTTTCCTTGTTTTACAGTCCTTTTTAAGTTAACTTTACTTATTGTTAAATTACACTAAAGGAACTTCGTTTCGTTTCAAATTAAAAACAATACATATGTGTATAAATTTATAAAGCTCATTTCTTCGTGGCTGGCTGAATCTTTTAGATACACATGTCTATAGTTTAACATATACTATTAGTCAGAAGAATCGTCTTCGTTTAATATTTTTCCTTACTTTTGGTTCCGGCGCTGAAATGCTGATCTTAATGTTTTATCAGGAAACTTGATATAGCATCTAAAAATAAAAAAAGTGAAATACATACATATTTTTATGAAATTCTTATTCACAATTTTATTTTTACCGATTATAGCCTTTAGAAAACTGCCGAAGCTCCGTAATCCTTTTTTCGAAACATCTGTCTACAGTGAAATCCATTAGCATTACCAGCGAAAAGTAACTTGATTTGACGTATCTATAAGATATAAATTAGATATTTTTTATTGTGTATCTACCCAAGTTCTTTTAATGGCCCAATTGTGAATAGCAACTCAATTTTAGTTAGGTTGCTAGAAGTCACTAAAATTTACTTCGTTATTATTTTGACAACGCGACAATAGTTGTATTGCCTTCCATAACCGAGTTGTGTAGCTAAAATAACGTTTAACTGTTTTAATTGCTCCTCAGTGTTATCGGGGAAAATCCCCATTATATTGTGGTAACTACATTTTGAGCAGCTATGCACTCCACTAGAACTTTACGTTCCGCCAAAATATCAGTTAGAGTGTTCTATTGTTTTTGAGCAGCTTCCTTATATGATTAAAATTTTGTAGACAATTCTTCACAATATTGACACTTTGGAACAACTAAAAAAAACATAAGTTCCTGTCAGTTTAAACTTCAAATTTTTATTATAAAATTTTTCTTTCTTAGGAAAATACTTTAGTTTTGCTTTGGAAGGGTTGGTGAGCTCGTGTGACATTTTTCTGGAAGGCAAAACAGGTAAGGATAAAAATTCATACTGAATATCCTTTAATAACATTTTTTCCTTTTCACCTAAAAGATGGTTTCTTTTGAAAATGCCCAACTCACAAGAATTGAGGGGTTCTTTGAAGAAACTATCTAAGCCTATGAAGCGACGCGCTTCAACGTAAATGTCATCATCTTTTATAATAGCTTCAATTTTTACAGGAATATCTGGTTTTACAGCACAAACATTATTAGCTTCTTTGCAAGGTATTAAACACTCATTAACGAAAGCTTCTATTATGACATCTCTCTTGTACTTCCATTTTTTTGTTTTAATTGAAAAATAATTTTTGCGCTGCTCCTTTTGCACAATTTGTTGAAGAATTGAAGATGGCTTTTTAACATATCTTATTAAAATTAAAAGTTTATATTCAAAATCATATGCAGAAAAAGATGTAAGAGGCCCATAGCTTTCTGCGCTAGATACTATGTGCAATTGATTATATGTAGACATTAAAAGAAACGCTGTCTGAACCAAAAGAATTGGAAAATTTTCTACGATAAATTCCAAGAGATCATTAGCTACACTTACATATATTACTGTATACTAAGCCAAGAATATTACTAGAATATACTAAGCTAAGAATATTCAACGGTTGTGTAAAGTCAACGTTAGTATGTAGCAGCGAAACGTGGCTTGTATCTAACACCAACGCACAAAAACTTCAGGTATTCATCAACAAATGCTTAAGAATCATATGTAGAATATTCTGACCTAATACCATCAGCAACACAGATCTCTGGACACTTACAGAAGAGAAAGACATACAGAAGCAGATCAAAAAGAAAAACTGGGGGTGGATCGGCCATACACTGAGAAGGAATCCGGACAGTTTTACAAGAATGGCGTTAGAGTGGAATCCTCAGGGCTCAAGAAACCGTGGACGTCCAAAAAACACCTGGAGGCGCACGGTTCTTCAAGAACTATTGCTTAATAACCAGACATGGGAAGACGCAAAAGCAGCGGCGAATCGTGTCAATGTAATAACAGAAATTCATATAAAATATCTTTGAGTACATTGTTTTGGAGAGCTATTAAATCAGTATATACGACGAATTGGTGAAATTCTGTCGCCTTCCAATTATGTATTTCATCTAATGGTCTAGGTTTTCGTGGAAACTCCTTTAGAAAAACTGCTCTTAATTTTACGGGTTCAGCAGATATTTTAGATATATTCACCCTTATTGTAAATGTCGACGTCGACGTCAACACAATACATTCGTCGCTGTCAATTCGATATGTCGTCGTTGTCACTTCACTGCTAAATCGTGTTGACGTTGACTTGTTATCGATAATGTGAAGGAAATAAATGTCATCACTATACATTTTGACGTTTGCTTGATTTGTTTCTTTAGTTTATTTTAATAATTTTTATTGCAATTTAAAAGGTATGTTTCTAATGTTGTATTCAAGTGAGAGTTCTGATGAAGAAAATAATGAAAAACTAAATCTTCGAAGAAAAGTTATGAGACAAAGGTCGGACATTTATAGTTTGCCAGATGCCAGGTAAGTGAACAAAAATAAAAAGTAAGCTATAAACTTTTGAGAAATTGAAAGCAGTTTAAGTGCAATATTTTGCTTAATTACAGATTTGTGGATTATTTTCGCTTAAACAAAAAGGCGTTTAAACGTGTTTTGGAAATAATTCAGCTTTTCATGAAAACTGGAGTAAGATCAACTTTTATTTGTAGTGAATTAAAGCTAGCGACAACACTACGGTTTTTGGCACAAGGATCTTATCAGTTAAGTGTCGGGAATGACTTTAATCTGGGCTTATCACAACCCACAGTATCTTCAATTCTGGAGGAGACACTCAATGTATTACAATCTGTGATTTGTCCGCTTTATATCAAATTTGAATTGACCGCAGAGGAAAAGGCCGAGTGCAAGTTGCATTTTTTTGAAAAAACTGGGTTTCCGGGTGTTATTGGCTGTGTGGACGGCACACACATTAAGATTTTGGCCCCAAGTAAAGAAGAGCAAAACCTTTATTACAACCGAAAAGGATTTTTCAGCCATAATGCAATGATTGTAAGTGTACTTTCTAAAATATGTTTGTTGTCGTGCATTCGTATCTGAGTAAAAGACTACTTTTCTTAATTTAATTTAGATTTGCGATAACAAAATGAAAATTAGGTATGTGGATGCCCGGTATGCAGGTTCATGCCATGATTCTCTTGTCTGGAACGTAAGTACAGCAAGACAAGTGTTGCGAGAACGCTACAATGCTGGTGAAAGTAATTGTTGGCTTTTAGGTAATACAGCAAAATACTAAAATTCTCGTGAAAAATTATAAAAGTATGTTCGTATAGGTGATGCTGGTTATCCCCTTGAACCTTATTTAATGACGCCTTATAGGTCCGCTGTAGAGAGAAGCCCTGAAGCAATATTCAATACCAGGCACGCAAAAGCAAGAAATATCGTGGAGAGAACGATTGGTGTTCTTAAAAATATTTTCCGTTGTCTTCTAGGTGCCCGTCAACTTCATTATAAGCCTGCCAAAGCAACTAAAATTGTTAATGTTTGTGCTGCTTTACATAAAATTTGCATTGAGTATAAGAGTTTCAATGTAGAGAATGGCATACCAATAGTGAGGAAAATGGAAATGAAAATTTTGATACCAACACAGATACGAGTATCTTGCAAGATAGTGAAGCTGTACAAATAAGAGAACGAATAAAAACAAGTTTTTTGTAGTTCCAATTCATTCGTTTTATTTATTTATATTCATTGAAATACACGTGTATGTTTGTATACTATATTTATATAAAAAATTAAATTAATTTGTTTAATAAATTAACTGCCTTTTCGACGATGTCGAAAGAGTTCTTTCTTTCGCACGTATTACATTTAAAGCAAAACCAAATTCAAAAATTTTGTTATTGTTTTAAATGTAATTGTGCGAAAGAAAGAACTCCTTCGACATCGGCGAACACGCAGTAGCAGTAAAGGCACAAGTAAAATAAAAATATTATTTACTCAACTAATACTTGCTCTCAAGAGCTTCCAATTCTTTTTTCTTTATTTCCAACTTTATGTTTTTTATTTGCATTTCTCTTTCATGGAGCTCTTCATTTCTTCGTTCCTGTCTCTCCATCATTTTCATTTTTTTCTCTTCTACTTCAAATAGTTTTCTCTGGTACCGGCTTGTTTCCTTTAAAACTGTCTTTATTTCTTCTAAAGTTATTTTTTTATCATCACATATTTTTTTCTGATGCTGAGTTATTTCTTTTAAACAGTCTTTTACTTCGCTGATTGTTTTAGAAATTGCATTAAAAACCTCCTTTTGCATGGAATTGTGCTTTTCAAATAATTCATTTCTTTGGTCATTTGATTTTCTTTTTCTTGAAGTAGGCTGTTCTTCTATCTCAATGGCATATGCGGAACTTGATGGCACTTCCACAAAATCCTCGCAGGGTGTTTGTTCTGTAGCAGGTATATTTTCATGTGAAGTTTCATCAGTTGATTGTTGTATACCTTGTGCAACACCTTCTGGATTAAATTGCTTCTCAAATTGAAGCAAGTTAGAAGCAGCTTCTTCCAAAGGTGATAGTGGTAATAATTTGCACAGGCCTCCACCTGTTGCATTGAGCTCAGCTTTGTTGTTCGTTAACTTTTTTTTACTTTACATTTAAAATCTCTCCAAACCTGAACATGTCACACATTTTAATATTTATACTTTGAAGAACTTTTTATCTTTACCTTTTGCCAACCATCGCTGTCTCTAATTGGTGGTCCAATAGAATTTAGCTTCGTCTTGATTTCTTCCCATTCTTCTTTAAAATTATTACCACTCGGGCCCCTATGAAAGCCTTTGGCTAAACTTGGTTTACTTTCAAGCTGTTGTATTAACAATTCAAATTGCTTATTGGTAGTAATCTTAATTTTTTTTTCCATTTCAAATATTTTTTTAAACACTTAACCGTGACAGTTGAAAAATTACATTGAGTCGTTACCAAAAATTTTGTCGACAAAACCAAAGCCCATCTAAGACAACAGCGCCGTTTTGTTGCCTTTGATAATGCCAAAATATTATCGGTTGTTATCGAAATTTGGCAATATTGTCAACGGCAATGTCATGAGGGTGCTGTCGACATCACTTATGTCGCCGTTGACATTCGCAATAGGGGTGATTTTCTTTTGGAGTCCGCATTTCTGTTCTATTTTTAACAATTATTACATATTAGCATTTTTCGTGTTACTCCAAGATCGATTAGATGCCAGGCCCTGCTCTTTGTATATAGATTGTAGTACATAAGACCAAAACAAAATGTACAAAAAAGCACACGCAACACATAAGAAATCTTTTCTTAGTTTTATTTCGAACAAAGGAGATTTTTGATAAGAAAATTTTCTTTCTGCTAGTGAGTGTGGAAACAAAGTATGATAGTAATTTTTGTGCTTCTATATAAAAAGCAAAATCCCTTTGTTTCCAACATTTTATCAATTAGTTATTTTGTTTTGTGTTGGCAGTTGACAATTATAGTGTATTACAATCAGGCGCGGATACAGGGGGGGAGGGGGATATTTCCCTCCTCCGCCCAAGTCGAATAAATTTCTATAGAGTTTCTAAAAGGAGTTTGGAAAAATAGTATGTTTTACTTAGAGAAGAGATTTTAAAATATCTTGGTGGTTATACGATTTGATGATAGCCATAGTAGGTCATTCCGGTCTCAGTGTGATAAAGCAGGTCCAACACGAGATACATATTTGGAACTTACTATATATAAACCTGAAACATTATTATAGACCGCATGATAATATTACGGTAGAATACGTAAAAAATTTTATACGCAACTAGATTCGAATGAAAAGAATCGACATAGAGGAATCCAAATTGATTGGAAGTCGAGCGACTAGCTTTTTTTCGATCACTTAGATTTTCTATCGACATTGCGAAACAGGTTATAAATAGATTTTTTTTCTATATTCAACTGTTATATTCGCTGGTTTTTAAAATATTTGGTTTTTTTTCTTACACGAACATATCGTCACATAAAATGCCAAAGGACTAATCTACATTTTTTTAATTTTCACGACAGAAAAAAAAACTTAATAAAAAGCAAACTATTGTGATTATCAAAACAGTTTTTTCTGAGTAGTATTGTTAATTAAATCCAAGTTAATGAAAATATGCTGAAAAACAATTTTTTAATCACAATAGTTTACTTTTTATTCAGTTTTTTACCTCTTCTGAAAATGTTAAAAAAACGTAGATTGGCCTTTTTGCATTTTACATGACGATATAAAATTCCATACAAAATAAAAGCAGTCCCAGCCAGGCCCTGGAGTTCGTTTGTGTAAGTACACTTTGGTGTTTGCTTAAGGGTTAAATATATGTTTTGGACATTTTCTTGAAGAATAGTCGGTATACGAAATTAAAGTGCCACTAAATGTAAGCACATGTCCAATTTTTTCGCAACTTGTATGCATTTACTGCAACCATGTGAAGATGTATGACTTGGGATGCCACAAACGAAAGCATAAACCGGCGTGTCACATGATAGACAGCGGAATACAATTTTAATTTTCTTTCCATTTAATATTAACCCATCTCTTAGCAAAATCACTTCTTCAACAAAATCTTTGAAAAAGTCTTTAGCACAATTGGGTTTGCTATGCCCAACATAAATTCCTACAGGAAACTGCCTAGTTTTCTCTTCTAAGTAAAAATTTTCAAAAGAATTAGCCACAGCTGCATTCGTGAGTTTTTGAATAATGGGATGCCATCAACGTTCAAATCCAACTTTACTTCGTTACAGTTTTTTTTAAATGTTTTCAAATTTTTTAACTGAGTTTAAATTTCAATGTGGTAATATCTCGCAAGGAAAACGTTTCTTTTTTGAACTTTTTGTTATTTACCCAATAAAGCTGATAATGATAACGGTACATCCAGTCCTTCCCCCTGTAAAATTTTAAAACGCTTTTCCGCACATATCCTAGAGGGAGCTGTTTCAATGTACCATTTTTTTAATTTCTCACGCAGCGACAACTTTGGGTAAGACAATACCTCAAAATGGTGCGCTAAATTATTATTAGGACCTACACGTTCTGGAAAATTCTCACTTTTAAGAGAAATAGATGCATCATTATTAGGCTCTACACGTTCTGGAAAATTCTCACTTTCAATAGAAATTGATGCTTCATCACAATTTCTGTTTCTATAAATTTTTTTTTTGTTTTTTCACCAATCTGAAAATAAAATAGTTTACTGCCCTAACTTTTCTCAAAATGCAAGATACTTTATACAACTTTTTACAGTATTATTTTTATTTTATGTTTTTTAGAGAAGAATTATTTAAAATGAAATATATGTACATGTATGTTTGTAAAATAAAAGTTCCCCCACTGAGTCTTTGAGGCAATTGTAGTCGGCGGTGGCAAGATCAATAAAAACAAGTAAGAGTGCTATATTCGGCTGTGCCGAATCTTATATAACCTTCACAAAGTAATATAAAAGGTATATCTGTGGTTACAAGGTATAACAGTTAAGTCGAGTTAGGATAAAGTGTATTTGTCATTATAATTTTGTTTATTTCTCTTAACTTAACTGTTGTTTCATTATAAATTAAATTACAAATTAATATAGTATAAAATTGTTAGCATTAGCTTAATCTAATTTCCATGATTTTACACAGCGATTTTAAAATTCTCACTAGGCAAAATCGAGTTTAGTCGCTATTCTTTGTGGGCACAGATACATGTACTTGCAATTATACACGAAATAGCTATGCAATAATTTCCAAATAACTTAATTGCTGTTTTCGTAATTGCTGTTTTCATAAAATATGCAAACTTTTGTATATATGTAGCTATTACGTAATAAAGTATTTTGTAATACATATGTACATAATTTATTCAATTGAGAGTTTTTTTTATATATCTAATGTGTAATTTACACATCAGATACATACCTATTTTTTGAGATTACGTGTATTAGTTGTACAAAAAGTATATTACAAGATTGACATTCTTAAACAAGAATTTTTAGGTTACATATATACAGTTCTTTTCGCATTAATTAAGGCAAATATAAATTTAGAATCATTTGAGCTCAAAAAAAATATTGGTTTTCTAAAAAATGTTTTGCAATTTTTCTATTTGATACTTGTTTGCCGTGTAATCGAATACACAGATATGTATATTCCCAAAAAATACGACGAAAATAATTGAGTAAATTTATATGTACTGATAATGTTTTCTCGAAATAAAACACTTTTAATTTTTAACAATTCATATGATACACATATGTAGTTATCTATGTATATCAGCACGTTTTAATATAAATCAATAATTTATGTATATACAGAATATGAGGCAAAATTTAATATACAAATTAATAGCAACGAAATTGGTTTTTTACAAGACCAGAAGAAAAATATTTTAGGTTGAACGCTTTATATATGAAATATCAAGAGCTTAAAAAACAGTTATCTCTCAATTCAGAGATTAATTATTTGTTACAATTAATACTTTTTTTCAACTATACGATATTACAGTACACTGAGCAAAATATTTTAATTACAAAATGTTCTACATATATTAATAGCTGCATGTCGACATGTACATATATTTTAGTTTGTAGCTGAACAGTACTAAAAATTGTATACCAAATAAATAGTTTATTGATTTTATTTATTTACTATTAATTTATTTGCTATAATCTATTTTTTCTGTTATTGATTTTAATATCTTATGATAAATAAGTATATTTATTAATTAACATTAAAAGATACATTTTAAAAAATAAAAGTCTCAGACGCCGTGACTTGAACCCGGCTCCCGAGAGAAAAACAATAGTTGGGGATCCGTCTAGCGCTCTCAGCCATACAGCCACAAAGTTGAATGGGTTTAATTTAAGATAAATACTTGACAGCTGGCTTGCAGGGTCAGTCTTACAGTATCTCAACTAATATTATATGAATCCTTGTACAAAAGATCAGATGATAGGGATGGTTGCCAGATCTGATGATTTATCGTAATCTTGACGATTTTCGGAGTAAAAAACGGGATTTTAACGACTAAACGATTTTTACTTTAAATTTTAAGATTTTTTAGAATTATCAGTTAGTTAATACAATATTTTAGAACTTTTAAAACAATTTTGATTTTGATTAAGAACTTTGTAGCTTTTGCTACAATATGAAATAAGAGTAAGGAGTAAAAGGGATAGTTATACCAATAACTAATCATTGTAATGTTAATATTTTTAGTATTATATGTTTTTTAAAACCTATTCTCTCCATAATTTATCAACTGCTGCATACGTACATATGGATGTACTTCATATATAAAAATTTTTAAATACTAAAAAAACGTTCAAGTATAGCTTTGCATCCTATGCGAAATTTTTTGTTAAATTCTAATAACATAATTCAAATGATTATACTGCGTATTTAAAGTAGAAAATTCCAAAAACCATACAATGTTAAATTTTTATTAAACTTAAAAGTTGATTTATTCAATATTTTTGTGGCTTACCGAGTTACTGCACTGTACTTATATTATTTTTCTAAAAGCCAAATTCACTAATTATGTGATTATACTGTTTATGAAGTTAAAAAAACAATTGAGCATTTTATTAACCCTTTGAGGACCATACATTTTTGGCCAAAGGAGTTTTGAATATATTTTATTTTACTTTGTATGGCCCAATATTATCTCTGTAAAAAAATTTAGGGTCTAGGTCCACTATTTGTTCTCCATTTCTCTTGGCAAATATATTTGCCTATGGGCTGAAAGGAAACTTTTCACACCGAAAAATTTATATGGAAAATAAAAAAATTTTAAATATTTGTTTATTTATTTTTATTTTAAGTTAAATATAACTAATTTATGTAATGTTAGCATAGCTACAGTCATTTGTGCTAGATACCAAAGTTGCCACTGGATGTAGTAAAGCAGAAGAGCACGTTACATTGATTGTCAAATATATTTGTGCGGTAATATCTTTTATCAGAGTCGCAATATACATATTCCAGTTTGCCTTATTATTAATTTTGCGGAGAGATCTGATTGAGTTTCAGTTCAGGTTTCATCTGAGAATACGCGCGCCCTTGATCTGATATTAGCTTTCAATTTCATGGACAAAGCTAGTCATATTATATTGAAGTAACTTTGGCCCTGAAGCCATTGGCAAACCTTAGTTTGTTATATACTATATTGCTACTCACGACGCATAATTGGAAAAGATCGAAGAATAAACGGATATTGAAATGTCATTTTCTTATACCATTGTACTCATATTGTTCCTTTATTTATCAACAAGATCGACAGCTCCCATTCCCTTCTTGTAATGGTGAATTTACCAGAGGCAATCGATTACAATCTAGGCAGCTTGTCGAGCTGATAAAGTTTCAGGCAAAGTAAACACCCCAGTTATTCATCCATTTAACAACTCAAGTTCTATTGGAACTGCACTGTTTCCTTATCTGTTAGAAATCGCTTTGGCATGTGCTCTTTCAAAATTGAATCCTGATATATTGCTTACCTACAAAATTACAAACACTATCTGATAACATAGGGTACATTGAGGCCAAACAGAAACTTCAAAAACCTAAGTGTGCTGTCAAAAACCTAAGTCTAAGGATGTATTAGTAGAACATTTTGTATTAGTATTGGTTTAAAATAAAAATTTCCCCACAGCAATAAAACCGCACTTGGTTGTAACAAAAAGAACTCTAAGCTGTTGATATTTTTTATACATGAATTTTTAGAAGTTTATGCAATTATTGTTATATTAATTAATGAAAAATGAATTTAGAATGCTTTTTAATACATTCGAGTTAAAAAAATATTTATTTGCTTAACATTTTTTTTGCAATTTTTCTATTTGGTACCAAAAATGTTTATCCCAAATAGGAACAAAAATACAATAGTGTTCAATGAAAAATAGGGTTGAAAACTTTGATAAACTTCAACACACAAATGTCAACAAAATTAAAAAAATATCTTAAAATTACAGCAAGAAGAAATATAAGATTTATATTAAAACAAATAAAAAAATTAAATAAAACTAAAAGTGTTTGTGCGTGGAAAAAAGTTACGATTTAGTGCATTTTCAAGTGGAAAAATGATAGTCTTTCAAGTGTGTTGAAATGCAAAAATGGTGTCCTCTCATTTTTGTTGAATTCACAATATCTATATGTGTTAAGAGAGTTGTCATTATTTTATTGACAGTACGAGAGCTTGCTATCTATGTTTATCAATGTGTGACAATTCATATTCTGATGGCGTTTCCTCATGTTTATGACCAATAGCGTTCAGGAAAAATGGGTTTTCATAGGAAAGAGTTTGTCAAAAATTAATTATTCTCTGATGGAATAAACAGAGCTATTTTTTCTAATGTTCGTACATCGTTTGAACTCGATGCAAGTGGCACGTTCACTACTACAAAAGGTGTCGATCTACGCATAACTCTCGTTTATTTTTATCTTAGCATTCACTAAAAAAATAAAAATATTACACCAAAACATGCACACTTTAATAAAAATAGCCATTGAAATCGTAATGCTAAATGGAAATTAAAAAACTTGTGTAAATAAAGAAACAAAACCCAAATAAATCTTTCAGCTTAGAGCAATAACACAAAAATTTACATGAATAACCATTAAACTAAACAAGTGCTGACGAAATACTGGTGAAATCTACACACCTTGATAAAAATCAAAGAAAATTTTTATTTTTGTTTTAATGCAATTATTTTCGTTTCAACCCATAGGCAAATATACTTGCCAAACATAATTTGGATCCCTGTGGGCCGGCTGATACTTAGATAATCTTGAATTTTATATTTTTTGGTAGGTAGGGCATGACCTCTAAACTTAGCTGGGTCTCAGTCAGTTGCGTTCTTTTCGCGCCCAGGGGTAGCGCCCAGAACAAATGCCACTATTTGACTAAACCGGGGCCCTCTTAGGTATAAACTGGGGCCTGATAGGAACTTGGTACCTTCAACATTTTTGTACCCTATACTTTACTTTACAAATCTCTTTTGAATATATTTGCTCTATCTCTTACTAGGAAATTTATAGAAATCAAAAGCCGCTGGGCAAACATACTTGTCTATGGTCGTCAAAGGGTTAATAAGAATTTCGTTTATTTTGTGTAAAAACTGTGAATTTATTTGTTATGTTATTTATTATTAATTAGGATTCTGCTTATTAAGTAGATTTCTATACAATTTTTCGCTCGAAATTTGACGAATTTATCCCTATTTCATCCGGCAACTATGCCTTGCCTCGTTTCTGTAATTTGTGAGAATTTCTTACATCGAGAGCAAATTAATAATTATATTTATCATCTTAGTTGCATTTTGCTTTTAAAAGAATAATATACATGCAGTCTAGTAACTCGGTACGCCACAAAAAATATTGAATAAATGGACTTTTAAGTTTAATAAAAATTTAACATTGTATGGTTTTTTAATTTTCTACTTTAACTACGCATCATAATTATTTGAATTATATTATTAGAACTTATCAAAAAAATTCACTAGGATGCAAAGCTGTACTTGAGCGTTGTTTTTTTTACATTTGATATATTTGATATATATACAGCGGCGGCCCAAGGGTGGAACGAGTGGAGTGGTCACACAAGGCGCCAGGTGTCAAGGGGCGCAAAAAATCCAAATGCGAAAAGCAATTTCTATTGCATTTGTATATTTTTATTATAAAAATTTATAAAATATGAAAGGTGAGCGTAGTTTTAGTAAATTGAAGCTAATAAAAATCTACTTAAAGCTAGGAACACAACTGGGGCGAACAACGATTTAGCCCAACGCGAGGAATTCGTCGATAAAAATTTTCTGTTTAATACATACTTAAAAAATTAGACATTAACAAAAACACAACTAAAAGTAATTTTTATAGTTTATTATTATCTATATTTATTTCAAATACTACGTCGTTCGCCGGCGTAAGAAATAGAAAATAATCTATTCAGAGTTCGCCGTGTATGACGAATTTCGTCCCACGCCGTTATTGTGTGTATTTTCATATTCACAAATATGTTTTATTTTTGACGAAAAAAAACATATTCGTTCGTCCCAGTTTTGTTCTTAGCATAAGATCGACCCTAGCTCAGGAAAAAATGCCAGACCTGGCAATTTTATCAATTAAAAATGATAATGCTCAATCCATAAATAAAGATAATTTAATTGTAAAATTTGCCAAGAAAGGTAACCTTTAATAGATTAATTTAAATCTATAACGATACCGAACGTGGTATCTTTAATTAGTTATTAAAATATCTACATAGATATACAATTTCTAGTGACTGATTGAAATTGGCGCCAAATACTAATTGCGTTATACAGCATTAAGAGCTTTCTTAAAGAAACAGGAGTGTAATAATTTGACTTAATTAATTTAATGGGAATCGATAAATAATATATATGATCCTAAAATTATCGACCCTTTTCTGTAACTCAAGTCGATTAAAATCGCCTCGATTTGATAAAAACTAATGCCGCTACTGGCAATATTTTTTGTCTTTTTTAAACTTTGTATTATTTAGGGCCATTATTACAACTTGGTAATAGTTAAAGGCAGGATTTTGTCGAAATGATAAACAGTTTATCATTATTACAAATTTACTTTAAGCTACCAGGAAAAATGAATTTGCCTTTAATATATCGCTCACTTGCAACCAAAATTTGTTGTTTTTAATTTTAGCACAGCTTTAACATATAATTTATTTTGAGCTGGAAAACACAATTAAAAAATTAATTTTCACGACAGATAAAAAAACTTAATAAAAAGCAAACTATTGTGATTATCAAAACATTTTTTCTGAGTAGTATCGTTAGTTAAATCTAAGTTAATGAAAATATGCTGAAAAACAATTTTTTAATCACAATACTTTACTTTTTATTCAGTTTTTTACCTCTTCTGAAAATTTAAAAAAAATGTAGATTGGCCTTTTTGCATTTTACATGACGATATAATTTCTTGTAAATATTAATCAAAAATAGTTTATTTAAAAAACTAAGGGTACATTTTATTGATTTTCTTGCGGTAGCTATAAAATTCCTTACAAAATAAAAGCAGTCCCAGCCAGGCCCTGGAGTTCGTTTGTGTAAGTACACTTTTGTGTTTGCTTAAGGGTTAAATATATAGCAGTGGTGTTTTGGGCATTTTCTTGAAGAATAGTCGGTATACGATTTTAAAGTGCCACTAAATGTAAGCACATGTCCAATTTTTTCGCAACTTGTATGCATTTACTGCAACCATGTGAAGATGTATGACTTGGGATGCCACAAACAAAAGCATAAACCGGCGTGTCACATGATAGACAGCGGAATACAATTTTAATTTTCTTTTCATTTAATATTAACCCATCTCTTAGCAAAATCACTTCCGCAGCAAAATCTTTGAAAAAGTCTTTAGCACAATTGGGTTTGCTATGCCCTACATAAATTCCTACAGGAAACTGTCTAGTTTTCTCTTCTAAGTAAAAATTTTCAAAAGAATTAGCCACAGTTGCATTCGTGAGCTTTTGAATAATGGGATGCCATCAACGTTCAAATCCAACTTTACTTCGTTACAGTTTTTTTAAATGTTTTCAAATTTTTTAACTGAGTTTCAATTTCAATGTGGCAATATTTCGCAAGGAAAACGTTTCTTTTTTGAACTTTTTGTTTTTTACCCAATAAAGCTGATAATGATAACGGTACATCAGTCCTTCCCCCTGTAAAATTTTAAACGCTTTTCCGCACATATCCTAGAGGGAGCTGTTTCAATGTACCATTTTTTTAATTTCTCACGCAGCGACAACTTTGGATAAGACAATACCTCAAAATGGTGCACTAAATCATTATTAGGCCCTACACGTTCTGGAAAATTCTCACTTAAGAGAAATAGATGCATCATTATTAGGCTCTACACGTTCTGGAAAATTCTCACTTTCAATAGAAATTGATGCTTCATCAAAATTTCTGTTTCTATACATTTTTTTTTGTTCTTTCACCAAACTGAAAATAAAATAGTTTACTGCCCTAACTTTTCTTAAAATGCAAGACACTTTATACAACTTTTACAGTATTATTTTTATTTAATGTTTTTTAGAGAAGAATTATTTAAAATGAAATATATGTACATGTATGTTTGTAAAATAAAAGTTCTCCCACTGAGTCTTTGAGGCAATTCTAGTCGGCGGTGGCAAGCTCAATAAAAACAAGTAAGAGTGCTATATTCGGCTGTGCCAAATCTTATATACCCTTCACAAAGTAATATAAAAGGTTTATCTGTGGTCAAAAGGTATAACAGTTAATTCGAGTTAGGATAAAGTGTATTTGTCATTATAATTTTGTTTATTTCTCTTAACTTAACTGTTGTTTCATTATTAATTAAATTACAAATTAATATAGTATAAAATTGCTAGCATTAGCTTAATCTAATTTCCATGATTTTACACAGCGATTTTAAAATTCTCACTAGCCAAAATCGAGTTTAGTCGCTATTCTTTGTGGGCACAAATATGTACATGTACTTGCAATTATACACGAAATAGCTATGCAATAATTTCCAAATAACTTAATTGTTGTTTTCGTAATTGCTGTTTTCATATAATATGCAAACTTTTGTATATATGCAGCTATTACGTAATAAAGTATTTTGTAATACATATGTACATAATTTATTCAATTGAGAGTTTTTTTTAATATCAGTTCATTTCGCATTAATTTATGCAAATATAAATTTAGAATCATTTGAGCTCAAAAAAAAATTGATTTTCTAAAAATTTTTTTGCAATTTTTCTATTTGATACTTGTTTGCCGTGTAATCGAAGACACAGATATATTCCCAAAAAATACGACGAAAATAATTGAATAAATTTATATGTACTGATAATGTTTTCTCGAAATAATACACTTTTAATTTTTAACAATTCATATGATACACATATGTAGTTATCTATGTATATCAGCACGTTTTAACATAAATCAATAATTTATGTATATACAGAAGATGATGCAAAATGTAATATACAAATTAATAACAACGAAATTGGTTTTTTACAAGACCAGAAGAAAAATATTTTAGGTTGAACGCTTTATATATGAAATATCAAGAGCTTAAGAAACAGTTATCTCTCAATTCAGAGATTAATTATTTGTTACAATTGATACTTTTTTTCAACTATACGATATTACAGTACACTGAGCAAAATATTTCAATTACAAAATGTTCTACGTATGTTAATAGCTGCATGTCGACATGTACATATATTTTACTTTGTAGCTGAACAATACTAAAAAATAGTTTATTGATTTTATTTATTTACTATTAATTTATTCGCTATAATCTATTTTTTCTGTTATTGATTTTAATATCTTATGATAAATAAGTATATTTATTAATTAACATTAAAAGATACATTTTAAAAAATAAAAAATAAAAGTCTCAGACGCCGTGACTTGAACCCGGCTCCTGAGAGAAAAACAATTGTTGGGGAACCGTCTAGCGCTCTCAGCCAAACAGCCACAAAGTTAAATGGGTTTAATTTAATATAAATACTTAACAGCTGGCTTGCAGGGTCAGTCTTACAGTATCTCAACTAATATTATATGAATCCTTGTACAAAAGATCAGATGATAGGGATGGCTGCCAGATCTGATGATTTATCGTAATCTTGACGATTTTCGGAGTAAAAAACAGGATTTTAACGACTAAACGATTTTTACTTTAAATTTTAAGATTTTTTAGAATTATCAGTTAGTTAATACAATATTTTAGAACTTTTAAAACAATTTTGAATTTGATTAAGAACTTTGTAGCTTTTGCTACAATATGACATAAGAGTAAGGAGTAAAAGAGATAGTTATACCAATAACTAATCATTGCAATGTTAATATTTTAGTATTATATGTTTTTTAAAACCTATTCTCTCCATAATTTATCAACTGCTGCATACGTACAGATGGATGTACTTCAAATATAAAACTTTTTAAACACTAAAAAAAACGTTCAAGTATAGCTTTGCATCCTATGCGAAATTTTTTGATAAATTCTAATAACATAATTCAAATGATTATACTGCGTATTTAAAGTAGAAAATTCCAAAAACCATACTGTTGGAGATACTGGAACTTAAAACAACTTCATCAATAATAATAATTTGTTATCATGTTGCCATTGAATAATTATTTAATTCATGTCATATTATTTTCATTTTTTATAATCATTCTTGTTTTGAACCTTCTAATAAATTGAACTTAATTTTTTAAATATTTTGTAAAAAAATATTTTGTGTTTTTTTAAAAACCTTAACAAATTGGCGACGAGGATGTGGCTCAAGATTCTAAGATCCTAGAATTATTGGAGATGCAAAGCAAACTTCTTGCAAGTCTTATGCAAGGAAATGCATCAAACAATAATCAAGATTCTGTTATGGAGAAGTTGGCAAATAGTATTGCAGATTTTTGCTACGACCAAGAAAATTCAGCAATTGGTATACTCGCTATGAAGATATTTTTCTCGTAGAAGGGAAAGATTTGAATGATGCTGCTCGTGTGAGACTCCTAATGCGAAAGCTCAACACAATATCCTATGGACAGTATTCAGCATATATTCTACCAAAAAACCCAAGGGATATGTCTTTCGTGGAATCAGTTAAAATCCTGAAAGATATGTATGGAATACAAGCCTCAATGTTTAGTATTCGATACAATTGTTTGCAAACAGCTAAAACGCCTCAAGAAGATTTAATTTCTTATGGAGCTCGTGTCAACAAAATTTGTGAAAACTTTAAATTATCTGAATTGAGCTCTGATCAATTTAAATGCTTACTTTTTCTTTGTGGTTTACAGTCTCATGCAGATTCAGAAATTCGCATGAGATGCTTGTCAGCTCTAGAAGATGATTCTAACCAAAACATCAATGTTGTTCAAATCAACCGAATTTCGTATGCAGCAAGAAGAAAATTTGTTACAGTCAACATACTAAATTCTTTATCTACAACAAGTTTCGATGTCAAAATGCAAATCGATACCGCATCAGATGTATCAATTATAGGCGAACGTTATGGTGTAAAATGAATAAACCAGGCAGAAAACTAACAAATCGTTATGTTACAAGCGCCTCAAGGGACAAAATCATGATTATTGCCGAATTTTCATGTCAAGTTCGGCTACAAGGTGATGTAAAACTTTGCAATTTACTAGTTGTAAACATTGATACTCTCTCAATTTTTGGTTCAGATTGGCTTGAAATTTTTCACTTATGGGATACACCGTTGAATAGTGTCTGTTCTCAAATAAAGCAAAACGAAGTCGATATGACTATTTTAAATAATATAAAGACTGAGTATTCAGACATTTTCCATCCAAGTGTTCGAAAGCTCAAGTACAACTTCATCTTAAGCCTAATTCAAAACCGATTTTTCGTGCGAAGAGACCAGTTGCTTATGCTATGCTTTCGTTGATAGAAGAGGAGTTACAACGACTAGAATCATTAGGTATAATCACACCAGTTGATTATTCAGAGTGGGCAGCACCCATTGTTGCAGTAAAGAAACCTAATGGAACAATTCGCATTTGTGGAGACTATTCATCAGGACTTAACAATAGTCTTGAACCACATATGTATCCATTGCATCGACCTGAAGATTTATATGCCAAAGTTGGAAAAAGCTGCTTATTTACACACATTGACTTATCAGATGCTTATTTGCTTCTTACTATCAACACTCACAAAGGCTTGTATACATTCAATCGTCTAGCTCCAGGTGTTAAAAGTGCACCAGGCGCGTTTCAACAATTAATGGACACTATGTTAATGGGAATAGATGACTCAGCAAGCTACATTGATGATATTATAATTGGTGGTAACACAGTGGAAAAACACATAGCAAACGTAAAAAAAGTTTTTCAAAGACTCCGTGAGTATAGTTTTCATATTAAATTTGAGAAATGCAAATTTTTTGTAAGGGAGGTAAAATACCTTGGAAATGTTATGTCTTCATCGGGCTTACGTCCTGATAAATCCAAAATACAGGCAATTTTAAAGCTACCACCACCATCGAATATATCTGAGCTTAGATCATTCTTAGGATCTATAAATTATTATGGGAAATATGTTGAGATAATATCAAGTATGACTGGTCAAAAGAATGTCAACAGTCTTTTAAAAATTTTAAAGATATTCTAAACTCTGATCTTCTTTTGACTCACTACAATCCAGATTTACAAATAAAAGTTGCAGCAGATGCCTCTGAAAAAGGCATTGGAGCTTTTATATGTCACATTTTTCCTGACGAATCTGAAAAGGTAATTGAACATGCGTCTCGTACTCTCACTCCTGCAGAAAAAAATTACTCGCAAATTGAAAAAGAGGCATTAGGTCTAATATACGCCGTAAAAAAATTTCACAAGTACATTTATGGGCGAGAATTTATTTTGTGCACAGACCATAAGCCCCTTTTATCAATTTTTGGGAACAAAAAAGGCATTCCCGTGTACGCAGCAAACAGACTTCAAAGGTGGGCACTCACTTTAATGATGTACAATTTCAAAATTCAGTACATAAGTACTAAAGAATTTGGTTGTGTGGATATGCTTTCAAGACTTATCGACAACAAATTAAAACCAGATGAAGAAATAATAATTGCTTGTACAACTTTAGAAGAAAATTGTTCTGCAATGCTAATGGATCATATTAATCAACTACCAGTCACTTTTAACATGGTAAAACAAGCTACAGAGAAATGTTCAGTACTACAATCAGTCATTCATTCGCTTAAAAATGGTTGGAAATCAAATCGTAATGCAGAACTGATACAATTCTATTCCAGACGAGAAAGTTTATGTGAAATCAAAGATTGTTTAATGTATAATGACAGAATCGTTATTCCAAAATGTCTAAGAAATGTGATAATGAAACAATTGCATCGTGGCCATCCTGGAAAAGAACGTATGAAAGCATTGGCGAGGAGTCATGTTTATTGGCCACGAATAGATGATGATATTACATTTTACGTTAGAAGCTGTCATAAATGTGCAGTTGCAGCAACAGCACCAACGAAACATACATTACAGTCTTGGCCATTGACAACAAAACCAATGGAGCGTTTGCATATTGATATAGCAGGACCATGCAATTCTCAATATTATTTCATAATAATAGATGCTTACTCAAAGTGGCCAGAGATATATCAAGTCTCAAACATCACGTCTTCAACTGTTATAGCAAAACTTTCAGAAATGTTTTCAAGATATGGGGATTGTGATACAATAGTCTCAGACAATGGTACACAATTTATCAGTGAGCAGTTTAAACAATTCATCAAATTACGTGGAATCAATCATATTAAAACTCCACCTTACCATCCACAATCGAATGGTCAAGCAGAAATGTTTGTAAGAACGCTTAAACAAGCTTTACAAAAACTTAAGGATGAGGGAAATAGTCACGAAATACTTCAAATATTCCTTCAAACTTATCGCTCAACTCCAAGAGATAATATTAAATCTCCAGCAGAATTATTTCTTCTACGTAAAATTAAAACAACATTAGACTTACTGAAACCCCAACAGTCAAGTTTACCATTACAACGTGATATAAAAATGGAAACACAATTCAATTTTAAGCATGGAGCTAAAGATAGGGGTTTTGAACCAAAAGATCTTGTTTACGCTCAAGTATACAAAAATAGTAAAATGGTGTGGATTCCAGGTTCCATAGTAGAAAAAGTTGGAAATGTTAACTATAATGTCCACATTTTTGATAATAACACAAAATTAATCAGGTCTCATATTAATCAACTTAAAAAACGATACGATGGTAACAATGTATGCCAATCAGACTCAATACAACTTTTGTTAGTTATTTGGAATTAAACCAAATATTATAAATCAATCCGATCAGCAACAGCTATTAGAAAATAATTTAGCTACGTTAATTCCTGAAAGAGGAGTTGTAGCAAATACTCCACCATGTACTCCTGATAATCAATCAAGTACTTCGTTTACATTCAGCACTCCTATGGCTGAAGCTCCCATCATACAGTTAAGACCGAAACGAAATCGTAAGCCGCCAAATAGATTCGGAATATCCGATTAAATTTTAAAAGGGGAGATGTTGGAGATACTGGAACATAAAAAAACTTCATCAATAATAATAATTTGTTATCATGTTGCCATTGAATAATTATTTAATTCATGTCATATTATTTTCATTTTTTATAATCATTCTTGTTTTGAACCTTCTAATAAATTGAACTTAATTTTTTAAATATTTTGTAAAAAAAATATTTTGTGTTTTTTTAAAAACCTTGACACATACAATGTTAAATTTTTATTAAACTTAAAAGTTGATTTATTCAATATTTTTGTGGCTTACTGAGTTACTGCACTGTACTAATATTATTTTTCTAAAAGCCAAATTCACTAATTATGTGATTATACTGTTTATGAAGTTAAAAAAACAATTGATCATTTTATTAACCCTTTGAGGACCATACATTTTTGGCCAAAGGAGCTTTGAATATATTTTATTTTACTTTGTATGGCCCAATATTATCTCTGTAAAAAAATTTAGGGTCTAGGTCCACTATTTGTTCTCCATTTCTCTTGGCAAATATATTTGCCTATGGGCTGAAAGGAAACTTTTCACACCGAAAAATTTATATGGAAAATAAAAAAATTTTAAATATTTGTTTATTTATTTTTATTTTAAGTTAAATATAACTAATTTATGTAATGTTAGCATAGCTACAGTCATTTGTGCTAGATACCAAAGTTGCCACTGGATGTAGTAAAGCAGAAGAGCACGTTACATTGATTGTCAAATATATTTGTGCGGTAATATCTTTTATCAGAGTCGCAATATACATATTCCAGTTTGCCTTATTATTAATTTTGCGGAGAGATCTGATTGAGTTTCAGTTCAGGTTTCATCTGAGAATACGCGCGCCCTTGATCTGATATTAGCTTTCAATTTCATGGACAAAGCTAGTCATATTATATTGAAGTAACTTTGGCCCTGAAGCCATTGGCAAACCTTAGTTTGTTATATACTATATTGCTACTCACGACGCATAATTGGAAAAGATCGAAGAATAAACGGATATTGAAATGTCATTTTCTTATACCATTGTACTCATATTGTTCCTTTATTTATCAACAAGATCGACAGCTCCCATTCCCTTCTTGTAATGGTGAATTTACCAGAGGCAATCGATTACAATCTAGGCAGCTTGTCGAGCTGATAAAGTTTCAGGCAAAGTAAACACCCCAGTTATTCATCCATTTAACAACTCAAGTTCTATTGGAACTGCACTGTTTCCTTATCTGTTAGAAATCGCTTTGGCATGTGCTCTTTCAAAATTGAATCCTGATATATTGCTTACCTACAAAATTACAAACACTATCTGATAACATAGGGTACATTGAGGCCAAACAGAAACTTCAAAAACCTAAGTGTGCTGTCAAAAACCTAAGTCTAAGGATGTATTAGTAGAACATTTTGTATTAGTATTGGTTTAAAATAAAAATTTCCCCACAGCAATAAAACCGCACTTGGTTGTAACAAAAAGAACTCTAAGCTGTTGATATTTTTTATACATGAATTTTTAGAAGTTTATGCAATTATTGTTATATTAATTAATGAAAAATGAATTTAGAATGCTTTTTAATACATTCGAGTTAAAAAAATATTTATTTGCTTAACATTTTTTTTGCAATTTTTCTATTTGGTACCAAAAATGTTTATCCCAAATAGGAACAAAAATACAATAGTGTTCAATGAAAAATAGGGTTGAAAACTTTGATAAACTTCAACACACAAATGTCAACAAAATTAAAAAAATATCTTAAAATTACAGCAAGAAGAAATATAAAATTTATATTAAAACAAATAAAAAAATTAAATAAAACTAAAAGTGTTTGTGCGTGGAAAAAAGTTACGATTTAGTGCATTTTCAAGTGGAAAAATGATAGTCTTTCAAGTGTGTTGAAATGCAAAAATGGTGTCCTCTCATTTTTGTTGAATTCACAATATCTATATGTGTTAAGAGAGTTGTCATTATTTTATTGACAGTACGAGAGCTTGCTATCTATGTTTATCAATGTGTGACAATTCATATTCTGATGGCGTTTCCTCATGTTTATGACCAATAGCGTTCAGGAAAAATGGGTTTTCATAGGAAAGAGTTTGTCAAAAATTAATTATTCTCTGATGGAATAAACAGAGCTATTTTTTCTAATGTTCGTACATCGTTTGAACTCGATGCAAGTGGCACGTTCACTACTACAAAAGGTGTCGATCTACGCATAACTCTCGTTTATTTTTATCTTAGCATTCACTAAAAAAATAAAAATATTACACCAAAACATGCACACTTTAATAAAAATAGCCATTGAAATCGTAATGCTAAATGGAAATTAAAAAACTTGTGTAAATAAAGAAACAAAACCCAAATAAATCTTTCAGCTTAGAGCAATAACACAAAAATTTACATGAATAACCATTAAACTAAACAAGTGCTGACGAAATACTGGTGAAATCTACACACCTTGATAAAAATCAAAGAAAATTTTTATTTTTGTTTTAATGCAATTATTTTCGTTTCAACCCATAGGCAAATATACTTGCCAAACATAATTTGGATCCCTGTGGGCCGGCTGATACTTAGATAATCTTGAATTTTATATTTTTTGGTAGGTAGGGCATGACTTCTAAACTTAGCTGGGTCTCAGTCAGTTGCGTTCTTTTCGCGCCCAGGGGTAGCGCCCAGAACAAATGCCACTATTTGACTAAACCGGGGCCCTCTTAGGTATAAACTGGGGCCTGATAGGAACTTGGTACCTTCAACATTTTTGTACCCTATACTTTACTTTACAAATCTCTTTTGAATATATTTGCTCTATATCTTACTAGGAAATTTATAGAAATCAAAAGCCGCTGGGCAAACATACTTGTCTATGGTCGTCAAAGGGTTAATAAGAATTTCGTTTATTTTGTGTAAAAACTGTGAATTTATTTGTTATGTTATTTATTATTAATTAGGATTCTGCTTATTAAGTAGATTTCTATACAATTTTTCGCTCGAAATTTGACGAATTTATCCCTATTTCATCCGGCAACTATGCCTTGCCTCGTTTCTGTAATTTGTGAGAATTTCTTACATCGAGAGCAAATTAATAATTATATTTATCATCTTAGTTGCATTTTGCTTTTAAAAGAATAATATACATGCAGTCTAGTAACTCGGTAAGCCACAAAAAATATTGAATAAATGGACTTTTAAGTTTAATAAAAATTTAACATTGTATGGTTTTTTAATTTTCTACTTTAACTACGCATCATAATTATTTGAATTATATTATTAGAACTTATCAAAAAAATTCACTAGGATGCAAAGCTGTACTTGAGCGTTGTTTTTTTTTTACATTTGATATATTTGATATATATACAGCGGCGGCCCAAGGGTGGAACGAGTGGAGTGGTCACACAAGGCGCCAGGTGTCAAGGGGCGCAAAAAATCCAAATGCGAAAAGCAATTTCTATTGCATTTGTATATTTTTATTATAAAAATTTATAAAATATGAAAGGTGAGCGTAGTTTTAGTAAATTGAAGCTAATAAAAATCTACTTAAAGCTAGGAACACAACTGGGGCGAACAACGATTTAGCCCAACGCGAGGAATTCGTCGATAAAAATTTTCTGTTTAATACATACTTAAAAAATTAGACATTAACAAAAACACAACTAAAAGTAATTTTTATAGTTTATTATTATCTATATTTATTTCAAATACTATAAAATAAAAATTAAAGTAAAAATTTATTTACTAAAATACTTCAAAACTAAAACCAAACATGGTCACTTGGCACAGATTTGTTCGTCGTTCGCCGGCGTAAGAAATAGAAAATAATCTATTCAGAGTTCGCCGTGTATGACGAATTTCGTCCCACGCCGTTATTGTGTGTATTTTCATATTCACAAATATGTTTTATTTTTGACGAAAAAAAACATATTCGTTCGTCCCAGTTTTGTTCTTAGCATAAGATCGACCCTAGCTCAGGAAAAAATTCCAGACCTGGCAATTTTATCAATTAAAAATGATAATGCTCAATCCATAAATAAAGATAATTTAATTGTAAAATTTGCCAAGAAAGGTAACCTTTAATAGATTAATTTAAATCTATAACGATATACCGAACGTGGTATCTTTAATTAGTTACTAAAATATTTATATAGATATACAATTTCTAGTGACTGATTGAAATTGGCGCCAAATACTAATTGCGTTATACAGCATTAAGAGCTTTCTTAAAGAAATAGGAGTGTAATAATTTGACTTAATTAATTTAATGGGAATCGATAAATAATATATATGTTCCTAAAATTATCCACACTTTTCTGTAACTCAAGTCGATTAAAATCCCTTCGATTTGATAAAAACTAATGCCGCTACTGGCAATATTTTTTGTCTTTTTTAAACTTTGTATTATTTAGGGCCATTATTACAACTTGGTAATAGTTAAAGGCAGGATTTTGTCGAAATGATAAACAGTTTATCATTATTACAAATTTACTTTAACCTACCAGGAAAAATGAATTTGCCTTTAATATATCGCTCACTTGCAACCAAAATTTGTTGTTTTTAATTTTAGCACAGCTTTAACATATAATTTATTTTGAGCTGGAAAACACAATTAAAAAATTAATTTTCACGACAGATAAAAAAACTTAATAAAAAGCAAACTATTGTGATTATCAAAACATTTTTTCTGAGTAGTATCGTTAGTTAAATCTAAGTTAATGAAAATATGCTGAAAAACAATTTTTTAATCACAATACTTTACTTTTTATTCAGTTTTTTACCTCTTCTGAAAATTTAAAAAAAATGTAGATTGGCCTTTTTGCATTTTACATGACGATATAATTTCTTGTAAATATTAATCAAAAATAGTTTATTTAAAAAACTAAGGGTACATTTTATTGATTTTCTTGCGGTAGCTATAAAATTCCTTACAAAATAAAAGCAGTCCCAGCCAGGCCCTGGAGTTCGTTTGTGTAAGTACACTTTGGTGTTTGCTTAAGGGTTAAATATATAGCAGTGGTGTTTTGGGCATTTTCTTGAAGAATAGTCGGTATACGATTTTAAAGTGCCACTAAATGTAAGCACATGTCCAATTTTTTCGCAACTTGTATGCATTTACTGCAACCATGTGAAGATGTATTACTTGGGATGCTACAAACGAAAGCATAAACCGGCGTGTCACATGGTAGACAGCGGAATACAATTTTAATTTTCTTTTCATTTAATATTAACCCATCTCTTAGCAAAATCACTTCCGCAGGAAAATCTTTGAAAAAGTCTTTAGCACAATTGGGTTTGCTATGCCCTACATAAATTCCTACAGGAAACTGCCTAGTTTTCTCTTCTAAGTAAAAATTTTCAAAAGAATTAGCCACAGTTGCATTTGTGAGCTTTTGAATAATGGGATGCCATCAACGTTCAAATCCAACTTTACTTCGTTACAGTTTTTTTAAATGTTTTCAAATTTTTTAACTGACTTTCAATTTCAATGTGGCAATATCTCGCAAGGAAAACGTTTCTTTTTTGAACTTTTTGTTTTTTACCCAATATAGCTGATAATGATAACGGTACATCAGTCCTTCCCCCTGTAAAATTTTAAAACGCTTTTCCGCACATATCCTAGAGGGAGCTGTTTCAATGTACCATTTTTTTAATTTCTCACGCAGCGACAACTTTGGATAAGACAATACCTCAAAATGGTGCACTAAATCATTATTAGGCCCAACACGTTCTGGAAAATTCTCACTTAAGAGAAATAGATGCATCATTATTAGGCTCTACACGTTCTGGAAAATTCTCACTTTCAATAGAAATTGATGCTTCATCACAATTTCTGTTTCTATACATTTTTTGTTTTTTCACCAATCTGAAAATAAAATAGTTTACTGCCCTAACTTTTCTTAAAATGCAAGATACTTTATACAACTTTTTACAGTATTATTTTTATTTAATGTTTTTTAGAGAAGAATTATTTAAAATGAAATATATGTACATGTATGTTTGTAAAATAAAAGTTCTCCCACTGAGTCTTTGAGGCAATTCTAGTCGGCGGTGGCAAGCTCAATAAAAACAAGTAAGAGTGCTATATTCGGCTGTGCCAAATCTTATATACCCTTCACAAAGTAATATAAAAGGTTTATCTGTGGTCAAAAGGTATAACAGTTAATTCGAGTTAGGATAAAGTGTATTTGTCATTATAATTTTGTTTATTTCTCTTAACTTAACTGTTGTTTCATTATAAATTAAATTACAAATTAATATAGTATAAAATTGCTAGCATTAGCTTAATCTAATTTCCATGATTTTACACAGCGATTTTAAAATTCTCACTAGCCAAAATCGAGTTTAGTCGCTATTCTTTGTGGGCACAAATATGTACATGTCCACGAAATAGCTATGCAATAATTTCCAAATAACTTAATTGTTGTTTTCGTAATTGCTGTTTTCATATAATATGCAAACTTTTGTATATATGCAGCTATTACGTAATAAAGTATTTTGTAATACATATGTACATAATTTATTCAATTGAGAGTTTTTTTTTAATATCAGTTCATTTCGCATTAATTTATGCAAATATAAATTTAGAATCATTTGAGCTCAAAAAAATATTGACTTTCTAAAAATTTTTTTGCAATTTTTCTATTTTATACTTGTTTGCCGTGTAATCGAAGACACAGACATATTCCCAAAAAATACGACGAAAATAATTGAATAAATTTATATGTACTGATAATGTTTTCTCGAAATAAAACACTTTTAATTTTTAACAATTCATATGATACACATATGTAGTTATCTATGTATATCAGCACGTTTTAATATAAATCAATAATTTATGTATATACAGAAGATGATGCAAAATGTAATATACAAATTAATAGCAACGAAATTGGTTTTTTACAAGACCAGAAGAAAAATATTTTAGGTTGAACGCTTTATATATGAAATATCAAGAGCTTAAGAAACAGTTATCTCTCAATTCAGAGATTAATTATTTGTTACAATTGATACTTTTTTTCAACTATACGATATTACAGTACACTGAGCAAAATATTTTAATTACAAAATGTTCTACATATGTTAATAGCTGCATGTCGACATGTACATATATTTTAGTTTGTAGCTGAACAATACTAAAAAATTGTATACCAAATAAATATTTTATTGATTTTATTTATTTACTATTAATTTATTCGCTATAATCTATTTTTTCTGTTATTGATTTTAATATCTTATGATAAATAAGTATATTTATTAATTAACATTAAAAGATACATTTTAAAAAATAAAAGTCTCAGACGCCGTGACTTGAACCCGGCTCCTAAGAGAAAAACAACTGTTGGGGAACCGTCTAGCGCTCTCAGCCAAACTGCCACAAAGTTAAATGGGTTTAATTTAATATAAATACTTAACAGAATTATAAGTTAGTTAATACAATATTTTAGAACTTTTAAAACAATTTTGATTTTGATTAAGAACTTTGTAGCTTTTGCTACAATTGTAATAAGAGTAAGAAGTAAAAGGGATAGTTATACCAATAACCAATCATTGTAATGTTAATATTTTTAGTATTATATGTTTCTTAAAACCTATTCTCTCCTTAATTTATCAACTGCTGCATACATATATATGAATGCAGTGCCGGCCCTAGCATTTGGCCAGGTTGGAGCGAGATTTGATATCGGCGGCCTTTGGTCAACAGAAATAATTATGATATAGTTTTTTAAAAAACATGTTTTTGAAGCTGATATAAAATTCTATTGTTGTCTTTATCTGGCTTGATGAAATAATTTTTGTGAGTTACTATTTCTTTTCATTTACTTATCTATCGTCAATGTTGGCAGCCAGCTAAAACTATGCAAACGCTTTTTAGTCACGGGGTCTGAGACTTTTATTTTTTATTTTTTTAAATGTATCTTTTAATGTTAATTAATATATATACTTATTTATCATAAGATACTAAAATCAATAACAGAAAAAATAGGTTATAGCAAATAAATTAATAGTAAATAAATAAAATCAATAAGATATTTATTTGGGATACAATTTTTTAGTATCAAATAGAAAAAAAATATTTAGAAAATCAATATTTTTTGAGCTCAAATGATTCTAAATTTATATTTGCATAAATTAATGCGAAATGAACTGTATATACAGACATATGTAACCTAAAAATTCTTGTTCAAGAATACCAATTTTGTAATATACTTTTTGTACAACTAATACACGTAATCTCAACAAATAGGTATGTATCTGATGCGTAAATTACACATTAGATATTTAAAAAAAACTCTCAATTGAATAAATTATGTACATATGTATTATAAAATACTTTATTACGTAATAGCTACATATATACAAAAGTTTGCATATTTTACGAAAACAGTAATTAAGAAATTTATTTGGAAATTGTTGCATAGCTATTTCGTGTATAATTGCAAGTACATGTATCTGTGCCCACAAAGAATAACGACTAAACTCGATTTTGGCTAGTGAGAATTTTAAAATCGCTGTGTAAAATCATGGAAATTTGATTAAGCTAATGCTAGCAGTTTTATACTATATTAATTTGTAATTTAATTTTAAATGAAACAACAGTTAAGTTAAGAGAAATAAACAAAATTATAATGATAAATACACTTTAGCCTAACTCGACTTAACTGTTATACCTTGCGACCAAAGATATACCTTACATTTGGTTTTCTTGACAGTCAGTTTTAAAAACGTAGTAGTTATAAAAGAAAACGTTCTTTCCTTAATAATTATTTTTAAGATAGTAGAATCAGGAACCAAAAATTGATTATACCTAGCAAACAAATTAATAATAGTAAATAAATAAAATCAATGAACTATTTATTTTAATTTCTATATTTTCGATTTTTAATTTTCGTAATACGTCTTAATCTTAATTTGATAAAATTAACTGGAATAAAGGATTTAAATATGAATTTGCAAATTTTGTTTATAAAAACATTAACAAAGGACAAATAAAAACCTGAAATAATGATTATTTCTAAGCAAAAGTCCTTCAAAATCCTTTTTTAGGTGCACACTTAACATATTTTTTGCAGTTTTAAGTTATTTTCATATAAAAAATCAAAGCTAGCTGCACACGCTATATAATTGTGTTTACCTGCACATTAAGGCAGATAATTATATTTAGTTTAACAGCATTTTTGAGTTATCTGCACAAAAAATCGTGAAAAGTTGTTTGTGCAGCTAAATCAAAATTCCTGTACTAATACATTCTTATATTCAGGTTTTCGACAACATACTTATGTTTCCGATAACTAACTTGTCAAGAGTCTTTCTATCTTTTCTATGGTATATACGCCATTCGTTGCGAAAGGGTATATAAGATTCCGCACAGCCGAATGCATCAGTATTACCTGGTTTTTATTATCACTCTATTTTATTTTGACTGTTTGTTGTTGCGGTAACCTTAGTTATAGATATCCTCTGAAAATTTTAGGTCTCTAACTAGTACGGGACACGAGTTAGAAGCTTGTGACTGATGGACATCGCATCGAAAACTAATACATAATAATAACAATAATGTATGCAAAACTAATTAAAACAATACAAAAAGGGTAAAATTACAACAAACACATGACGTACAGAAAATCTAAGAACACATAATGTATTAGCAGAAAACACAAGAACATACACTGTTTTAAAAATGAGCTCGTTGGTGGACGAGTAAGTGGACAGACTGGCGTGCAGAAGGTGATGTGTTCGATACTAGGTCTTTTTACAACATTCTTAAAATATATATGATATGCATATTATATATATTTTTATTTTGTCCATATCTCAGCCAGTTATGGACCGATTTCGATGATTCTTTATAATAAGCTTCTCAGAGCTTAATTTGACAGATAAATTGAGTGTAGAGTACTGCCAGACGTATAGGGTCATATAAATTCACAAACACATCAAAATCGGAACAAAGTAGCTTTTTGGTTATATCTCTGTTATATATGAACCGATTTTCCTGAATTTCACATACAAAAATCTTCAGGAAAAGCCAGTTACGCGACTTCAACGTTTAGGTCCATAAGTCTTCTAGGACCTCTGAATTATACCTTTCAACATCAGTCAGAAAAAACGGACTTAGATCACGAATATATATACTTTATGGGGTCGCAAGTGATTACTGTAGAAATTACAAACGGAATGACAAACCTATATATATTCTTACCATTTTTGGTGAAGAGTATAACAATTTCCCGCCGATTTTCAGCCCATCAGCTTGATGATTTGTTTTTAACCGTCAAAAATTTTCTCTACCTACAAAAGTTAAACAATTTAATATATACATACATACGTACATGCATATATTAAAAATGCTTCTGCATTTTTAAACAAGTAAAAACAGTTTACATGGTTTAGGTCGACCATGTTGTAGTGTACTCTAAATATTAAAATAAATTCAAAATTTTTAATAGTTACTTAATTTGAAGTATTTTTAATTTGTTTCTATTTTTAGATCACGCAAAAGTTCGCGCGTTTCTACGTTGTCCATCTGTTAGGGTATTCATTTAATTGGACTTCTGCTTGAATCGGTTAATCGCTCGATTAATTAATCGACGTTTTTTAATAACCGGTTAATTTTGGTATTAATCGGTTAACCGATTAATAAAGTTTTCATAAATCAAAAACTTTCAACAAATAAAAATGCATAAATTACACAGGTCAACAGCAAAAAAAGCCTTAAATAGCCACTATATAGATTTGATGCATCATGACTACCTATGAACAAAAATGGTAAAATTTTTAAATTCTATGGATAATTTTTTTTAAATAAATTTACAAAAATTACTATTGATATAAGCTTTAATCCGTTTATATTTTACGTTTCAATCGGCTCAGTAGTATCGGAGCTATAATAAAAAATTATAGCCAAAAATATATTTTCCACGTGAAAATAGCAAGTTTTTTTTGTTCTAAAATATAATGAAAAATCGGAAACTGCAAAAATTTTTTCAAATTCATTGCTTTATCGCAAAGCCACATGTAATAGAAATAGATATCGATCATAAAAATCGCGAATGTTATGGTAATAAGTTGTTTGGGTGCAAACCTATATTCCCATTCCCAACAAACCAGAATCGCGAATATTTTGGGAGTAAAAGTGTATTGTGAATTATTTGGGAGTAATAGTTTCTATTGTGATTTATTTTTCAGTGCTTTATAAATAATTTGTGTACATACTTGTAAAAGGAAAATATACACATTTTGAAGAAATTAATAAAGTCTAACTGCTTTTTGTGGTGCTGGAAGAGAAGAAGCAATCCGTAGATTGCAGCGAAGATACATACGCTATTAATCGTTAGAGCAAAATTTGCCTGCTAGCAGCAAGATCTTCACGGTACCACCCGTAGTGAAAATGGCTGGCACTTTGGCTAGCGCAAATCTCCTCCAATAGACAATTAATTTGCTATTTATTAACACTTGTGCTCTTTTAATAAAATAAAGTAATTTAATACAGTCCTGACTTAAATACAAATTACAATTTAGATGTTCCGTTCTCGTTCCCATCGACACTTGTTGTGAACTTATTTTGTAAAATTATTCGCAGGAGTAAACATTGGCGATGCCACATTTTTTAAGTTTTTCGCTCCCAAAAACTTTGTTATGGGAAACATTCATAGCAAATCAGAAAATTTGGGAGTTTTTTCATGGGAATAGTTATTCGCAATTGGGGTGATAGTAACATTCGTGTATTTTTTTGGGCGAAACCGTAGCTACAATACTGATTCTATTCTTCGGAAACACATTTGAATTGGGTGAGCTTAAAGGTATTAAAAAGTAGAAAATTTATACTTTTTTATTTAAATTTATTATAGGAAATAAAATAAGAAAATTAATAAATAAATAAGTATTTTATTTAAATAACTTTTTTTTATTATAACTACAAACTCTTGAATTTTCTGTAGAAAATGGTATAATGAAAATGCAGAGCATAGAAACACAGGTGCATTTTACTACACGGATTTTGGCAAACCTTTACATGTAGAAAATTGTTTGGAAAAAACCTTTATAACATTTTTATGATTCTCAGAATTAAAAAATAAGTTATAAACAAAAGGTCGCGGTAGCAAACTAATAAGTCTATGTCCATACGAATCAACTTTTGCTTCTGCAACTTTCTTAAATTTTCCTTTGAAGTTGCATTCGCGTCCATATAATGAAATTCTTGTTGCATGTACATGAAGCAGTGTACCCCTTCCCAATCTTCTCACCTCATTCGTATGGACATAGACTAAACGCTCATAAGTGGGCGTGCACGCTGAATTGCTCTTCTTTAGCATTGGCTACCTGTAACGGATTTTTTTGCATAAAATTCCTTAATATTTTGTAGGATTCTTGGGAATAACAAAAAATTTGCCAAAAAATTTGCAACATACACAAACTGTACCTCCACAAAGGGTTATCCTAAATTATAGTATCAGTATTTATAAGAGCTTTTTAACCCGTATTATTTCATTCAAAAAGTGTTTGCGATAACGGAAACATCATTTTATCCCTACGTAAAGATTAAATTCATTCAGCTTACAAGTTAAAAACAATTTTCAAGTATCAATAAAAATGAACAAAAAAAGCCAGAAAATTTTTATGTTAAAACAATCCGGATTAATTTTGTTATGTGTGCGGCCAATATATCACAGAGAAAAAACGGAACTGCTTCTCATCTTCATTGCAAAAGTCATATCAAGATTGCTATAATATATATCCGCACAATTTGAACCATCATTGTACACCGAGTAGAATATGCAATTCATGTCGAGTGGATTTACCTATGATGTCTTCTAACGTAAAGTAAATATAGGTTAATACATTTACAGTATTTCCTGAATAGTAATATTCCTTTTTTTAAATTTTTTTCATTTTACAGACGAAACTTGAAAATTTCGAAGCCTATGCTATGGAGAGGAACAGCGAGCCACAAATCCCATTGTTATTTTTGTTTAAGTACAAAAAGCGGTTTCGGAAAACATATGCGATGGTCTTACCCCACGAGGTCTGCTGATGGGTTTACACTTGCAGTTCTACATTCACAAGAAATTGAATATGCTCAAGATCGAGGTCCAAGCTTTAGTCAAGTGCTTTTATCTTTAGCAGGATACTCAACCTCAAGTATGTGTTACCAATCAGAAAGTTCGTATCCAGCACTACCACCTACATCTGAAAATGACGAGTTCATCCCACAGAAAGATATCTCGCCGAGACCATCGAATCAATACCAGCTTAATGATGTAATTGGAGACCTTGGATTATCGAAAAGATCTTGTGAATTACTTTCGTCCTGGATGAAAGAGACAGATCTCATAACTAAAGAAACTAAAGTTTCGTATTACCGTACTCTAGAAAAATAATTACTTTTGTTGTAGAGGATGATTTTGTGTACTGCACAGATATTTCTGGTTTGATGACTGCCATGCGCTTAGAGAGGCGCGATTCAAACGAATGGCGTTTATTTATCGATTCATCAAAACGCGGCTTGAAGTGTGTCCTTTTGCATAATGGAAATAAATTTCCGTATGTTTCAAGGAAGTTTGCCAATCTGAGTATGGAAAAGCTGAAAGCAGGCATATTTGACGACCCACCAATTCGCACATTGGTGAAAGATAGTGATTTTGGCAATTCAATGTCAGAAAGTGAGAAGAATGCATGGGACTCGTTTGTATGGGTTGTTCAAAATTTCTTAGGAAATAACAAGGGGGATGATTACGTTGCTCACGTTGAAGAGATGTTAACTCATTTTTAGAATCTTCGATATAACATGAGCATAAATTACACTACGTGCACAGTCACTTAGATCGTTTTCCTGAAAATCTAGGAGACTTGAGAAAGGAACAAGGCGAACGATTCCACCAAGATATCCGGACAATAGAGGAACGATACCAGGGTCCCGGGGATGCATACATGATGGCTGATTATTGCTGGAGTACTCAGAGTAACACTTCGTTATTCAACAACAGTAGAAAATCGAATAAAAGAAAATTCAAGAGTTTGTAGTTCATAATAAAAAAATTATTTAAATAAAATACTTATTTATTTTCCTATTTTATTTCTTATAATAAATTTAAATAATAAAACATAAGTTTTCTACTGTTTAATACATTTAAGCTCAACCAATTCAAATGTGTTTCCGAACAATAGAATCAGTATTGTAGGCACGGTCTTGCCAAGAAAATGCACGAATGTTACTATGTAATGCATTTTCGATGTAAAAATTTTTACATAGCATAGGGAAAATGTTTTCGAAATTCAATCAATCGGAAGAAGAATAATAACTACTCAATTGTATGTATATCAACCAAAAAAATAATATTTTGTGAAAATGAGTGAATTCAGTTAATTGTAAATAAATTTGAAAAGACTCAATCGATTTTTATGAACGATATCTCATTTTGTTTCTATTACATGTGGCTTTGCGATGAAGCAATAAATTTAAACAATTTTTGCCGTTTTCGATGTTTCATGATTTTTTTTTTTTAGCAAAAAAACTTGCTATTTTCACGTAGAAAATATATTTTTGGCTATAATTTTTTATTATAACTCCAAAACTACTGAGCCGATTGAAACGTAATATATAAACGAATTAAAGGTTATATAAATAAAATTTTTTGTAAATTTAGTTTAACAAAATCGGACTAGGTGTTTTTGAGTTGTGACAACATAACTGAAGACATGTCTCAAAATATTGATAATTTTACTTAAAAATTTAAAAAAAAATCTCAAACCCGCGACCTCCCAGTTAATAGCCTAAAATGCCGATTTTTTACACGCTAAGTGCAGATTTTTGATCAAAATCATTTGGCAGCCCTGGCCCCAGGCAACAAATCGTCCGCTTATTATTCGTTTGCTGCTTTCTAATGCTTTTTCCTATGTTTATGGGTCAGACCAATAATAAGGTGACGAAATGCTGGTAAAATTGCTTCATGTAAACAACGTTGTAACAGAAAGCTTAACCTCTGTTCATAACAAAAATCAGCAGAAATTAAATTTATGTCTGCTTTCACCTGTATCAAAAAACCAGGACAACTTAAGAGTGGACCAGAACACCAGGATAATTTGTCTAAAACCAGGACAATCCTGGAAAACCAGGACGTATGACAGCCCTTCATTAGATTCCTGTTTTAATTTTTTTTCAAATTCTTAGCAGTTCTAATTGTTTCGGTTAATTCTGGTAAAAAATTTCTTGTATTACTATTGATAGTTTCTTCTGTCAGGTCATCATCTGACTCATACTGGCAGAGCTCAGCACCGAACATTCTGCAAAAAATTTATTTCCGAATTCCTTAGTTTTCGTTTTTGTACTATATTTTAAAACACTCCGCCATGTCATATACCGTCGTAGATGAAGCCGGAACTCCCAAAGTCGTCTCCTTTTTTATTTTCAGTAAGTTTTTGTTTGGTTCTCCAACCAGTTATTAATATTTATTCCTTATAATTGTTTTTGCATGTGGTTAATGGAAACCAACGGGATATTGCAATGAATACCGTTAACCGACGCCAACTACTAATCACATGCGGTGTGAGACGTAAAACTCTCGAAGGCCAATAAACGACAGTGGCCTGGTTGCATTTACGAAGTAATTGCCAACGACGCGTGATGTTGACTCGCCCAGAGCTGCTTTACGAATGAGCTTTCCATGTTAATAAAAAGCTTAATGTGAACTTTGCATTAGTGGTCTGAAACAATCGATAGTACTATCGATGGTTTTTGACTATCGAATCACTATCGATAGTTTTCAATACTATCGATAGTTGACGATAGTTTTTGTTTTGTTAATTATTAGGTTCGATAGCGTATCTTTTGGGTAAAATTTGGTAAAATGAGAGTAACCGAGAATTTATCCCACTAAACACAAAATTACGAGAACAGCAAAGAGTTTCAGTTCTAGGAAACGACAAAATTTCCCAAAACTTGTAAATTAGTGTATGCTTTTTGAAATATTAATTGCTATGTATTTTTTCGATGTAGCTGTTTATTTTGTTATATATGAGATTTCAAAAAAGTGGGTAAGGTAAAGGATGTTGGAAAATTCAGAGACAACAACTTCTTAGAAGTATATTTCTTGTAAATCCTGTTTATTGAGGTTCAATATATTAAGGTGAAAATTCCCGGGAATTCCCGCACTAATTTTCCGGGAAATCGGGATTGAAAATTTTGCGGAATTCCTGTGAAAAACTGTAGTGGCATGTCCAAAATTTTTATTTTTTCCGCTCCCCGGTTAAAAATTATGAAGTGCAAAAAAATAAGCTAATGAAGTCTAAAACCAGTCCGTTTGCAGTTAGGAGATCAAAATGTATCCGTCTAAAAAACTGCTAACGGCCAATCGTCGTCCAAAAACTTATATGAAGAAAATGTTTCTCATTTTACTACCATTATTCAACTGAATTGGTAAAAGCTTTTAGTTTAATACCACGTTCAGACTTACAGTGTTAATCATCTCAATCGTGATTAAGTCCTAATCACCAAAAAAACGAGAGCTTTATCTATACACATAATCACTTCAAATTGATATGGTTAAAATATAATAATTTCGTTAAACACATAAAATTGCCTGAACATACCTTATAAAAAATTTTTTATTTTGCAACGGCAAAATAAAAAATTTTAACGTTGTGAATAATATTATGAAAAAATAATAAAAATTAAAAATATTTTAATTAAAATATTAAACAAATGGAAAATAAAATATTCTTTTCCATTTTTAATAATAGTAAGAATTATAAATTTGCCTATTTTGTTATTATTTGCAAGAACTGAGCTGTGAAAGTGTCAATTTAATCATCTTAAGTGTACTGTGAACGGGTTTGATTAAATTGTTAAACTTTTTGCTTAAACACGATTAAAAACTCAGGTCTGAACATAGTATAAGACTTATAGGTAAGTTAAGCTGTATGCCTTTTTACGGTATTTTTGGGTCGGTCTATACTTTAGAAACTTTTTTTTTGCTCACTTCGTATTTCGGGGAGTGGAAAAAATAATACTTGCAGATATATGAATTTTTTTTTATAACTCTTATTAATAAATTTGCTTAGTTTGTAAGAAATATATTTCTTTTACAAATATACCAAGTACAACATATGTATGTATGCCAAATTGTGGTTTTAAGACTATCGAAAACTATCGATAGTTATCAATGGTTTTTGAAAAACTATCGCCTGCTATCGATAGCGTAGACTATCGATAGTGTCAGACCACTACTTTGCATCTAAAAACAAGAGTAAACAAACACCTCAAGGTATAAAAACTTTATAATTTTAAAAACGAAATAAAAAATAAACGGAATCTAAAGCACCCAAAATTTACTTTTTCGGAATGACAACTACGGAATCAAAACCAATCCGAACGGAATCTGTGACATGGCTGACTGTTGCTAAAAAGAAATATTCCGGACTCGAGGTATAAAATATTAACTTAAAATATTAAATTAACTCTAATCCTTAGATTTTTACTTAAATCGTTAACAACAGTATTATTGGCTTTTATTAAATTATTAAACAAAAACTTAATAATTCCCTCAAGTTCAATTAGGGCCATTATTACAACTCGGCTTTAGTTATAATTAGCATTTTATCGGACGGATAAGCAGCTTTTCATTATTACTACTTTAATTTAACCTAAAAATGTGGGATGACTTGCTGGCAAGTTCATTCTTCCTCTAACTGTTATCGGCACACATTTTCATAGGCTGCCATACTTGCTGCTTTATCAAGTAAACACCAAGACGTATCTAACAGGTGAACTCACTGGAACACATGACGTTAATCGGCAAACTTAGTGGAGTGATGAAATTATCACAATTTCGTCACTATATGGAGCTCCTCTTCTTTACGGTAATGGGCATTTCATTATAGAGCTACCTGCGCTGATAATTCCACCCTTCTTTCAACATTTTTTGACAACTGTAGTGTAGTTTCTACAACAAATTTATTATTGTTGTAGACTTGTGTGTACGTGTTGTCTGTGCCATTGTAAATACATATGTATGACGTTGCCACTTGTGCTCTGGCTTAGCCATACTTTGAAAAAGATAATTTTTATTTACAGGCAAGTTGTAATAATGAAAACTTGTTGCAGGTCAGTTTACCGATCACTTCTGCTAATCATGCCAGTAACAATCTTCCACTTTACTGCTGAGTTGTAATAATGGCCTTTAGAGTAGCAGATTCTGTACTAAGGTATTTTATAGCCACGTACAAAGGGAACACATTAGTCGCGTTCATAAGACGTAACAGGTTTGCTTAAGAAACGCACAGTTGAGTAGTTCCGCTACACACAACAGTTGTGTATTTGCTTCCATTTTTTCCATCATAAAATTTTTTCGCTACCTATGGTCAACATCAAGGTGAATTCATTTTATCAGGTCGTGTTGATTCTAAAACAATTACAAGATTACAATAACATTTGACATCTCAGCTCCTATGTCACGTATACAAATTTTGACATACAAGCATCTAATTTGCGGAAAAAAAGTAGAACAGCTGTGCTTATAATATCACCTGTATAGATCCACCTTGGTCAACATGTACGTGTGCCAAGATAGCGTCGAAAAAATTGCGTTGATTTTGGGTATAAGAAACGGAGAAAAAACGGGGGAAATTTATGGGTATTTTCACATTATATGACTTCGATTTAAGGAACTAAAATCGTTGCTGGATTTTTCCTAGGAGCATAGTAGAATATGAAAATAGACACTTTAATGGACAAAATGCGCCATTCGTGCCAAAAATCTGCAGAGCCGTTCCCGAGAAAAGTGGATTTTTCCAAAATGGCCAAAAAAAATCGTTGCTGGATTTTTCTCAGGAGCTAAGTAGTTCCGACAGCCAATTTGCAAAAGGAACATGAAAAAAGACACTTAAATGGACAAAATGCACCATTCGTGCTAAAAATCTGAAGAGCCGTTCCCGAGAAAAGTGTATTTTTCCAAAATGGCGAAAACAATCGTTGCTGGATTTTTTCCAGGAGCAGAGTAGTTCCGACAGCCCATTTGTAAAAGGAACATGAAAATAGACACTTTAATGGACAAAATGCGCCATTCGTGCCAAAAATCTGCAGAGCCGTTCCCGAGAAAAGTGGGTTTTTCCGAAATGGCAAAAAAAAATTGTTGCTGGATTTTTCCCAGGAGCAGAGTAGTTCCGACAAGGAACATAAGAATAGACACTTTAATGGACAAAATGCGCCATTCGTGCAAAAAATCTGCAGAGCCGTTCCCGAGAAAAGTGGGTTTTTCCAAAATGGCCAAAAAAATCGTTGCTGGATTTTTCCCAGGAGCAGAGTAGTTTCGACAGCCCATTTGTAAAAGGAACATGAAAATAGACACTTTAATGGCCAAAATGCGCCATGCGTGCCAAAAATCTGCAGAGCCGTTTCCGAAAAAAGTGGATTTTTCCAAAATGGCAAAAAAAACGTTGCTGGAATTTTCCCAGGAGCGGAGTAGTTCCGACGGTCCATTTGCAAAAGGAACATGAAAATAGATAATTTAATGGACAAAATGCGCCATTCGTGCCAAAAATCTGCATAGCCGTTCCCGAGAAAAGTGGATTTTTCCAAAATGGCAAAAAAAACGTTGCTGGATTTTTCCCAGGAGCAGAGTAGTTCCGACAGCCCATTTGTAAAAGGAACATGAAAATAGACACTTTAATGGACAAAATGCGCCATTCGTGCTAAAAATCCGCAGAGCCGTTCCCGAGAAAAGTGGATTTTTCCAAAATAGCAAAAAAAAAAACGTTGCTGGATTTTTCCCAGGAGCAGAGTAGTTCCGACAGCCCATTTGCAAAAGGAACATGAAAATAGACACTTTAATGGACAAAATGCGCCATTCGTGCCAAAAATCTGCAGAGCCGTTCCCGAGAAAAGTGGATTGTTCCAAAATGGCCAAAAAAATCGTTGCTGGATTTTTCCCAGGAGCAGAGTAGTTTCGACCACCTATTAATCAATGGAACATGAAAATGGATAGTTTAAGGGAGAAAATGAGTAGACACTTTAAGGGACAAAATGGAAAAAGTGGGTTCATCCAAAATGGCCGAAAATGCTGAAAGTTTTTCCCGCCTTTTTTGCATTTTTCCATAATAATGATGCTCAGTAGAGCCAACATTATAATGACTTTTGTATGATATATATCGAACCTCGCAGACGTTGTAATGACTTTTGCTTAATATGGATATGTATGGCGAAGCTCAAGGATATGAAAGGGTTTGCAATTAAGTCAAATTAATTTATAGATGGCAGCATAGCAAAAATAAGGAATATTTGAAATTATTGTGTTATTTATTGCTTATTATAGGTGAAAACGACAATAATATGAACAATACATATGCAAAAATATTGTTTTGTGTTTTGTGCTTTTTTCTATGTCTATACTGGATAATTTTTTAACATGACATATGTCAAAATTGATATTGAAAAGTAATAGTGCGCTTCCATAAACGTAATATCGGCCAAAATATTTGATTTGCCCAAATGCGGTAATTTGCGACGGAGTTCCCATATATTTTTCATATTGGCAAATTATCTCAAATGACTTATAGTATGTTTCCACCGGCATGATTTCGACAAATCATGGTGATTTGAACAAATCATGCTGATTTATATATGATTTACCATACATTTTGCATACCACCAAATTACCTCAAAGTAGGTGATTTATTTTATATTACGTCGGAAATACTCTTTTGCGAACTATATTTTTCTACGCAACCCTGCTTTGCTTTTAAAATTACAAACTCCATCCCTGGGTCATCCATCAATTGTGATTGACAATTTCGAAATAATGACATTAAAGAATATTTAATTAATTTTAAATGTCAAACTATATATGGAAAAAATTTAATTACAGCTGCTGCGCACACCTTATAAACTTAGTGCATCATTTGACTACGATAATTCGAACCCCAAATCACTCACAAGCTCGGTGTAAACCCTTCGAAGCTATTTACCTAAATCTACGTAATTTAAAGTTGGTGGAAACATACTATAACCCTACGTCTATACCTGATATATTTTTATCATAACAAATGTCAAATTCCATACATTGAAAACAGCTAACATAAAAAAATAACTTTCAATATAAAGTTTGACTTTTGTCATGATAAAAATATATCGGGTATAGGCGTAGGGTAATGTGCTCCAAATTATGTCGAAAATAATCTATGCAACCCTGCGTTGCTTTTAAAATTACAAACTCCATCCCTGGGTCATCCATCAATTGTGATTGACGATTTCGAAAAAATGACGTTCCCTGTTATATACATTGGCTAGTATGAATAAAAAAAGTATTTGCTTTTTACTTAGAAAATTTTCTAAAACACAAAATTCCGGAAATTTAATATAAATATAAGATTTTTTTTGGTTTTAAAACAAATTTTAAGTAAAAAGTAAATACTTTTTTTATTCATACTACCCATTGAATTAGCTTAACTTGTGGCGAATAAAATTATAATTTTTTGTGAAATTAAAGGTATAAGAAAAATTTTCTTGCATGTGTGCTTAAGCTCATTACTTTTAATTTTTTTAATTTATGCAGATGCCAGGTGTTAATGCAATCAAATCTTCACGGGCCGATGAGGTTGAGCTAGATTACGGCGGTCTGCCACCAAGTACAAGTACGACAAGGAGGACAGAAAAGTTAAAGTGGTTCGTACTTACAAAATTTTTAAATTCGTTATTAAAGCATTAGAAAAGGCGGCAGGGCCACGCACATACAAAGTAAACAAAAACATGCTGAAATGAAAAATATTTTTGGATATTCATTTATTTGTGCATATTTCCACACAACCACTGAGGTACTACACATTGTGCGTTGTCAATTAATTTTAATGGCTGACATCCCCAGTAGACCCAAACCATTTTATCAGTTTTACTGATTTTATAAAGATATTGCTAAAACTATTATTTTTATTTGTTTTTATTTAACGGGCTTTTAATATTTTTAGTTTATTCACATAGTTTGCACGAAAATTCGGTCAAAAAACTTTCATTTTGTCTACAGACTCCATAAAGTCTTTTACATGCTGTGCAAATATATCTCGAACATATTTTGCAATAAAGCTTTTTAATGAATTTTAACGTATCATGACCGCAGTGTAGACATATTGTAGCTAATGAATCTCCATAACTATAAATTAAATCATTTAAATCTAATCTATGTATATTCATTTTGGTCTTGAAGATATGTATATGTTCTAGACTGTAGAAAACGTTCTGCGAATTGCGAAATGGATATTCCACAGTTCCAAGCATCAGTTTGAATATCTTGTGCGACACTTTTTACAACCCATCTAACTTGAGGAAGATGTTTCGTCAATATATTCAAATAATGGTTAATAAACAGTGAACAATTGTTTTTATTACCTTTCGGATCTAAACACAAATATAACCTTCTTCAAAATCTACAAAAACTATATAGAAGTGATGACGAAAACAATGAGGAATTATTAACTTTTTACATCGTTTAGAAAGTTCCGCAACTACCAACATTTCGTTTTTGAAACAAAAGTCATCTATTTGGCAAGTAATATATGAAATATTGTGTGCATTATGTTTAAACATAAGACATGTAATGCAAGCATCAACAATAACGTTAGACAACCAGTTGGTACCATTTAATGTTTCTATATCTACTAAAGTAATGTAAGAAGTTAATGAAAAACGTTTACCATGAATTTGCTCAAATATGTTTTCTAGTTTGAGCAAATAAAAGTTAACATCACTTCTAAGAAATTTGTTTATATTTTTATATTTTATTATTATTATATTATTTTGTACTGAAATTTGGTTTTTAGTAGTATTGATGAATTTATCTGTGGGATATTCATTACTTCGAGTGGCTATGTAGTTGGGGTCAGTTAAATTTGAACAATTTTCTTCTAACTTGATTGTGACTAGATTTAAAGATTCATCTGCACATTGAAATATATTTTCGCCTTCGTTTAAAGCGCTTAAATGTGAAACTTCTATATCAGTTTCATTTTTCGAACATTTTAACATTTCATTTACAACATTTAAGTCTTTATTTATATCATTTTTATTTTCTTCGGCCTTTGTGGAAGTCTTCGAATTCCACCATTGATTTATTGACCATGTCAAATGTTTTGTTGAACAAGCCGTGCGGAAGCCGCTTCATTTTCTTGTTCCACGATTCCTTTATGTTAGCAACTCTCTTTTTAGAATCAGTTTCCAAAATTGTTTTACTTGATCTTTTTTCCATTAGCCCGTCTACGATTTGAAGGCTTTATTAATGTTCCAGGAGGAATGGGTTTAGCAAACACGTCATTATAAATAATTTGAATTTTTTTTTGTTCGTGACTTGGTGGATTTCCTCATAATGCGAATAAACCGACCGAGTTTATTCTTTTTCCCTTTTAAATCATTTTGTTTTATATCTTTAAAATATGTTTCAATTAGCCCATTACTAACTCTGTTTCCAGAATTGTCAATAAGATATCCAATGACGTTCGACCACATTGGAATAAATGGTATATATTTTTCCAACAAAAGTTCTACCATTTCGGGACAAAAGAATATATATTTTATCTGTGGGAATCAATATTTTATCTGTGTGGATCGGGACTAAAAATTTTCTTTTTCGGTGGCGTCGGTAAAGAATAAAACGCAAAAAGTGAAAAATTTTCTTTTTCGGTGGCGTCGGTAAAAAGTAAAACGCAAAAAATTATAAAACTATAAAAAATGGCCCAAAATAAATGTGTAAGTACCAATAAATAAATAAAAGGTGGTGTTTTCACTAGAATTTGTTGGTTGTCACCAAAAATTTCGTGGTTTCAACTAAAATCTGGTGGTTTCCACCAAAATTTGGAGGCTTACGCCAGATTCTAGTGGAAACCGCTAGATTCCAAGTGTTATTTTGTTGGACTTACACCATAGTAGTGATTTCAGGGAAATTATTGAAATCAAAGAGTTCAACAAAATTGGATTGCAATCAATAATTTATATAAAATATTGTTTCAACATGATTGCAATCTTGACATGATTTCATTTTGAAATCTGAAATCATTTTGAAATCAATTTGTTTGAAATCATTTTGATTGCAATCATTGCAAAATTTGCCTGCTAGCAGCAAGATCTTCACGGTACCACCCGTAGTGAAAATGGCTGGCACTTTGGCTAGCGCAAATCTCCTCCAATAGACAATTAATTTGCTATTTATTAACACTTGTGCTCTTTTAATAAAATAAAGTAATTTAATACAGTCCTGACTTAAATACAAATTACAATTTAGATGTTCCGTTCTCGTTCCCATCGACACTTGTTGTGAACTTATTTTGTAAAATTATTCGCAGGAGTAAACATTGGCGATGCCACATTTTTTAAGTTTTTCGCTCCCAAAAACTTTGTTATGGGAAACATTCATAGCAAATCAGAAAATTTGGGAGTTTTTTCATGGGAATAGTTATTCGCAATTGGGGTGATAGTAACATTCGTGTATTTTTTTGGGCGAAACCGTAGCTACAATACTGATTCTATTCTTCGGAAACACATTTGAATTGGGTGAGCTTAAAGGTATTAAAAAGTAGAAAATTTATACTTTTTTATTTAAATTTATTATAGGAAATAAAATAAGAAAATTAATAAATAAATAAGTATTTTATTTAAATAACTTTTTTTTATTATAACTACAAACTCTTGAATTTTCTGTAGAAAATGGTATAATGAAAATGCAGAGCATAGAAACACAGGTGCATTTTACTACACGGATTTTGGCAAACCTTTACATGTAGAAAATTGTTTGGAAAAAACCTTTATAACATTTTTATGATTCTCAGAATTAAAAAATAAGTTATAAACAAAAGGTTGTTTCATTTTTACGATCGCGGTAGCAAACTAATAAGTCTATGTCCATACGAATCAACTTTTGCTTCTGCAACTTTCTTAAATTTTCCTTTGAAGTTGCATTCGTGTCCATATAATGAAATTCTTGTTGCATGTACATGAAGCAGTGTACCCATTCCCAATTTTCTCACCTCATTCGTATGGACATAGACTAAACGCTCATAAATGTGCGTGCACGCTGAATTGCTCTTCTTTAGCATTGGCTACCTGTAACGGATTTTTTTTGCATAAAATTCCTTAATATTTTGTAGGATTCTTGGGAATAACAAAAAATTTGCAACATACACAAACTGTACCTCCACAAAGGGTTATCCTAAATTATAGTATCAGTATTTATAAGAGCTTTTTAGCCCGTATTATTTCATTCAAAAAGTGTTTGCGATAACGGAAACATAATCTTATCCCTACGTAAAGATTAAATTCATTCAGCTTACAAGTTAAAAACAATTTTCAAGTATCAATAAAAATGAACAAAAAAAGCCAGAAAATTTTTATGTTAAAACAATCCCGATTAATTTTGTTATGTGTGCGGCCAATATATTACAGAGAAAAAATGGAACTGCTTCTCATCTTCATTGCAAAAGTCATATCAAGATTGCTATAATATATATCCGCACAATTTGAACCAGCATTGTACACCGAGTAGAATATGCAATTCATGTCGAGTGGATTTACCTATGATGTCTTCTAACGTAAAGTAAATATAGGTTAATACATTTACAGTATTTCCTGAATATTAATATTCCTTTTTTTTATTTTTTTCATTTTACAGACGAAACTTGAAAATTTCGAAGCCTATGCTATGGAGAGGAACAGCGAGCCACAAATCCCATTGTTATTTTTGTTTAAGTACAAAAAGCGGTTTCGGAAAACATATGCGATGGTCTTACCCCACGAGGTCTGCTGACGGGTTTACACTTGCAGTTCTACATTCACAAGAAATTGAATATGCTCAAGATCGAGGTCCAAGCTTTAGTGAAGTGCTTTTATCTTTAGCAGGATACTCAACCTCAAGTATGTGTTACCAATCAGAAAGTTCGTATCCAGCACTACCACCTACATCTGAAAATGACGAGTTCATCCCACAGAAAGATATCTCGCCGAGACCATCGAATCAATACCAGCTTAATGATGTAATTGGAGACCTTGGATTATCGAAAAGATCTTGTGAATTACTTTCGTCCTGGATGAAAGAGACAGATCTCATAACTAAAGAAACTAAAGTTTCGTATTACCGTACTCTAGAAAAAGAATTACTTTTGTTGTAGAGGATGATTTAGTGTACTGCACAGATATTTCTGGTTTGATGACTGTCATGCGCTTAGAGAGGCGCGATTCAAACGAATGGCGTTTATTTATCGATTCATCAAAACGCGGCTTGAAGTGTGTCCTTTTGCATAATGGAAATAAATTTCCGTATATTTCAAGGAAGTTTCCCAATCTGAGTATGGAAAAGCTGAAAGCAGGCATATTTGACGACCCACCAATTCGCACATTGGTGAAAGATAGTGATTTTGGCAATTCAATGTCAGAAAGTGAGAAGAATGCATGGGACTCGTTTGTATGGAGATGATTACGTTGCTCACGTTGAAGAGATGTTAACTCATTTTTAGAATCTTCGATATAACATGAGCATAAATTACACTACGTGCACAGTCACTTAGATCGTTTTCCTGAAAATCTAGGAGACTTGAGAAAGGAACAAGGCGAACGATTCCACCAAGATATCCGGACAATAGAGGAACGATACCAGGGTCCCGGGGATGCATACATGATGGCTGATTATTGCTGGAGTACTCAGAGTAACACTTCGTTATTCAACAACAGTAGAAAATCGAATAAAAGAAAATTCAAGAGTTTGTAGTTCATAATAAAAAAATTATTTAAATAAAATACTTATTTATTTTCTAATTTTATTTCTTATAATAAATTTAAATAATAAAACATAAGTTTTCATTTAAGCTCAACCAATTCAAATGTGTTTCCGAACAATAGAATCAGATGGCGACAGTGTGTTAATTGAGCTTACTAATATTAGTAGGATTTTCGCTACAGAGTTGTTGCCACTGTCAGTGGTAGTGTGGGTAAAGGACTCTGATGAGTAGACTTGGTGGTCACGAAACAGCTGTCAGTTCAACCTTCCGTACAGCCAAATTTTTCTTTAAATGTTCAACATTTACATGATTTAGAATTTCTTTCTTAAATAAAAAAAAATTTTTTTTTACCGACGAAAAAGATAAAGTTTTGAAATTCTTTAATAACTTCCACACGAAAATACAATTCACTATAGAAATAGAAACAGATTCTTCAATTGCGTACCTAGATACCAGAATATACAGGAGAAGTAACAAATTAGTACTGAACTGGCATAAAAAAGATACAGCATCGGGCAGAATCATGAATTTTAATTCAAATCAGCCCAAAAATCAGATAATTAATACCGCGAAAAATTTCATCTACAGAACTCTCCATCTCAGTGATACACAATTTCACATAAACAATATTAGATACATCAAAAAAACTTTAATGGAAAATAGTTTCCCTTCAAAATTAATCCTCAAAATGATTGAAGAAACTAGTAAAAAATTAAATATCAATACCACAAATGAAACCACTATTAATAATGAAGAAAAGAAATATTATGGCTTGACAGATAACACAAACATCAGAAACACAATAAAAAACAGAAACATTAATTTCGCATGCAAGCCTAATACAACACTAAATATAATATTTTCTAAAGTAAAAGCGCCAATAAATAAACAACAACAAAGTAATGTAGTTTACGAAATAAAGTGTAAAGGTAATCAAAACAACAACTGTGATATGCTATTTATTGGTACAACAAAACGCAGTTTAGAAAAGAGAATAAAAGAGCACAAGAGTGATATTGAGAAAAACAAACATTCAACACCACTATCGCAACACATACTGGACACTGGCCATACAGCTGATTTTGAAAAAGTTAAGATCTTAGATAAAGAAAACATTGAAAAGAAAAGGTACACTATAGAAAGTTTGCGAATTCAACAAAAGAGGGAAAAGACGATGAATTTAAAAGAATATATGGACAACATCAGCACAAGTTACAAAGTGGCAATAAAGTACCTGTGATATAGTTTTTTAAGTAATGTTCTTTGTTTATTTACTTTTTTTGTAAAAAAAATGTTTAGTTTGAAATATTTATTGAACAAAATCCACCTAAATTAGGGTTTTAACAATAATTGATGAAAATTAAAATAATATTGTAAGTTTTATATTGAAAAAACGTGCAATGATAACAATATTAATAAAATGTTTTTAACAAATAAATAGATTTCCCATCCCTTGACAAAGTCAACAAATAATTGACGAAACGTCGGAAAAAATGCAATAAAATAATTTGTTTTATTTGCATTATGAATCTTTAGGCCTTATTAGCTCATTTCAAAATATACAAAATAAAAATAATTTGATCGAAAGATTAAATTAAAAATGAACTTAAGCCAAACTAATTTAATAACTTTGCATAAAAACCATACAGTTCGACTAAAAATTCATAACTCAATTATTAAAACTCTAAAGGCACTTAGCTAAACATGAATGTGTACTGTTCCAAAAAAAAAAACTTGGGCAAAATAAACATTCAATAAAATCCCAGCATTGAGATTATCGACGATATTCCACGCTGGTAAGACTGAAATGGAAAAAGCTTAAAATAGTTGAACATGCTAAGAAAAGACAGTTAGTGAAGTTCCGAACATTTAGACAAAAGTTCAATAAGGTGTGACTCGCCACAAGATGGCGACAGTGTGTTAATTGAGCTTACTAATATTAGTAGGATTTTCCCTACAGTGTTGTTGCCACTGTCAGTGGTAGTGTGGGTAAAGGACTCTGATGAGTAGACTTGGTGGTCACGAAACAGCTGTCAATTCAACCTTCCGTACAGCCAAAATTTTCTTTGAATGTTCAATATTTACATGCTTTAGAATTTCTTTCTTAAATAAAAAATAGTTTGATCGAAAGATTAAATTAAAAATGAACTTAAGCCAAACTAATTTAATAACTTTGCATAAAAACCATACAGTTCGACTAAAAACTCATAACTCAATTATTAAAACTCTAAAGGCACTTAGCTAAACATGAATGTGTACTGTTCCAAAAAAAAACTTGGGCAAAATATACATTCAATAAAATCGCAGCATTGAGATTATCGACGATATTCCACGCTGGTAAGACTGAAATGGAAAAAGCTTAAAATAGTTGAACATGCTAAGAAAAGACAGTTAGTGAAGTTCCGAACATTTAGACAAAAGTTCAATAGGTGCGACTCGCCACAAGATGGCGACAGTGTGTTAATTGAGCTTACTAATATTAGTAGGATTTTCGCTACAGTGTTGTTGCCACTGTCAGTGGTAGTGTGGGTAAAGGACTCTGATGAGTAGACTTGGTGGTCACGAAACAGCTGTCAGTTCAACCTTCCGTACAGCCAAATTTTTCTTTGAATGTTCAATATTTACATGCTTTAGAATTTCTTTCTTAAATAAAAAATAATTTGATCGAAAGATTAAATTAAAAATGAACTTAAGCCAAACTAATTTAATAACTTTGCATAAAAACCATACAGTTCGACTAAAAATTCATAACTCAATTGTTAAAATATAATAATTTCGTTAAACACATAAAATTGCCTGAACATACCTTATAAAAAAATTTTTATTTTGCAACGGCAAAATAAAAAATTTTGACGTTGTGAATAATATTATGAAAAAATAATAAAAATTAAAAATATTTTAATTAAAACATTAAACAAATGGAAAATAAAATATTCTTTTCTATTTTTAATAATAGTAAGAATTATAAATTTGCCTATTTTGTTATTATTTGCAAGAACTGAGCTGTGAAAGTGTCAATTTAATCATCTTAAGTGTACTGTGAACGGGTTTGATTAAATTGTTAAACTTTTTGCTTAAACACGATTAAAAACTCAGGTCTGAACATAGTATAAGACTTATAGGTAAGTTAAGCTGTATGCCTTTTTACGGTATTTTTGGGTCGGTCTATACTTTAGAAAGTTTTTTTTGCTCACTTCGTATTTCGGGGAGTGGAAAAAATAATACTTGCAGATATATGTTTGTGGTCTAATGTAAATATATGAATTTTTTTTATAACTCTTATTAATAAATTTACTGAGTTTGTAAGAAATATATTTCTTTTACAAATATACCAAGTACAACATATGTATGTATAGCCAAATTGTGGTTTTAAGACTATCGGAAACTATCGATAGTTATCAATGGTTTTTGAAAAACTATCGCCTGCTATCGATAGCGTAGACTATCGATAGTTTCAGACCACTACTTTGCATTTAAAAAAAAAGAGTAAACAAACACCTCAAGGTATTAAAACTTTATAATTTTAAAAACGAAATAAAAAATAAACGGAATCTAAAGCACCCAAAATTTACTTTTTCGGAATGACAACTACGGAATCAAAACCAATCCGAACGGAATCTGTGACATGGCTGACTGTTGCTAAAAAGAAATATTCCGGACTCGAGGTATAAAATATTAACTTAAAATATTAAATTAACTCTAATCCTTAGATTTTTACTTAAATCGTTAGCAACAGTATTATTGCCTTTTATTAAATTATTAAACAAAAACTTAATAATTCCCTCAAGTTCAATTAGGGCCATTATTACAACTCGGCTTTAGTTATAATTAGCATTTTATCGGACGGATAAGCAGCTTTTCATTATTACTACTTTAATTTAACCTAAAAATGTGGGATGACTTGCTGGCAAGTTCATTCTTCCTCTAACTGTTATCGGCACACATTTTCATAGGCTGCCATAATTGCTGCTTTATCAAGTAAACACCAAGACGTATCTAACAGGTGAACTCACTAGAACACATGACGTTAATCGGCAAACTTAGTGGAGTGATGAAATTATCACAGTTTCGTCACTATATGGAGCTCCTCTTCTTTGCGGTAATGGGCATTTCATTATAGAGCTACCTGCGCTGATAATTCCACCCTTCTTTCAACATTTTTTGACAACTGTAGTGTAGTTTCTACAACAAATTTATTATTGTTGTAGACTTGTGTGTACGTGTTATCTGTGCCATTGTAAATACATATGTATGACGTTGCCACTTGTGCTCTGGCTTAGCCATACTTTGAAAAAGATAATTTTTATTTACAGGCAAGTTGTAATAATGAAAACTTGTTGCAGGTCAGTTTACCGATCACTTCTGCTAATCATGCCAGTAACAATCTTCCACTTTACTGCTGAGTTGTAATAATGGCCTTTAGAGTAGCAGATTCTGTACTAAGGTATTTTATAGCCACGTACAAAGGGAACACATTGGTCGCGTTCATAAGACGTAACAGGTTTTCTTAAGAAACGCTCAGTTGAGTAGTTCCGCTACAAACAACAGTTGTGTATTTGCTTCCATTTTTTCCATCATAAAATTTTTTCGCTACCTATGGTCAACATCAAGGTGAATTCATTTTATCAGGTCGTGTTGATTCTAAAACAATTACAAGATTACAATAACATTTGACATCTCAGCCCCTATGTCACGTATACAAATTTTGACATACAAGCATCTAATTTGCGGAAAAAAAGTAGAACAGCTGTGCTTATAATATCACCTGTATAGATCCACCTTGGTCAACATGTACGTGTGCCAAGATAGAGTCGAAAAAATAGCGTTGATTTTGGGTATAAGAAACGGAGAAAAAATGGGGGAAATTTATGGGTATTTTCACATTATGTGACTTCGATTTAAGGAACTAAAATCGTTGCTGGATTTTTCCTAGGAGCATAGTAGTTCCGACCGCCTATTCATCTATGGAATATGAAAATAGACACTTTAATGGACAAAATGCGCCATTCGTGCCAAAAATCTGCAGAGCCGTTCCCGAGAAAAGTTAATTTTTCCAAAATGGCCAAAAAAATCGTTGCTGGATTTTTCCCAGGAGCAGAGTAGTTTCGACCACCTATTAATCAATGGAACATGAAAATGGATAGTTTAAGGGAGAAAATGGGTAGACACTTTAAGGGACAAAATGGAAAAAGTGGGTTCATCCAAAATGACCGAAAATGCTGAAAGTTTTTCCCGCCTTTTTTGCATTTTTCCATAATAATGATGCTCAGTAGAGCCAACATTATAATGACTTTTGTATGATATATATCGAACCTCGCAGACGTTGTAATGACTTTTGCTTAATATGGATATGTATGGCGAAGCTCAATGATATGAAAGGGTTTGTAACTAAGTCAAATTAATTTATAGATGGCAGCATAGCAAAAATAAGGAATATTTGAAATTATTGTGTTATTTATTGCATATTATAGGTGAAAACGACAATAATATGAACAATACATATGCAAAAATATTGTTTTGTATTTTGTGCTTTTTTCTATGTCTATACTGGATAATTTTTTAACATGACATATGTCAAAATTGATATTGAAAAGTAATAGTGCGCTTCCATAAACGTAATATCGGCCAAAATATTTGATTTGCCCAAATGCGGTAATTTGCGACGGAGTTCCCATATATTTTTCATATTGGCAAATTATCTCAAATGACTTATAGTATGTTTCCACCGGCATGATTTCGACAAATCATGGTGATTTGAACAAATCATGCTGATTTATATATGATTTACCATATATTTTGCATACCACCAAATTACCTCAAAGTAGGTGATTTATTTTATATTACGTCGGAAATACTCTTTATCGAACTATATTTATCTACGCAACCCTGCTTTGCTTTTAAAATTACAAACTCCATCCCTGGGTCATCCATCAATTGTGATTGACAATTTCGAAATAATGACATTAAAGAATATTTAATTAATTTTAAATGTCAAACCATATATGGAAAAAATTTAATTACAGCTGCTGCGCACACCTTATAAACTTAGTGCATCATTTGACTACGATAATTCGAACCCCAAATCACTCACAAGCTCGGTGTAAACCCTTCGAAGCTATTTACCTAAATCTACGTAATTTAAAGTTGGTGGAAACATACTATAACCCTACGTCTATACCTGATATATTTTTATCATAACAAATGTCAAATTCCATACATTGAAAACAGCTAACATAAAAAAATAACTTTCAATATAAAGTTTGACTTTTGTCATGATAAAAATATATCGGGTATAGGCGTAGGGTAATGTGCTCCAAATTATGTCGAAAATAATCTATGCAACCCTGCGTTGCTTTTAAAATTACAAACTCCATCCCTGGGTCATCAATTGTGATTGACGATTTCGAAAAAATGACGTTCCCTGTTATATACATTGGCTAGTATGAATAAAAAAAGTATTTGCTTTTTACTTAGAAAATTTTCTAAAACACAAAATTCCGGAAATTTAATATAAATATAAGATTTTTTTTGGTTTTAAAACAAATTTTAAGTAAAAATTAAATACTTTTTTATTCATACTACCCATTGAATTAGCTTAACTTGTGGCGAATAAAATTATAATTTTTTGTGAAATTAAAGGTATAAGAAAAATGTTCTTGCATGTGTGCTTAAGCTCATTACTTTTAATTTTTTTAATTTATGCAGATGCCAGGTGTTAATGCAATCAAATCTTCACGGGCCGATGAGGTTGAGCTAGATTACGGCGGTCTGCCACCAAGTACAAGTACGACAAGGAGGACAGAAAAGTTAAAGTGGTTCGTACTTACAAAATTTTTAAATTCGTTATTAAAGCATTAGAAAAGGCGGCAGGGCCACGCACATACAAAGTAAACAAAAACATGCTGAAATGAAAAATATTTTTGGATATTCATTTATTTGTGTAGATTTCCACACAACCACTGAGGTACTACACATTGTGCGTTGTCAATTATTTTTAATGGCTGACATCCCCAGTAGGCCTAAACCATTTTATCAGTTTTACTGATTTTAGAAAGATATTGCTAAAACTATTATTTTTATGTGTTTTTATTTAACGGGCTTTTAATATTTTTAATTTATTCACATAGTTTGCACGAAAATTCGGTCAAAAAACTTTCATTTTGTCTACAGACTCCATAAAGTCTTTTACATGCTGTGCAAATATATCTCGAACATATTTTGCAATAAAGCTTTTTAATGAATTTTAACGTATCATGACCGCAGTGTAGACATATTGTAGCTAATGAATCTCCATAACTATAAATTAAATCTTTTAAATCTAATCTATGTATATTCATTTTGGTCTTGAAGATATGTATATGTTCTAGACTGTAGAAAACGTTCTGCGAATTGCGAAATGGATTTTCCACAGTTCCAAGCATCAGTTTGAATATCTTGTGCGACACTTTTTACAACCCATCTAACTTGAGGAAGATGTTTCGTCAATATATTCAAATAATGGTTAATAAACAGTGAACAATTGTTTTTATTACCTTTCGGATCTAAACACAAATATAACCTTCTTCAAAATCTACAAAAACTATATAGAAGTGATGACGAAAACAATGAGGAATTATTAACTTTTTACATCGTTTAGAAAGTTCCGCAACTACCAACATTTCGTTTTTGAAACAAAAGTCATCTATTTGGCAAGCAATATATGAAATATTGTGCATTATGTTTAAACATAAGACATGTAATGCAAGCATCAACAATAACGTTACACAACCAGTTGGTACCATTTAATGTTTCTATATCTACTAAAGTTATGTAAGAAGTTAATGAAAAATGTTTACCATGAATTTGCTCAAATACGTTTTCTAGTTTGAGCAAATAAAAGTTTAACATCACTTCTAAGAAATTTGTTTATATTTTTATATTTTATTGCCGAAGCATTATTTTGTACTGAAATTTGGTTTTTAGTAGTATTGATGAATTTATCTGTGGGATATTCATTACTTCGAGTGGCTATGTAGTTGGGGTCAGTTAAACTTGAACAATTTTCTTCTAACTTGATTGTGACTAGATTTAAAGATTCATCTGCACATTGAAATATATTTTCGCCTTCGTTTAAAGCGCTTAAATGTGAAACTTCTATATCAGTTTCATTTTTCGAACATTTTAACATTTCATTTACAACATTTAAGTCTTTATTTATATCATTTTTATTTTCTTCGGCCTTTGTGGAAGTCTTCGAATTCCACCATTGATTTATTGACCATGTCAAATGTTTTGTTGAACAAGCCGTGCGGAAGCCGCTTCATTTTCTTGTTCCACGATTCCTTTATGTTAGCAACTCTCTTTTTAGAATCAGTTTCCAAAATTGTTTTACTTGATCTTTTTTCCATTAGCCCGTCTACGATTTGAAGGCTTTATTAATGTTCCAGGAGGAATGGGTTTAGCAAACACGTCATTATAAATAATTTGAATTTTTTTTGTTCGTGACTTGGTGGATTTCCTCATAATGCGAATAAACCGACCGAGTTTATTCTTTTTCCCTTTTAAATCATTTTGTTTTATATCTTTAAAATATGTTTCAATTAGCCCATTACTAACTCTGTTTCCAGAATTGTCAATAAGATATCCAATGACGTTTCGACCACATTGAAATAAATGGTATATATTTTTCCAACAAAAGTTCTACCATTTCGGGACAAAAGAATATATATTTTATCTGTGTTAATCAATATATTATCTGTGTGGATCGGGACTACAAATTTTCTTTTTCGGTGGCGTCGGTAAAGAATAAAACGCAAAAAGTGAAAATTTTTCTTTTTCGGTGGCGTCGGTAAAAAGTAAAACGCAAAAAATTATAAAATTATAAAAAATGGCCCAAAATAAATGTGTAAGTACCAATAAATAAATAAAAGGTGGTGTTTTCACTAGAATTTGTTGGTTGTCACCAAAAATTTCGTTGTTTCTACTAAAATCTGGTGGTTTCCACCAAAATTTGGAGGCTTACACCAGATTCTAGTGGAAACCGCTAGATTCCAAGTGTTATTTTGTTGGACTTACACCATAGTAGTGATTTCAGGGAAATTATTGAAATCAAATGAGTTCAAAAAATTGGATTGCAATCAATGATTTATATAAAATATTGTTTCAACATGATTGCAATCTTGACATGATTTCATTTTGAAATCTGAATTCATTTTGAAATCAATTTGTTTGAAATCATTTTGATTGCAATCTTTTACAGCTCTGCTTATAACACCCCTCTTTTTGGTCGGCGGTCAAAAAGGATTGCAATAAATTTTTTAAAATAATTTTTTTTTAAATTGCATTAATTGATTACAATCAAATTTGATTTAAACATACATGAAAAATGTATTTAAAAATTTTTGAATTTGCAGAAAAATTAAAATTTTTAGGAACTTTTATAAATCCGGTTAGGAATTAACATATTTTTACCGAAAGTAAAAAATCTTGTTTTGTTTTCTACTTTTTATTTTCAGAAATTTGTTATTCCAATCGTCTTGGAGGTGGATATACGACAAAAGGCGTCGCAGCCCAAACCCCACCAAAAAAAGAAATTGGAAAAACCGAAGCAGAAATGGAGTTTATTATTCTCGAAATAAGAAAAATGCACAAAAGACCTCTGGCGATGCGCAGAATGCAACATCTGCGCAGAATCCGATATCGGATGGTCCAGAGCAACCCGGGTCTGTAGATCCCCAACAGCAGCAACACCAACAAAAGGAGAATACCTCCAGTAATGAGGACCACCAATCTAGCATGCTGGAACTTTTGCCCTTGCTGGCACGCACACCCCACCCACCACCCTCCAGCACCATGCTGAATCAGACTATATAATATATTTTTTGTAAAAATGAAAATTACATGCCGCATTATGTATAATGAAAAATTGGCATGAAGTTAGCATAAGTGGCAAAATTGAAAATGGTCTTAACGAGTTTTGTCATCCTAGAATGTAATCCTGAGTTAAAACTGCATTGTGCGCTTATTTTTAATGCCAAATTGTACGGAGGAACTCGCTAAGACCAAATTAAATTTCGTCACTTATGCTAACTTGAAAAATTGGCATGAAGTTAGCATAAGTGGTAAAATTGAAAATGGTCTTAACGAGTTTTGTCATCCTAGAATGTAATCCTGAGTTAAAACTGCATTGTGCGCTTATTTTTAATGCCAAATTGTACGGAGGAACTCGTTAAGACCAAATTAAATTTCGTCACTTATGCTAACTTCATGGCAATTTTTCGTTATACAAAATGCCGATGTTTCCTCAATTTTTTTATAAATTTCATTTTTTAAATAAATTCTTATCTTTAATTTTTGTAGACATTTTTTTATTTAATTTTTTCAGTTGTCACAATGTGACTTGCGAGATTGCAATATAAAAATTGTGGTTTCGACTGATATTTGGTTTAGGCCAACTTTTTGGTCGAATACCGAAACTTTAAAAAATGTATTTTTTGTTATAATCAGGGGGGTTACTCTGTAATACGAATCGAATGTAAATGATTTCGAATTGCAATGTAAATAACGTACAAATTCGAATAGTTTTCCTTTCGAATTGAATTATAGAGTAACCCCCCAGGTATGTGATGAAAAACGATTTAGGCCCAAATTCACAGTCATTAATTAACTAATGATAATAGTTTAGCCAATGATATTTTATTCACACTTCTTTGTTTACCATTAGTTAAACCTCCAGATGCCATTGGTTAACAATTAGTTAGATGCTTTGGAACATGGTATAATAAGTATACAGGTGGTAGCGTAAAGTCAGCAGATTATTTTTTGCTCTGGAAGTTTTGTATATAAGCCACATCCAGCACGTGTATTTTTTTACAAGCATTATCTAGTTTTTTGTTGTATTTGTTGAACCTGTATACTTATTACACCATGCTTTGGTAATTATTATATGCATAGGTATACTTTTAAGAGCGAAAAAATAATATTTGCTCCTTTAATTCTTTATTTTTGCTTGTTTATTGATATTTGATAGGGTTACCATTCTTAACCCATATTAAAATTATAAGCTAAACTAGACACTGTGAATATGAAGTTTTAGTTAAACAATAGTTACCATGCTTTGGAAATTATTATATGCATAGGCATACTTTTAGGAGCGAAAAGAATATTTGCTCCTTTATTTCTTTATTTTTGCTTGTTTATCGATATTTGAGAATGGTAACCCTATTCTTAACCCATATTAAAATTATTAGCTAAACTAAACACTGTGAATATGAAGTTTTAGTTAAACAATAGTTATCATTTTAGTTTACTAATAATTAACAAATGAGTGTAAATTTGGGCCTAAGGCCTAAAAACTATTTGAAATCGATGTCTAATGTGTTTGCTATAGTCGTTTTGTCAATAATTTTCAAATCTGTTTTTAATTGTTTTTTTCAACCTTTTTTGATCAATTTCTCTTCACAGTTCTGTTACATTATTTAGATTTCTAGTGAGACTTTTAAAAGTCAGTAGTTTGCGATTAGCTCAAAACTAACTGAAGAGATCGGTCGGAATTCATCACACCTTTTCAAAACAATTGTATTGAAATCGTTTTGAAAACGATCGTTTTCCATCACATACTTGAATAAATCGATTTTTTTCCACTGAAATTGATTATTTGTTTTTTTTAAATAGTTTCAAAATATGAAGAAAGCTCATTTTCAATCTTCACGATAATTTCAATATCGCCGAGAAAAATTCTTTATTGTGTATATCATCGATGAAACGCGGCCGTAAACAGAAAAAGCTTCACTTTAGTAGAAATGAATGAAATAATGAAATCTTATAAATTTAGTGTCAAAAATAGGTAAATATTCCACTTTATATCTTTTTAGTTATTCCGACTCAACTTTTTGAATGATGTTCTTGTAACGTCACCAATAGTGATAAAACACTCCTCAATGTATATGTACTGAACCCAATATTCCAGTTCTACTCATCATTTAAGCTAATTTCATGCCAACTTTTTATTAGTCATATGCTCATTAATGGTTAAGTTTTATATTTGCTCGATGGAATGAAATATATTCAATTTCTACTATTATTTTGACTGACACTTTGTGTATGTCGAAACACTCTTACGCCCTAAGATAAGATAAGAATTTATTTAAAAAATTAAATTTATAAAAAAAATTTAGGAAACATCGGCATTTTGTATAACGAAAAATTGCCATAAGTGACGAAATTTAATTTGGTCTTAACCAGTTCCTTCGTACAATTTGGCATTAAAAATAAGCGCATAATGCAGTTTTAACTCAGGATTACATTCTAGGATGACAAAACTCGTTAAGACCATTTTCAATTTTGCCACTTATGCTAACTTCATGCCAATTTTTCATTATACATAATGCCGCATGTAATTTTCATTTTTACAAAAAATATATTATATAGTCTGATTCAGCATGGTGCTGGAGGGTGGTGGGTGGGGTGTGCGTGCCAGCAAGGGCAAAAGTTCCAGCATGCTAGATTGGTGGTCCTCATTACTGGAGGTATTCTCCTTTTGTTGGTGTTGCTGCTGTTGGGGATCTACAGACCCGGGTTGCTCTGGATCATCCGATATCGGATTCTGCGCAGATGTTGCATTCTGCGCATCGCCAGAGGTCTTTTGTGCATTTTTCTTATTTCGAGAATAATAAACTCCATTTCTGCTTCGGTTTTTCCAATTTCTTTTTTTGGTGGGGTTTGGGCTGCGACGCCTTTTGTCGTATATCCACCTCCAAGACGATTGGAATAACAAATTTCTGAAAATAAAAAGTAGAAAACAAAACAAGGTTTTTTACTTTCGGTAAAAATATGTTAATTCCTAACCGGATTTATAAAAGTTCACAAAAATTTTAATTTTTCTGCAAATTCAAAAATTTTTAAATACATTTTTCATGTATGTTTGAATCAAATTTGATTTTAATCAATTAATACAATTTAAAAAAATTTATTTCAAAAAATTTATTGCAATCATTTTTAACCCCCGACCAAAAAGAGGGGTGTTATAAGCAGAGCTGTAAAATATTGCAATCAAAATGATTTCAAACAAATTAATTGCAATCATTGATTTCAAAATGATTTCAGATTTCAAAATGAAATCATGTCAAGATTGCAATCATGTTGAAACAATATTTTATATAAATCATTGATTGCAATCCAATTTTGTTGAACTCATTTGATTTCAATAATTTCCCTGAAATCACTACTATGGTGTAAGTCCAACAAAATAACACTTGGAATCTAGCGGTTTCCACTAGAATCTGGTGTAAGCCTCCAAATTTTGCTGGAAACCACCAGATTTTAGTAGAAACCACGAAATTTTTGGTGACAACCAACAGATTCTAGTGAAAACACCACCTTTTATTTATTTATTGGTACTTACACATTTATTTTGGGCCATTTTTTATAATTTTTTGCGTTTTACTTTTTACCCACGCCACCGAAAAAGAAAAATTTTCACTTTTTGCGTTTTATTCTTTACCGACGCCACCGAAAAAGAAAATTTTTAGTCCCGATCCACACAGATAAAATATTGATTCACACAGATAAAATATATATTCTTTTGTCCCGAAATGGTAGAGCTTTTGTTGGAAAAATATATACCATTTATTCCAATGTGGTTGAACGTCATTGGATATCTTATTGAAAATTCTGGAAACAGAATTAGTAATGGGCTAATTGAAACATATTTTAAAGATATAAAACAAAATGATTTAAAAGGGAAAAAGAATAAACTCGGTCGGTTTATTCGCATTATGAGGAAATCCACCAAGTCACGAACAAAAAAAATTCAAATTATTTATAATGACGTGTTTGCTAAACCCATTCCTCCTGGAACATTAATAAAGCCTTCAAATCGTAGACGGGCTAATGGAAAAAAAGATCAAGTAAAACAATTTTGGAAACTGATTCTAAAAAGAGAGTTGCTAACATAAAGGAATCGTGGAACAAGAAAATGAAGCGGCTTCCGCACGGCTTGTTCAACAAAACATTTGACATGGTCAATAAATCAATGGTGGAATTCGAAGACTTCCACAAAGGCCGAAGAAAAAAAAATGATATAAATAAAGACTTAAATGTTGTAAATGAAATGTTAAAATGTTCGAAAAATGAAACTGATATAGAAGTTTCACATTTAAGCGCTTTAAACGAAGGCGAAAATATATTTCAATGTGCAGATGAATCTTTAAATCTAGTCACAATCAAGTTAGAAGAAAATTGTTCAAGTTTAACTGACCCCAACTACATAGCCAATCGAAGTAATGAATATCCCACAGATAAATTCATCAATACTACTAAAAACCAAATTTCAGTACAAAATAATGCTTCGGCAATAAAATATAAAAATATAAACAAATTTCTTAGAAGTGATGTTAACTTTTATTTGCTCAAACTAGAAAACATATTTGAGCAAATTCATGGTAAACGTTTTTCATTAACTTCTTACATTACTTTAGTAGATATAGAAACATTAAATGGTACCAACTGGTTGTCTAACGTTATTGTTGATGCTTGCATTACATGTCTTATGTTTAAACATAATGCACACAATATTTCATATATTACTTGCCAAATAGATGACTTTTGTTTCAAAAACGAAATGTTGGTAGTTGCGGAACTTTCTAAACGATGTAAAAAGTTAATAATTCCTCAGTTTTCGTCATCACTTCTATATAGTTTTTGTAGATTTTGAAGAAGGTTATATTTGTGTTTAGATCCGAAAGGTAATAAAAACAATTGTTCACTGTTTATTAACCATTATTTGAATATATTGACGAAACATCTTCCTCAAGTTAGATGGGTTGTAAAAAGTGTCGCACAAGATATTCAAACTGATGCTTGGAACTGTGGAATATCCATTTCGCAATTCGCAGAACGTTTTCTACAGTCTAGAACATATACATATCTTCAAGACCAAAATGAATATACATAGATTAGATTTAAAAGATTTAATTTATAGTTATGGAGATTCATTAGCTACAATATGTCTACACTGCGGTCATGATACGTTAAAATTCATTAAAAAGCTTTATTGCAAAATATGTTCGAGATATATTTGCACAGCATGTAAAAGACTTTATGGAGTCTGTAGACAAAATGAAAGTTTTTTGACCGAATTTTCGTGCAAACTATGTGAATAAATTAAAAATATTAAAAGCCCGTGAAATAAAAACAAATAAAAATAATAGTTTTAGCAATATCTTTATAAAATCATGAATATCCAAAAATATTTTTCATTTCAGCATGTTTTTGTTTACTTTGTATGTGCGTGGCCCTGCCGCCTTTTCTCATGCTTTAATAACGAATTTAAAAATTTTGTAAGTACGAACCACTTTAACTTGTCTGTCCTCCTTGTCGTACTTGTACTTGGTGGCAGACCGCCGTAATCTAGCTCAACCTCATCGGCCCGTGAAGATTTGATTGCATTAACACCTGGCATCTGCATAAATTAAAAAAATTAAAAGTAATGAGCTTAAGCACACATGCAAGAAAATTTTTCTTATACCTTTAATTTCACAAAAAATTATAATTTTATTCGCCACAAGTTAAGCTAATTCAATGGGTAGTATGAATAAAAAAAGTATTTACTTTTTACTTAAAATTTGTTTTAAAACCAAAAAAAAATCTTATATTTATATTAAATTTCCGGAATTTTGTGTTTTAGAAAATTTTCTAAGTAAAAAGCAAATACTTTTTTTATTCATACTAGCCAATGTATATAACAGGGAACGTCATTTTTTCGAAATCGTCAATCACAATTGATGGATGACCCAGGGATGGAGTTTGTAATTTTAAAAGCAACGCAGGGTTGCATAGATTATTTTCGACATAATTTGGAGCACATTACCCTACGCCTATACCCGATATATTTTTATCATGACAAAAGTCAAACTTTATATTGAAAGTTATTTTTTATGTTAGCTGTTTTCAATGTATGGAATTTGACATTTGTTATGATAAAAATATATCAGGTATAGACGTAGGGTTATAGTATGTTTCCACCAACTTTAAATTACGTAGATTTAGGTAAATAGCTTCGAAGGGTTTACACCGAGCTTGTGAGTGATTTGGGGTTCGAATTATCGTAGTCAAATGATGCACTAAGTTTATAAGGTGTGCGCAGCAGCTGTAATTAAATTTTTTCCATATATAGTTTGACATTTAAAATTAATTAAATATTCTTTAATGTCATTATTTCGAAATTGTCAATCACAATTGATGGATGACCCAGGGATGGAGTTTGTAATTTTAAAAGCAAAGCAGGGTTGCGTAGATAAATATAGTTCGCAAAAGAGTATTTCCGACGTAATATAAAATAAATCACCTACTTTGAGGTAATTTGGTGGTATGCAAAATGTATGGTAAATCATATATAAATCAGCATGATTTGTTCAAATCACCATGATTTGTCGAAATCATGCCGGTGGAAACATACTATAAGTCATTTGAGATAATTTGCCAATATGAAAAATATATGGGAACTCCGTCGCAAATTACCGCATTTGGGCAAATCAAACATTTTGGCCGATATTACGTTTATGGAAGCGCACTATTACTTTTCAATATCAATTTTGACATATGTCATGTTAAAAAATTATCCAGTATAGACATAGAAAAAAGCACAAAACACAAAACAATATTTTTGCATATGTATTGTTCATATTATTGTCGTTTTCACCTATAATAAGCAATAAATAACACAATAATTTCAAATATTCCTTATTTTTGCTATGCTGCCATCTATAAATTAATTTGACTTAATTGCAAACCCTTTCATATCCTTGAGCTTCGCCATACATATCCATATTAAGCAAAAGTCATTACAACGTCTGCGAGGTTCGATATATATCATACAAAAGTCATTATAATGTTGGCTCTACTGAGCATCATTATTATGGAAAAATGCAAAAAAGGCGGGAAAAACTTTCAGCATTTTCGGCCATTTTGGATGAACCCACTTTTTCCATTTTGTCCCTTAAAGTGTCTACTCATTTTCTCCCTTAAACTATCCATTTTCATGTTCCATTGATTAATAGGTGGTCGAAACTACTCTGCTCCTGGGAAAAATCCAGCAACGATTTTTTTGGCCATTTTGGAACAATCCACTTTTCTCGGGAACGGCTCTACAGATTTTTGGCACGAATGGCGCATTTTGTCCATTAAAGTGTCTATTTTCATGTTCCTTTTGCAAATGGGCTGTCGAAACTACTCTGCTCCTGGGAAAAATCCAGCAACGATTTTTTTGGCCATTTTGGAAAAACCCACTTTTCTCGGGAACGGCTCTGCAGATTTTTTGCACGAATGGCGCATTTTGTCCATTAAAGTGTCTATTCTTATGTTCCTTGTCGGAACTACTCTGCTCCTGGGAAAAATCCAGCAACGTTTTTTTTTTGCTATTTTGGAAAAATCCACTTTTCTCGGGAACGGCTCTGCGGATTTTTAGCACGAATGGCGCATTTTGTCCATTAAAGTGTCTATTTTCATGTTCCTTTTGCAAATGGTCTGTAGGAAGTACTCTGCTCCTGGGAAAAATCCAGCAACGTTTTTTTTACCATTTTGGAAAAACCCACTTTTCTCGGGAACGGCTCTGCAGATTTTTGGCACGAATGGCGCATTTTGTCCATTAAAGTGTCTATTTTCATGTTCCTTTTGCAAATGGGCTGTCGGAACTACTCTGCTTCTGGGAAAATCCAGCCACGATTTTTGTGGCCATTTTGGAAAAACCCACTTTTCTCGGGAACGGCTCTGCAGATTTGTGGCACGAATGGCGCATTTTGTCCATTAAAGTGTCTATTTTTATGTTTCTTTTGCAAATGGGCTGTCGGAACTACTCTGCGCCTGCGAAAAATCCAGAACCGTTTTTTTGGCCATTTTGGAAAAATCCACTTTTCTCGGGAACGGATCTGCGGATTCTTAGCACGAATGGCGCATTTTGTCCATTAAAGTGTCTATTTTCATGTCCCTTTTACAAATGGGCTGTCGGAACTACTCTGCTCCTGGGAAAAATCCAGCAACGATTTTTTGACCATTTTGGAAAAATCCACTTTTCTCGGGAACGGCTCTGCAGATTTTTGGCACGAATGGCGCATTTTGTCCATTAAAGTGTCTATTTTCATGTTCCTTTTGCAAATGGGCTGTCGGAACTACTCTGCTCCTGGGAAAAATCCAGCAACGATTTTTTTGGCCATTTTGGAAAACCCACTTTTCTCGGGAACGGCTCTGCTGATTTTTGGCACGAATGCCGCATTTTGTCCATTAAAGTGTCATTTTTCATATTCCTTTTACAAATGAGCTGTCGGAACTACTCTGCTCCTGGGAAAAATCCAGCAACGTTTTTTTTGCCATTTTGGAAAAATCCACTTTTCTCGGGAACGGCTCTGCAGATTTTTGGCACAAATGGCGCATTTTGTCCCTTAAAGGTTCTATTTTCAAGTTCCTTTTACAAATGGGCTGTCGGAACTACTCTGCTCCTGGGAAAAATCCAGCAACGATTTTTTGACCATTTTCTCGGGAACGGCTCTGCAGATTTTTGGCACGATTAGCGCATTTTGTCCATTAAAGTCTTTTTTCATGTTCCATAGATGAATAGGTGGTCGGAACTACTATGCTCTTGGGAAAAATCCAGCAACGATTTTAGTTCCTTAAATCGAAGTCACATAATGTGAAAATACCCATAAATTTCCCCCATTTTTTACCCAGTTTCTTATTACCAAAATCGACGCTATCTTGGCGCACTTTGTATAATCGCATCTGACATAACCTCTAAGTGACGCCAACACATACTTGTTAATTTAAAACAGCTGATGTCAGATGAAAATAGAACGCGCTCTAATTGAAAATTTTGTTGCCTGACTTTAGTTCTGTAAATTTCAGGTGGCAATGTTTCAAAAGGTTCACACGACATGTATAGCTTTTGCAGTGGGAAATTTGTCAAGTCAGATGTAAAACACAGATAATATAAACCACCTTAAGGTGGAAACATTGCCACCTGAAATTTACAGAACTAAAGTCAGGCGACATAATTTTCCATTAGAGCGCGTTCTATTTTGTAGTGAAAATACCAAATGAATGAATAATGAATAAATGACTAATAATAATATTTTAAATTCAAATATTTTAAGTCAATGTCTGACCTACTTTTGGTTCAAATACTTAATGCCAACGAACGATACATTTCAGGTATGCACATTTATTTAATACCGTCGTTGGATCGCATTACATTATTGGCGACTATTCATTATGTATTTTCACTTACCCTCAAATTCCTTAGTTTTAAGTATTACCATAATTATAATTATAAATATATATTACATGTTAATAAAGAAAAAACTGGAGCAGTGATTAAACGACATACCACCGTGTTACTTATTTAAAATTAAATGTTCGGCCATGAACACCGCAACTTAACATGGCGACCGTGAGCAAAAATAAATCGGACCGTGAAGAAATAAAAGTGCAATTTAATTAAAAAAAATTAAAATGAAATATTAACATTAAAAAAAAAATTATATATATAAATTAGTTTTGAGCTGAATCAAAAGTGAATAAAAACTTATGAAAAAATTTTATCTAAGTAAATAATTCTTACGTAAACTAACTTTCTAAATTATGTAAAATCCTAAAATCATGGAATTATAAAAAAAAACTATAAAACCCTAAATAACTAATGGTTAATTGTGACATATAAAAACAAAAATTTTGAATGTTAAACAAATATTATAACTGAATACATAAACATTAAATAAAGTATGACGTGGTGGAAGAAAATTTTGCAAACAATCCCGTTACTGGTTGCGGGTTATGAAGTGGGTAAATCCACGAAAGACAATAATAATAAAGAAGTAGTAGAAATACTACGTAACAATTTAAAAATGAACATTGAAGAAACTACAACTACAACCAAAAACGAAAACATGAATTACATCCAAATATTTTCGGAAATAACAGTTATCAGCTTAGCCGTTATCTACGTAATAAAGATGATACTTAGAGCCGTAAATAGAAATAGAAACGCTGCCTCACCCCATCAACAGATATATGAAGACAATAATCAAATATAAGAAGAGACAAACAAAGACGATTTTTAAAGCTGTAAATGGAAATAGTAACGCTGCCGCACACCAATAACAGATATAAGAGGAGCCACTATTCAGAAGGGAAAATGTAAGCCTAGAAATTAAGTTTTTATATTTTTAAGTTTAAAATTCATAATGCAATGGGAACATATTTTAGAAAATTTAGAACCTTTACAAAATAAATTCAAACAATCTTATAAATGTATAAATAAAAATAGGTCAATAAAGCCAGAAACATTAGAAAAACATATTCAAATTTTATTAGAAACCTTTAATACTATTAGGGCAACACTACACAGGCACTATGATAGGTACACTACACTTCACAAAGAGGAAGCCAATAAAATCTTCTATACATTAAGGGATAAATTGATAAAAGTATTTCATCAACATAATATTAATATTAAAGTCCCACTAACATTAACCTGTGAGATAGATAGGGAAATCACTGAGTCGGACGAAAGCGATAGGGAAGATTTACAAACGGAAACAGACGAGGAACTAAAAACAATCATCATGCCACGAACAGAGGATGATGTCATTGATAAATGTACAAAAATTGTCCCTGCATTTGATGGTAATGTAAATGAACTACAAAGTTTCCTTGATGCATTAACATTGATCGATAGAATAAAGGAAACACATGAAGCGGTTGCAATAGACGTAATAAAAACTAAATTGAAGGGACGTGTAAGAAATATAATAACAAATAAAAATACTATTCAAGCTATTAAGGCTAAACTACAATCTTCGGTACAAGGAGAATCATCCGAAGTACTGTGCTCAAAACTAATGAACATAAAACAACAATCAAAATCGGCTACAACATATGCAGAAGAGATACAGGGAATTACAGAAAAACTAGGTGGAGCCTACATACGAGAAGGCTATCCTCAAGATATTGCTGAGAAATTAATAAAGCAAAATGCAGCCAAAGCCATTTCTCGAAACGCCACAAGTGATGAGGTAAAAGTCATCATTAAAACAGGAAACTTTGTGTCTCTGAATGAAGTCGTTTCCAAATTCATAGAAGCTAGCACTGAGACATCCATATCAAATTCTTCGGTATTCTACTTTAAGCGTCGTGGTTCTGGTTATCAGAACTACAGGAATGGTGGATTCAATAACCATGGACGTGGCCAAGACTGGCGTCGAAATAACAATTCTAGAAATTATAACAACAATTCAAGAAATTATAATGATAATAACCGTTACAATGGGCAACGAGAAGGCCAAAGCAACAATTATAGAAATCAATATAACCGACAACAAAGCAGAGGACGGGTAAGATTGACACAGGAGGTCTCGGAAAACGGGATTTCCCCCCCAAAATGCGGGGGGTCAGCTCCAAAATTAGATGAGCACAAAACAAATACTAAATCAATATTCCACTTAAATCTCAATTTAAGTAGTTTTATTGAAATTCAAATATCAACTCATAATAATTTAAGTTCATTCCTTGTGGACACCGGAGCAGACGTCTGACTAATTAAAATCGGTGCTCTCAGCTCATTAAAATTCAACAGGAAAAACGTTATACAAATATCTGGAATCGGAGAAGGAATTATTGAATCCCTAGGAGCAATTAAAATTGATTTAAAAGTAACAAATTTTCTGATCCCTCAAAAATTTTATGTAATTTCAGATGCGTTCCCAATACCATTTCAAGGTATATTGGGATTAGACTTCTTAAAAACATACAATGCCACTATTCAATATGGACAAGATGAAAATTCAAATTTACTCTCGCTAAGACCTTACAATTTAAATTACCCCATAAATATTCCACTACTTGAAACTATAGGTGATGGTACAATAAACCTTCCAGCTCGAGCTAAAGTTTTCAGAGCTATTATAACTAGCAACGAAGATTCTGATTTGGTAGTTCCAAGTCAAACAATAGAAGAGGGAGTATTTGTAGCTGGTTGCATAGTATCAAAAAATTCTGAAAATATATTTTTAAAAAATACATCAATAAAGTATGAAAAACTGTCCGACTACGAAATTCTTAATACGTCCAATGTTGATAATATAAGAACCCAAACAATTCTGGAAAAATTAACGAACAAGTTTCCTGAAATTATTAAATCTGAAATGATTCAATTATCAAAATATATTGATATTTTCGCTTTAGAAAGTGATAAGATAAGTACGAACAATTTTTATACACAAAATTTAAGAGTTTCTGATCACAATCCTGTGTACATTAAAAATTATCGTACGCCACACTCACAAAAGGATGAAATAATAAGGCAAGTTGAAAAACTACGGCAGGACGGAATAGTTGAACCATCGGCATAACAAAACAAAATTATTGTTACTAATTATCTTTAGTGAAAATATTATAAATATACGAATATTACAATATTTACAAAGAAAGTTCTTATCGACATCACTTGATCAATGATCTCCATAAGACCTTTCTATTTAAAAGGGGAGGTGTAGTGAAAATACCAAATGAATGAATAAATGACTAATAATAATATTTTAAATTCAAATATTTTAAGTCAATGCCTGACCTACTTTTGGTTCAAATACTTAATGCCAACGAACGATACATTTCAGGTATGCACATTTATTTAATACCGTCGTTGGATCGCATTACATTATTGGCGACTATTCATTATGTATTTTCACTTACCCTGAAATTCCTCAGTTTTAAGTACAGTATTTTTCGGTTAATTGACCCTACGGTAAATTGGTTTCCACGCTTAATTGAACCACACGATCGGGCAAAAAAATATTGCATACGAAAACACATGTAAATTTCCTCGGATAATTGAACCCGGTTAATTGATTTTCCCGCTTAATTGGTTCAAAATTCATGTCATCAAAAATAAATTTCCTCTTACTTTTACCCGGTTAATTTCATTATTATTGAAAAATAATCTGGCATTTTTGCATTACATATTTGACATCATTTGTGAAAAACACTGGGTGGCATCTCTACTAATTTTATTTTACTAAATTTTATTTTTTTGTAAAACTAATGTGCACATAAATAGTGCATTTAATACATAGTACATATGTACCTACAATAATAAATACCTGCGTATACACATATATGTACATTTTTTTCTGTTACTTGCATTTTTTTCGTTTAAGGTAAAAAAAATTATTTTGAAAAACTTAAAGTGCACATATGCGATTTCTTTTAATTCATTAGTAGTTCCAATTATGCGTGATTTCTGTAATTGAACAAACTCTTCAATTAAACGGGATTCTTGTAATTGAACGAATTGTTCAATTAAGCGGGTATCGGCTAATTGGTTCCCCGGTTAATTGAACAAAAAGTTGTGCAAATTTTGATGTGCAATTAACCGAAAATACTGTATTACCATAATTATAATTATAAATATATATTACATGTTAATAAAGAAAAAACTGGAGCAGTCATTAAACGACATACCACCGTGTTACTTATTTAAAATTAAGGGCCATTATTACAACTCAGCAGTAAAGTGGAAGATAGTTACTGGCATGATAAGCAGAAGTGACCGGTAAACTGACCTGCAACAATTTTTCATTATTACAACTTGCCTGTAAAATAAAAATTATCTTTTTCAAAGTATGGCTATACCAGAGCACAAGTGGCAACGTCATACATATGTATTTACAATGGCACAGATAACAGGTACACACAAGTCTACAACAAGTATAAATTTGTTGTAGAAACTGCACTACAGTTGTCAAAAAATGTGGAAAGATGGATGGAATTATCAGCGCAGGTAGCTCTATAATGAAATGTCCAATACCTTAAAGAAGGGAAGCTCCATATAGTGACGAAATTGTGATAATTTCATCACTCCACTAAGTTTGCCGAGTAAGGTCATGTGTTCTAGTGAGTTCACCTGTTAGATACGTCTTGGTGTTTACTTGATAAAGAAGCAAGTATGGCAGCCTATGAAAATGTGTGCCGATAAAAGTTAGCGGAAGAATGAACTTCCCTGTAAGTTATCCCACACTTTTAGGGTAAATTAAAGTTGTAATAATGAAAAACTGTTTATCCGTCCGATAAAATGCTAATTATAACTAAAGCCGAGTTGCAATAATGGCCCTAAATGTTCGGCCATGAACACTGCAACTTAACAATTTTCATCTGACATCAGCTGTTTTGAGTTAACAAGTATGTGTTGGCGTCATTTAGAGGTTATGTCAGATGCGATTATACATGTACGTGTGGAAGCAAAAATTAAAAATCGTCTGTAAATGGACAATTTTGACAGACACGCAAAGTTACATGTGGGTCTCAAAACTCACAAGTCAGATGTAAAACATAGATAGTCTGAATCCACCTTTATAGAACATTTAAAAACGTGCGTATGTTTTACTCTATTTTGTTGTTTTAATATGAAAAAGGAACAGCTGTTCACAAAACAGTGATGGAAATTAAAAATGTTCAAATAGTAAGTCTTGCGAAGAAAAAGTACCTAAATGTTGTAAATAGTATTAAAACTGTATTTGGTGTAGGTACATAAAAATAGATCTATATTATATATTTATAATAAATAAATATGTATACATACATATCGTTAAATAAAACGCAAAAAGCCCTATCTAACAAAAAAATCGAATCGGCTTTTTAAAAAAATCCAATGTATTTCACCAACATAATACATAGCTAAGTACATGTGTAAGAAATGAAATTAATTTTTATATGTGCATACACAAAAAATGGGTTGAAACCATTTTAATCCTTTTATCTATATCACATTTATATTTAACGTGCATATATAGTCATATAAAATGCAAAAAGGCATATCGTCCATCTTAAATAATTTTTCAGGATAGATAAAAAACTTAATTAAAAAAACTATTGTCTGAATTAATAATACTATGCTGAAATTTTTTTTAATCACAATAGTTAAATTTTTATTAAGTTTTTTGTCTCTCCTGAAAAATGTTTAAAAACGAGGATATGCCCTTTTGCATTTTATATGACGATATGTATTTCTTTATTATATGCATACATCTAATATATGTATATATATGTATAAACATACATACTTAGATATATATCGCTTTAAGTTGTTTCCCACACAGATATTATTATTACCAAAAGTACCAAAAAGCAGAGCAAAAATACCCTCATTCCATTTAGCATACAGGCAACCCAGCACTGCTTTATAACTGTCATTTAACAACGTTAGGTTTTCTATTTTATACTGATTGGGACGTTAAGGTGACTTTTAAATTCGGTAAGCTTTTGCATTGGTTTTCCCATGCCATACACGAACAGCTGACACGTTTTCTTAAAGAAACAGTACGGTACGGCTCGCTATTTCTACCTTTACTAAGACGTAACTGTTGGGTACAACAGTTGCCAACAGTTGAGTTCAACAGCTACGTCTTATGAACGCGCCCATTTCTTTGTATGAAAAATAATTTTAACCACTTTTGTATATGGGACGAAACAAATAATTAAACACACAAAAAATACGTTATAATACTACAAAATATGAAACAATACATAAAGTTAAAAAATTAAAAAAACCAGACTGCGTAAAAAAACTAAAAGAAAACAATTTTTATTTAGTTTTATTTGTTGTATTTTTAGCTTTCGTATACGGTTTTTGTTTAATGTTCTCTTTTTTTATTTACCTAAGAAATCGGGTTTTTTTGATAGCGACCAGCTTTAAACCGTTAAAGATCCTAACGGGTCATTCGAAATTAAAAGTCATAAGAGAAGCCTAAAAATGATTTTCAAATACATGTCGATTGATACCCATTTTGATACAGTTTACCGATTCTTTATTTTTTTCGTATAAACAAAATTTTCGTCTGTCGGCCTTCATATTGAATTTTGACTACTGTCATTTCTTTAGTGATCCCCGGATTAAGACGAATCGATTGACGTAAGAATCATCAAAATCGGCCTGCGCTTTTGTTTTATATAGTGCCGCAAAGGAAACCACATACATACATACATACATAGACTGATAAACACAATACCCTTCTTTGCGTCGCGCAGTTGGGTAAAAAATGGTAAGTCGGCTAATCGGTTAATCGACTGAAATTAACCGGTTTACCCGTTAATCGAAAATAGCCAATATAAATTAACCGATTTTAAATTAGCCGAAAATCGGCTAGTAATTAACCGAATAACCGAATGAATACTCTACCATCTGTTAAACCATGGTAGAATTATACTAGGTAGTAGCGAAGCTACAACAACCCAACAACAGCAAAAACAACACGGCTTTTTATTGTTGTTTAGGTTCGAGGTTGTCAAAAAGCACAAAAGAAAATTTGAAAAAAAATGTATATGTTCACATGTGTGTGTTTACCAGAGACTTGCGCCGAGACGGCTAAGCCGAGCCGCCGACTAATTTCCACAGCCGCCGCCGATTTATCTTGCGGCTAAAATCGGCTTAATGGAAGCCGCCAGCGACGATCGTTTTTCGGCTCAAAAACGGCTTAAAATAATCCGCCGATTGCTTTTTTTTAATTTCCACTTCTACTTTTTTATGTTTTTTTTCATAATTTTTGTTCAAGCATTATTTTAGTAATTTGCAGTCTACACCCAACTTAACATTAACTTCAAGTTAATGTTAAGTGTAGACCGCTCAAGTTAATGCTTTTTTCAGGGTATAACATAGTTGTTAGTGCAATTGTTTTAACAGCGCAGTAATAACTCCAAGTTACAACAGCATATCAAGTTAGGAACAGAATGCTCACTTTTGACAGCTAAAAGAGGCTGTTGTCATGTGTTGTGCATTTTTACATACAAAGTGCTCTTACTAAGATAATATGAAGGACATAGTCAAATTAGAAACCACATTATAAAATAAGAATTGCGTTCCCTCTCATACAATCTTCGTAATGTTGTTGTATAGTGACGGGTCTAGTTAGTAGTCTATGGTTAGGTGGAGACGTAGAGTAAGATAACGAAAAATATATTTGTATGCATTACTCTGCGACCTAGGCTTGCCAGATCAAAATTGTGAAAAAGCTTGACATTTAGAGAAAAAAAGCTTGATTTACTAAGACGAACTGCCAAAAACTGTCAAAAACTATTCAAAAGAATAAATATTCATTATCCGACTTAAAAAAGGAGAAAATTATCAATTCGTTTGTATTTCTTATGTGTTCCTTCAGGGCTCTGCCATATACGATTCGAGTTGAAAAATTTTTTTTCTTTATTTGGATTATATTACTTACTTCCTAATGGGTCCTGTTTTTTATTTCATAAGAATTTTTATTTTTTCCCACATATATTTGGTATTTCTTTACTTTAATTTGTTTGCAAAAAAATATTGAAAACATTAAATTTCCATTAAAATTAATTCTTATCATTAATTCGGGAAATTACATTATTTTTCTTTCTTTACAAACGCATTATTAATAGGAATCGAAAATACAAACGAAGTTAATTTATGAAGATTTCCTCTTCGTCCAGTTTTTGAATTAGACCATATTTAGTAATTAGAAATATCTTTGAGAAGAAGCTCTTAATCTGTATATAATTTATTATTTTCTATAGACTCGACGAATTTCCATTGATAGTTCCCAGCAAACAGCTTTTTGCAAAAGTGAAAATTACATTTAAAAATTTATTAGAGAAAGACTTTCATTGTAACCCAAAGCGTATTAATAGCAAGTGGCCTTATTAGTACGACAACAACTGGACTTCACCTATCTGTCATGTGAAATGCATACATAAAAAGTTTTTATTTAGTTTTTTTTACATAGAGTTTGACATTTTGGTAAAGTTCATTTACAATAATAAGGCCACCTGGTATCAATTCGCTTTAGCCTATGTCTATACGTGATAAATTTTTATCATGACAAATGTCAAACTTTATATTGAAAAATAACCTGCTTTATCTTATCTGTTTTTCCTATATAGAATTTGCCATATATCATGATACAAATAAATCAGGTATAGACGTTTGTTTCAATATACATAAATTATAATGTATTATATATCCGAATAATTCTAGCATGATTCATGAATTAGACTCCAACGGTAAAATATATAATTGATGTTCATGCATAAAATTGCGAACAGAGAAATTAATTTTTAGCTTGACAAATAGCTTTTTAGGTTGAATCTGGACAAGCCTTAACAAAGTTTGACAATCAAGCCTTTGCTTTATTTTTCATAACATTTTAAAAATTTTTGAGAGGCAAAGCAATGCTTAATTTCTATGCATTTTGTTTGGTGAAGAATTGGTATGAAAAAGAAAAACTAATTTAACAACAAAATGAAAATTTTCACTTTTATTACATGTCCATGTGCATTTCCAGCCGAATTTGAGCCACCGCCGACTATTTTTTCCCAGCCAGCCGCCGCCGATCAAAACCCCTCGGCGCAAGTCTCTGGTGTGGGTGTGTGTTGGTATAACATAAACAACTTTTGACAGAGTCGAACCAAAAAAAAAAAAAGTTCGTTAACGCTTCACCACTACCTGTATTATTCTACCATGTGTTAAACATTACACTTTAAATTTAGGCATTATCGGTACTGAAGTTAATTTTTTTACGATTTTCCGTCATCCCATGCCAAATTTGGTTGATAAACAGACAGATTTGACATCTTCAGTGTTCTATTAAAATCAAATTTAGGCTCTTTATCAACCAAATTTGACGTGGGATGATGGAAAATCGTTCCAAATTAAAAAAAAAAACCCCCGTCGGAAGAAAACAACACACTAAATTTATCTTTTGACAACTATGTATATTAGAGGGCTGCAACGAATACTCGAACACGTGAAGTACACAAAGCGTGAACATTTATTCGAAGTATGATTAAAAAAATGCGTACACATTTTTATGCACAACAAAGCTGTAGAATAAATCTACCTGTTGTTCTGTTTTTTGTTTGTTGCTGTTAAATATTTTTGTTGCAGTTTTAAATATTTTTAATGTGATTTTCATGCAAATTTTTGAGTGAACGTTGGATTTATTTTTACTAAATCCACCCCAAAGATAAAAGTAATAATAACGTTTTGAAATTGTACGCCATTCGAAAAATTGGATTGATGAATTTTTATAATGAAACTAATAAGCCGTTTCCCCATATAACTTTGGTTTTCGCAAATAATCATGCATGTTACAAAATACATTATTTGTAGGATACCCCAGAAAGATTTTATTTAAAACCATAGTTATTTTTATATTCACACGAATATTAGTGCTAAAACTTGAAAAAACACTAAAAAGTGTGTGACAGGGCATCATTTCTTATACATAAAAGCAACAATAATTTTGACCGATACCAACAAACGGAGAATATGAACTATGAATTTGTTTGTATTTTTTATGTATGCTCCCTTAGAGCTACGCCATATATAGACCATTTTTGTGCACTATTTAAAATTTTTATATTGAATTTGTTATCTGTCTTTCTCTTTGCTTTGCAGTCAGGTATAACTACGTATGTAAGCATGTGTTGTTTAAATAATTCGTTAGAAAGCGGTGTACTTCTATTTCATTTTAGATAGAAAAAAAATCAAAATTTATTCATTTTATTTCAAAAGCATTATGTGTCCTAGAAATTCATTAAATACTAGAATTTGGTTCAATTATTCCCTTTTTAAAAAAATTGCCCCTTTTCTTCGAAGAATCCCTTTTTTGTGTCACTTTTTTCCTCAAAATCCCCCTTTTGTGCCACTTTTTAAAAATTTTCAACGGTCACCTTGCTTAGTATATTTTTTCATCTTAATGGAGCAGTTTAAATGATGTTTTTGGGAAGAGGTCTAAAAATATATATTTTTTTTAAATTTTAAGACCTGTAACTCTATACTTTTTTATACGATCAGTGTATTGAATGAAATAAAATAGAGATATCTATACAACAGTGTGCAATTTATTTTATTCAGATGCGCCGTTCTCGGAATTTTCGCCAATAAACGAAAAAACTAAAAAAAAACAAAAAACTTGTTTTTCGGGAAAGCGCGCATTAAGAAAAATAAATGAATATAATTTTCGTGTTCAGCGACCCCAATGTTTTTTTTTGCAAGATATGACAAAAACTTAGAAATTCGAAAATTTGCTTCATATTTCATCTTAAGTTTGTCTGAAATCTGACCTTGTATGTATAATATAGTGGATATTTAGAGTGTAATGAGTTATTACAGCTATAATGAATATATAATGTTCACATATGATGTTTCATAAAATTATCGATTTGATCTCATATTTAAAATCTTGATGCTGCGGTAGAGGGCTAAAAGTAGGTTCCAATATATTTTTCATTATTTTTCCCATGTACATATCTAAAAATAAAATGCAACCTTTTTTTTGCTATTCGCAATGGAAATTCGCAAACAAAATCGCACGCTCCACTCTAATGAACGGCTGTCAGATTAGGCTATTTATGGTCAAAAAGTTTCGGAAATATGACGGTTTGGAGTTTTTTTTGCCTAATTTTTGTCAACAAAAATATAGCTAGTAATTCTTCTAAAGAATAGTCGGCTTCAGCCGGCTAACAGCCACCGCCGCCGACTGTAATGTATCGGCTTCACTCTCTGGTTATAGATTTGTTAACATTTTACCAGATCGAGAAAATACAAACAAAACACGTTTTTCTTGCTGTTGTAGACAGCCGTTTTTGACATCTTTACGATTGGTATACACAAACAAAATGCCTGTTGTTTTTTGTATTGTTCTATTGTTGTATTTAACACGATGGCGAGCAATCTAGGTATCACCCTCAGATGGGTACGGGGACACTAGTCCGTTTCAGGCAACATCATTGCGGATGATCTGGCTAAGAGGGGAACCTTGCTTCGGGATGTCGATATTGACGATCTCTGCGGGCTCCCACTCTCATCTTGCTGGAGACGAATTGACGCTGCCTTCTTGCAGTTGGCTCAAACCAGATGGTACTATGAACCAACTTGCTCTACTGTGAGAACAATATGGCCTCGCCTTGACACAAACAGAACTAAACAACTTCTAGATTTCACGAAACCACACCTACGCAACCTCATGGCCACAGTCACGGGGCACTGCACCTTTGGAACCCACGCTAGACGTATGGGTCTCCCATACAATGACTACTGCACAAGCTGTAATGACGTAGAAGAAGAAGAGAATGTAATGCACCTTTTATGCCTTTGTCCAGCTCTGGAGGACCACCGCCTTCGCCTACTGGGCAAAAGACTCGTCGGTAGCCTCTCCGAGTTCTCAGAAATAGAACTCAAGAACATAAGTTCCTTCATTAGGAGCAGCGGGTGGTTCACTCGCTGACTACCCAAATGGCGTTTCTAAAACACGAACGACTCTTCCTGCACGGAACTCCGTACGCCTTACCTCTTTCTCTCTTCTCTTTGAACTAACTTCTAATACCTCTATTAACTCCTCTCCTTTCACTCTATTTGATACACTGTCCTGTTCTCTCTTTCCTTTCCTTTACAGGTATCACAAAGGGACCATTACTATTGGACTCAAGTGGGCTGGAACCCTTTCTTTATAATTTTCACCAGCGACCTGATAACCTAACCTAACCTATTGTTGTATTGGTGCATAGACCAATAGCCGTGAAGAAAACAAGGTGGATATTGCCGTAATAGCAAGTTTTTCAACAGTTCTATAATAGCCGTGAAGAAAACAAGGTGGATAATGCCGCAAACAGCAAGTTTTTCAACAGTTCTATATACGTGTGATTTCTAAGAATGTATGTGTGTATGATAATGAATTATCTTTTTTGATTTTAGCAAGTTTTTCAAAAGTTGAAAACAACTGAAGTTACATTTCTTGCGCTTTTTCAAACTTCGCGGCGCTATAACTTTTTTCAGCAAGTCTCCTTAAGATTGACAACCACAGCGAACAATATGTATTTTTAATACCTATCGATTGAGGGTAGTGCCATGGTGGCATGCAATCTAGTTTGAGAGTTATAGGCTGACAACTGAAGTTACATATTTTGCGCTTTTTCAAACTTCGCGGCGCTACAACTTTTTTCAGCAAGTCTCCCCAAGATTGACAACCGTAGCGAACAATGTGTATTTTTAATACCTATCGATTGAGGGTAGGGCCATGGTGGCACGCAATCTAGTTTAGGAGTTATAGGCTGACAACTAAAATTTGACCTAATTATATAGTAAGCACGTGCTACACATACATTCATACGTGTTCACATATATGGAAAACTGTTGAAAAACTTGCTAAAATCAATAAATATACTGCATTATCATACACACATACATTCTTAGAAATCACACGTATTGAAAAACTTGCTGCTTACGGCATTATCCACATAGTTTTTTTCACGTCTATTGTTCTATTATTGTATTGGTGCATAGACCAATAGCCGTGAAGAAAACAAGGTGGATAATGCCGTAATAGCAAGTTTTTCAATAGTTCTATAATAGCCGTGAAGAAAACAAGGTGGATAATGCCGTAAACAGCAAGTTTTTCAACAGTTCTATATACGCGTGATTTCTAAGAATGTATGTGTGTATGATAATAAAGTATCTTTCTTAATTTTAGCAAGTTTTCCAACAGTTGAAAACAACTGAAGTTACATTTCTTGCGCTTTTTCAAATTTCGCGGCGCTATAACTTTTTTCAGCAAGTCTCGCCAAGATTAACAACCGTAGCAAACAATGTGTATTTTCAATACCTATCGATTGAGGGTAGTGCCATGGTGGCACGCAATGTAGTTGCGGAGTTATAGGCTGACAAATGATGTTACATATTTTGCAATTTTCAATTTTCGCGGCACTATAACTTTTTTCAGCAAGTCTCCCCAAGATTGACCACCGTACGAAACAATGTGTATTTTTAATACCTATCAATTGAGGGTAGTGCCATGGTGGCATGCAGTCTAGCTTAGGAGTTATAGGCTGACAACTGAAGTTACATATTTGGCGCTTTTTCAAATTTTGCGGCGCTATAACTTTTTTTAGCAAGTCTCCCCAAGATTGACAACCGTAGCAAACAACGTGTGTTTTTAATACCTATCGAGTGAGGGTAGTGTTATGGTGGCACGCAATCTAGTTTGGGAGTTATAGGCTGACAACTGATGTTACATATTTTGCGCTTTTTCAAACTTCGCGGCGCTATAACTTTTTTCCGCAAGTCTCGCCAAGATTGACAACCATAGCAAACAATGTGTATTTTTAATACCTTTCGATTGAGGGTAGTGGCATGGTGGCACGCAATCCATTTAAGGAGTTATAGGCTGACAATTGAAGTTACATATTTTGCACTTTTTCAAACTTCGCGGCGCTATAACTTTTTTCAGGAAGTCTCCCCAAGATTGAAAACCATAGCAAACAATGTGTATTTTTAATACCTATCGATTGAGGGTAGGGCCATGGTGGCACGCAATCTAGTTTCGCAGTTATAGGCTGACAGCTGATGTTACACATTTTGCGCTTTTTCAAATTTCGCGGCGCTATAACTTTTCTCAGCAATTCTCAACAAGATCGACAACCGTAGCAACCAACGTGTGTTTTTAATACCTATCGAGTGAGGGTAGTGTTATGGTGGCACGCAATCTAGTTTGGGAGTTATAGGCTGACAACTGATGTTACATATTTTGCGCTTTTTCAAAATTCGCGGCGCTATAACTTTTTTCCACAACTCTCGCTAAGATTGACAACCATAGCAAACAATGTGTATTTTTAATACCTTTCGATTGAGGGTAGTGGCATGGTGGCACGCAATCCAGTTTAGGAGTTATAGGCTGACAATTGAAGTTACATATTTTGCACTTTTTCAAACTTCGCGGCGCTAAAACTTTTTTCAGGAAGTCTCTCCAAGATTAAAAACCATAGCAAACAATGTGTATTTTTAAAACCTATCAATTGAGGGTAGTGCCATGGTGGCACGCAATCTAGTTTGGGAGTTATAGGCTGACAACTGATGTTACATATTTTGCGCTTTTTCAAACTTCGCGGCGCTATAACTTTTTTCCACAAGTCTCGCTAAGATTGACAACCATAGCAAACAATGTGTATTTTTAATACCTTTCGATTGAGGGTAGTGGCATGGTGGCACGCAATCCAGTTTAGGAGTTATAGGCTGACAATTGAAGTTACATATTTTGCACTTTTTCAAACTTCGCGGCGCTAAAACTTTTTTCAGGAAGTCTCCCCAAGATTGGCAACCAAAGCAAACAATGTGTATTTTTAATACCTATCGATTGAGGGTAGTGCCATGGTGGCACGCAATCTAGTTTATGAGTTATAGGCTGACAACTGATGTTACATATTTTGCAATTTTCAAAATTCGCGGCGCTATAACTTTTTTCAGCAAGTCTCCCCAAGATTGACAATCATAGCAAACAATGTGTATTTTTAATACCTATCGATTGAGGGTAGTGCCATGGTGGCACGCAATCTAGTTTATGAGTTATAGGCTGACAACTGATGTTACATATTTTGCGCTTTTTAAAACTTCGCGGCGCTTTAACTTTTTTCAGCAACTCTCGCCAAGATTGACAAACGTAGCAAACAATGTGTATTTTTAATACCTATCGATTGAGGGTAGTGCCATGGTGGCACGCAATCTATTTTATGAGTTATAGGCTGACAACTGATGTTACATATTTTGCGCTTTTTCAAACTTCGCGGCGCTATAACTCTTTTCAGCAAGTCTCGCCAAGATTGACAACCGTGGAAAACAATGTGTATTTTTAATACCTATCGATTGAGGGTAGTGTCATGGTGGCACGCCTTCTAGTTTAGGAGTTATAGGCTGACAACTGAAGTTACATATTTTGCGCTTTTTCAAACTTCGCGGCGCTATAACTTTTTTCGGCAACTCTCGTCAAGATTGACAACCGTAGCAAACAATGTGTATTTTTAATACCTATCGATTGGGGGTAGTGCCATGGTGGCACGCCGTCTAGTTTAGGAGTTTTAGGCTTACAACTGAAGTTACATATTTTGCACTTTTTCAAATTTCGCGGCGCTATAACTTTTTCCAGCAAGTCTCCCCAAGATTGACAACCATTGCAAACAATGTGTATTTTTAATACCTATCGATTGCGGGTAGTGCCATAGCGGCACGCGATTTAGTTTTCGAGTTATAAATGAAAACTTAAATTTACTCTAAAAATATAGAAAGCACATGTTACCCATACATAAAACTTGCTCACACCTACACACCATTTGCTTGTAAACATTGGAAAAACTTGTCACACATACATTCCCATAAATAACACGTGCTCACACGTATACAAAACTGTTGAAAAACCTGCTGAAATAAGACAAATGCTCTGCATTATTCTAGAAAAAAACTTGCCAATGCTCTGCACTATCAAAACTTGTTTTCTTCACTCACGTGGCCGTAAGCAGCAAGTTTTTCAACAGTTCTATATACGTGTGATTTCTAAGAATGTATGTGTGATAATACAGTATCTTTCTTGATTTTAGCAAGTTTTTCAACAGTTTTCCATATATGGGAGCACATATGACTGTATGTGTAGCACGTGCTTACTATATAATTAGGTCAAATTTTAGTTGTCAGCCTATAACTCCTAAACTAGATTGCGTACCACCATGGCACTACCCTCAATCAATAGGTATTAAAAATAAATATTATTCGCTATGGTTGTCAATCTTAAGGAGACTTGCTGAAAAAAGTTATAGCGCCGTAAGGTTTGAAAAAGCGCAAGAAATGTAACTTCAGTTGTCAGCCTATAATTCCTAAACTATGTTGCGTGCCACTATGGAACTACCCTCAATCGATAGGTATTAAAAATACACATTGTTCGCCATGGTTGTCAATCTTGGGGAGACTTGTTGAAAAAAGTTATAGCGCCGCGAATTTTAAAAAAAGCAAAATATGTAACATCAGCTGTCAGCCTATAACTCCTAAACTAGATTGCATGCCACCATGGCACTACCCTCAATCGATAAGTATTATAAATACACATTGTTTGCTACGGCTGTCAATCTCGGGGAGACTTGCTGAAAAAAGTTATAGCGCCGCGAATTTTGAAAAAGCACAAAAAATGTAGCTTCAGTTGTCAGCCTATAACGCCGAAACTAGATTGCTTACCACCATGGCACTACCATCAATCGATAGGTATTCAAAATACACGTTGTTTGCTATGATTGTTAATTTTGAGGAGACTTGCTGAAAAAAGTTATAGCGCCGCGAAATTTGAAAAAGCGCAAAATATGTAACTTCAGTTGTCAGCCTATAACTCCTAAATTAGATTGCGTGCCACCCTCACTCGATAGGTATTAAAAATACACATTGTTTGCTACGGTTGTCAATCTTGGGGAGACTTGCTGCAAAAAGTTATAGCTCGCAAAGTTGGAAAAAGCGCAAAATATGTAACTTCAGTTGTCAGCCTATAACTCCTAAACTAGATTGCATGCTACCATGGCACTACCCTCAATTGATAGGTTTTAAAAATACACATTGTTTGCTATGGTTTTCAATCTTGGGGAGACTTCCTGAAAAAAGTTTTAGCGCCGCGAAGTTTGAAAAAGTGCAAAATATGTAACTTCAATTGTCAGCCTATAACTCCTAAACTGGATTGCGTGCCACCATGCCACTACCCTCAATCGAAAGGTATTAAAAATACACATTGTTTGCTATGGTTGTCAATCTTAGCGAGACTTGTGGAAAAAAGTTATAGCGCCGCGAAATTTGAAAAAGCGCAAAATATGTAACATCAGTTGTCAGCCTATAACTCCCAAACTAGATTGCGTGCCACCATAACACTACCCTCACTCGATAGGTATTAAAAACACACGTTGGTTGCTACGGTTGTCGATCTTGTTGAGAATTGCTGAGAAAAGTTATAGCGCCGCGAAATTTGAAAAAGCGCAAAATGTGTAACATCAGCTGTCAGCCTATAACTGCGAAACTAGATTGCGTGCCACCATGGCCCTACCCTCAATCGATAGGTATTAAAAATACACATTGTTTGCTATGGTTTTCAATCTTGGGGAGACTTCCTGAAAAAAGTTATAGCGCCGCGAAGTTTGAAAAAGTGCAAAATATGTAACTTCAATTGTCAGCCTATAACTCCTTAAATGGATTGCGTGCCACCATGCCACTACCCTCAATCGAAAGGTATTAAAAATACACATTGTTTGCTATGGTTGTCAATCTTGGCGAGACTTGCGGAAAAAAGTTATAGCGCCGCGAAGTTTGAAAAAGCGCAAAATATGTAACATCAGTTGTCAGCCTATAACTCCCAAAATAGATTGCGTGCCACCATAACACTACCCTCACTCGATAGGTATTAAAAACACACGTTGTTTGCTACGGTTGTCAATCTTGGGGAGACTTGCTGAAAAAAGTTATAGCGCCGCAAAATTTGAAAAAGCGCCAAATATGTAACTTCAGTTGTCAGCCTATAACTCCTAAGCTAGACTGCATGCCACCATGGCACTACCCTCAATTGATAGGTATTAAAAATACACATTGTTTCGTACGGTGGTCAATCTTGGGGAGACTTGCTGAAAAAAGTTATAGTGCCGCGAAAATTGAAAATTGCAAAATATGTAACATCATTTGTCAGCCTATAACTCCGCAACTACATTGCGTGCCACCATGGCACTACCCTCAATCGATAGGTATTGAAAATACACATTGTTTGCTACGGTTGTTAATCTTGGCGAGACTTGCTGAAAAAAGTTATAGCGCCGCGAAATTTGAAAAAGCGCAAGAAATGTAACTTCAGTTGTTTTCAACTGTTGAAAAACTTGCTAAAATTAAGAAAGATACTTTATTATCATACACACATACATTCTTAGAAATCACGCGTATATAGAACTGTTGAAAAACTTGCTGTTTACGGCATTATCCACCTTGTTTTCTTCACGGCTATGGGTAACATGTGCTTTCTATATTTTTAGAGTAAATTTAAGTTTTCATTTATAACTCGAAAACTAAATCGCGTGCCGCTATGGCACTACCCGCAATCGATAGGTATTAAAAATACACATTGTTTGCAATGGTTGTCAATCTTGGGGAGACTTGCTGGAAAAAGTTATAGCGCCGCGAAATTTGAAAAAGTGCAAAATATGTAACTTCAGTTGTCAGCCTAAAACTCCTAAACTAGACGGCGTGCCACCATGGCACTACCCTCAATCGATAGGTATTAAAAATACACATTGTTTGCTACGGTTGTCAATCTTAACGAGAGTTGCCGAAAAAAGTTATAGCGCCGCGAAGTTTGAAAAAGCGCAAAATATGTAACTTCAGTTGTCAGCCTATAACTCCTAAACTAGACGGCGTGCCACCATGACACTACCCTCAATCGATAGGTATTAAAAATACACATTGTTTTCCACGGTTGTCAATCTTGGCGAGACTTGCTGAAAAAAGTTATAGCGCCGCGAATTTTGAAAATTGCAAAATATGTAACATCAGTTGTCACCCTATAACTCCTAAACTAGATTGCGTGCCACCATGGCACTACCCTCAATCGATAGGTATTAAAAATACACATTGTTTGCTACGGTTGCCAATCTTGGCGAGACTTGCTGATAAAAGTTATAGCGCCGCGAAGCTTGAAAAAGCGCAAAATATGTAACATCAGTTGTTAGCCTATAACTCCTAAACTAGATTGCGTGCCACCATGGCGCTACCCTCAATCGATAGGTATTAAAAATACACATTGTTTACAACGGTTGTCAATCTTGGCGAGACTTGCTGAAAAGTTATAGCGCCGCGAATTTTGAAAATTGCAAAATATGTAACATCAGTTGTCAGCCTATAACTCCTAAACTAGATCGCGTGCCGCTATGGCACTACCCGCAATCGATAGGTATTAAAAATACACATTGTTTGCTATGGCTGTCAATCTTGGCGAGACTTGCTGAAAAAAGTTATAGCGCCGCGAATTTTGAAAATTGCAAAATATGTAACATCAGTTGTCAGCCTATAACTCCTAAACTAGATTGCGTGCCACCATGGCACTACCCTCAATCGATAGGTATTAAAAATACACATCGTTTGCCATGGTTGTCAATCTTGGCGAGACTTGCTGAAAAAAGTTATAGCGCCGCGAATTTTGAAAATTGCAAAATATGTAACATCGGCTGTCACCCTATAACTCCTAAACTAGATTGCCTGCCACCATGGCACTACCCTCAATCGATAGGTATTAAAAATACACATTGTTTGCTACGGTTATCAATCTTAGCGAGACTTGCTGAAAAAAGTTATAGCGCCGCGAATTTTGAAAATTGCAAAATATGTAACATCAGTTGTCAGCCTATAACTCCTAAACTAGATCGCGTGCCGCTATGGCACTACCCGCAATCGATAGGTATTAAAAATACACATTGTTTGCTTTGGTTGTCAATCTTAACAAGACTTGCTGAAAAAAGTTATAGCGCCGCGAATTTTGAAAATTGCAAAATATGTAACATCAGTTGTCAGCCTATAACTCCTAAACTAGATTGCGTGCCACCATGGCACTACCCTCAATCAATAGGTATTAAAAATACACATCGTTTGCTATGGTTGTCAATCTTGGCGAGACTTGCTAAAAAAAGCTATAGCGCCGCGAAGTTTGAAAAAGCGCAAAATATGTAACATCAGATGTCAGCCTATAACTCCTAAACTAGATTGCGTGCCGCTATGGCACTACCCGCAATCGATAGGTATTAAAAATACACATTGTTTGCTATGGTTGCCAATCTTGGCGAGACTTGCTGAAAAAAGTTATAGTGCCGCGAATTTTGAAAGTTTCAAAATATGTAACATCAGTTGTCAGCCTATAACTCCTAAATTAGATTGCGTGCCACCATGGCACTACCCTCAATCAATAGGTATTAAAAATACACATCGTTTGCAATGGTTGTCAATCTTGGCGAGACTTGCTAAAAAAAGCTATAGCGCCGCGAAGTTTGAAAAAGCGCAAAATATGTAACATCAGTTGTCAGCCTATAACTCATAAACTAGATTGCATGCCACCATGGCACTACCCTCAATTGATAGGTATTAAAAATACACATTGTTTTCAACGGTTGTCAATCTTGGCGAGACTTGCTGAAAAGTTATAGCGCCGCGAATTTTGAAAATTGCAAAATATGTAACATCAGTTGTCAGCCTATAACTCCTAAACTAGATTGCGTGCCACCATGGCACTACCCTCAATCGATAGGTATTAAAAATACACATTGTTTGCCATGGTTGTCAATCTTGGCGAGACTTGCTGAAAAAAGTTATAGTGCCGCGAACTTTGAAAATTGCAAAATATGTAACATCGGTTGTCACCCTATAACTCCTAAACTAGATTGCGTGCCACCATGGCACTACCCTCAATCGATAGGTATTAAAAATACACATTGTTTGCTACGGTTATCAATCTTAGCGAGACTTGCTGAAAAAAGTTATAGCGCCGCGAATTTTGAAAATTGCAAAATATGTAACATCAGTTGTCAGCCTATAACTCCTAAACTAGATCGCGTGCCGCTATGGCACTACCCGCAATCGATAGGTATTAAAAATACACATTGTTTGTAATGGTTGTCAATCTTGGCGAGACTTGCTAAAAAAAGCTATAGCGCCGCGAAGTTTGAAAAAGCGCAAAATATGTAACATCAGTTGTCAGCCTATAACTCATAAACTAGATTGCATGCCACCATGGCACTACCCTCAATTGATAGGTATTAAAAATACACATTGTTTTCAACGGTTGTCAATCTTGGCGAGACTTGCTGAAAAGTTATAGCGCCGCGAATTTTGAAAATTGCAAAATATGTAACATCAGTTGTCAGCCTATAACTCCTAAACTAGATCGCGTGCCGCTATGGCACTACCCGCAATCGATAGGTATTAAAAATACACATTGTTTGCTGTGGTTGCCAATCTTGGCGAGACTTGCTGAAAAAAGTTATAGCGCCGCGAATTTTGAAAATTGCAAAATATGTAACATCAGTTGTCAGCCTATAACTCCTAAACTAGATTGCGTGCCACCATGGCACTACCCTCAATCGATAGGTATTAAAAATACACATCGTTTGCCATAGTTGTCAATCTTGGCGAGACTTGCTAAAAGAAGCTATAGCGCCGCGAAGTTTGAAAAAGCGCAAAATATGTAACATCAGATGTCAGCCTATAACTCCTAAACTAGATTGCGTGCCGCTATGGCACTACCCGCAATCGATAGGTATTAAAAATACACATTGTTTGCTATGATTGCCAATCTTGGCGGGACTTCCTGAAAAAAGTTATAGTGCCGCGAATTTTGAAAATTTCAAAATATGTAACATCAGTTGTCAGCCTATAACTCCTAAATTAGATTGCCTGCCACCATGGCACTACCCTCAATCAATAGGTATTAAAAATACACATCGTTTGCCATGGTTGTCAATCTTGGCGAGACTTGCTAAAAAAAAGCTATAGCGCCGCGAAGTTTGAAAAAGCGCAAAATATGTAACATCAGTTGTCAGCCTATAACTCATAAACCAGATTGCATGCCACCATGGCACTACCCTCAATTGATAGGTATTAAAAATACACATTGTTTTCAACGGTTGTCAATCTTGGCGAGACTTGCTGAAAAGTTATAGCGCCGCGAATTTTGAAAATTGCAAAATATGTAACATCAGTTGTCAGCCTATAACTCCTAAACTAGATTGCGTGCCACCATGGCACTACCCTCAATCGATAGGTATTAAAAATACACATCGTTTGCCATGGTTGTCAATCTTGGCGAGACTTGCTGAAAAAAGTTATAGCGCCGCGAATTTTGAAAATTGCAAAATATGTAACATCGGTTGTCACCCTATAACTCCTAAACTAGATTGCGTGCCACCATGGCACTACCCTCAATCGATAGGTATTAAAAATACACATTGTTTGCTACGGTTATCAATCTTAGCGAGATTGCTGAAAAAAGTTATAGCGCCGCGAATTTTGAAAATTGCAAAATATGTAACATCAGTTGTCAGCCTATAACTCCTAAACTAGATCGCGTGCCGCTATGGCACTACCCGCAATCGATAGGTATTAAAAATACACATTGTTTGTAATGGTTGTCAATCTTGGCGAGACTTGCTAAAAAAAGCTATAGCGCCGCGAAGTTTGAAAAAGCGCAAAATATGTAACATCAGTTGTCAGCCTATAACTCATAAACTAGATTGCATACCACCATGGCACTACCCTCAATTGATAGGTATTAAAAATACACATTGTTTTCAACGGTTGTCAATCTTGGCGAGACTTGCTGAAAAGTTATAGCGCCGCGAATTTTGAAAATTGTAAAATATGTAACATCAGTTGTCAGCCTATAACTCCTAAACTAGATTGCGTGCCACCATGGTACTACCCTCAATCGATAGGTATTAAAAATACACATCGTTTGCCATGCTTGTCAATCTTGGCGAGACTTGCTGAAAAAAGTTATAGCGCCGCGAATTTTGAAAATTGCAAAATATGTAACATCGGTTGTCACCCTATAACTCCTAAACTAGATTGCGTGCCACCATGGCACTACCCTCAATCGATAGGTATTAAAAATACACATTGTTTGCTACGGTTATCAATCTTAGCGAGACTTGCTGAAAAAAGTTATAGCGCCGCGAATTTTGAAAATTGCAAAATATGTAACATCAGTTGTCAGCCTATAACTCCTAAACTAGATCGCGTGCCGCTATGGCACTACCCGCAATCGATAGGTATTAAAAATACACATTGTTTGTAATGGTTGTCAATCTTGGCGAGACTTGCTGAAAAAAGTTATAGCGCCGCGAATTTTGAAAATTGCAAAATATGTAACATCAGTTGTCAGCTTATAACTCCTAAACTAGATTGCGTGCCACCATGGCACTACCCTCAATCGATAGGTATTAAAAATACACATTGTACGCCATGGTTGTCAATCTTGGCGAGACTTGCTGAAAAAAATTAAAGCGCCGCGAAGTTTGAAAAAGCGCAAAATATGTAACATCAGTTGTCAGCCTATAACTCCTAAACTAGATTGCGTGCCACCATGGCACTACCCTCAATCGATAGGTATTAAAAATACACATCGTTTGCCATGATTGTCAATCTTGGCGAGACTTGCTAAAAAAAGCAATAGCGCCGCGAAGTTTGAAAAAGCGCAACATATGTAACATCAGATGTCAGCCTATAACTCCTAAACTATATTGCGTGCCGCTATGGCACTACCCGCAATCGATAGGTATTAAAAATACACAGTGTTTGCTATGGTTGCCAATCTTGGCGAGACTTGCTGAAAAAAGTTATAGTGCCGCGAATTTTGAAAATTTCAAAATATGTAACATCAGTTGTCAGCCTATAACTCCTAAACTAGATTGCGTGCCGCTATGGCACTACCCGCAATCGATAGGTATTAAAAATACACATTGTTTGCTATGGTTGTCAATCTTGGCGAGACTTGCTGAAAAAAGTTATAGCGCCGCGAATTTTGAAAATTGCAAAATATGTAACATCAGTTGTCAGCCTATAACTCCTAAACTAGATTGTGTGCCGCTATGGCACTACCCGCAATCGATAGGTATTAAAAATACACATTGTTTGCTATGGTTGTCAATCTTGGCGAGACTTGCTGAAAAAAGTTATAGCGCCGCGAAGTTTGAAAAAGCGCAAAATATGTAACATCAGTTGCCAGCCTATTGTAGTGTACCTTCTAAGCGTCCACTGCTTACCCAACAACCAACCTAAAATATATACATACCACCCGAATTACTGTAGGGTAAATACCATACACAAGGATCAAATAACGGCATCTACCCAATGACTCAATGTGTTCGAACACATGAGTCAATACAATAGTAAAGCTGATCAATCAGAGTGTGAGTGACATAATTTTGATTGTTTAATGTAAATGAGTGCATTCCTTACTCATGCATTCTGATTGGTCACGGTATTATACATGGGGAATAACCATGATAATTCCATGGTACTGATAAAGAGGCATAGATTTAAAGAATTAATACTATAAGTTAGAATAAGTAGGCAATAGGATAGAATTAGTATAAAAAGGGCAGTAGCCCACAAATAAAACAGACTTTGTATTAGAAAACTAAAAGCGACGCTTGTTGCCTTGTTCACTTTTTCTTAGTCTCTAATCTGGCTGTCGCAAGACGCCTAGCCATTAAGCTGAAACCCTACAGCTGCATAAAATTATATTGGGTTATAGGCAAATAAATATACACACATACATCCTAAAACACTACATGGCGATCCTGCCACCTCGGACCACCACATGTTTTGATTACTATCGAACTAAGATCAATACTTCTACACTCTGCCCACACGGACCACCACATTTTTAGATCCTGCCGGTATTGGCAATAATTCTCTAATCTAAGTCCTAAAATACCCAGATTCCTAAGTTTTTGATGGAGGAAGAAGTACAAGAAATTTTCGAACGTTGGGAAAAGTACTTGGTCGAGCAATACATCCCGGAACCACAACCGACAACGGCACCGGCATACAAACCGACACCGCTGAATGCAGGCCCGAAGGCTATCAGCATTGAGGAATATTTAAAGAGGACAGCAGCAACTAAGAAGCAACCTCAACAAATTAACAACCTAAAAAAAGAAGAAACGTGCTGGAAAAAGATTCCAGGAAAGAAAGCAGCTAGCTATATTTTACCAGAGGCTTACCTTAACAACCACTAAAGAAGAAAGCGAAGATATAAAGAAAAAGATAAAGCAACTAAAAAAAAATATATAAAAAAAATATATAAATAATAATAAAAATATATAAAATGTAGAAATATTATAAAAAAAAGGGTACCATTAAACATTATTTATAGAAACAATATTTTCATTCCACGCAAAATGTCTTGGTGGAAAAACGTATTGAAAGCAATCCCTCTGATTTTCGCAGGTTACGAAGTGGGAAACATGAAGGTTCAGAAAAAAGTGACAATAAAAATGATCAATTGGTTAAATACATTAGAGAAAATACAATTGAACTACAAAATAAGAATGAGAGTGAGAATCTAAATATCTTTGAAATAATAATAATAATTACCCTAGTATTGTTAGTAATTGCCTACATTATAAAATTTATAAGTGCAATATCAAATAGGAGGCAATGAAAACCTCTAGCACAATGTTAAACAAAATCATTACAATATTGTTATTATTTGTTATAATCCTATTAATAATATACAAAATACAGAAACTTATAAATAACGGAATTAATAAAACTATTATAACTAATGTATAAATTATAAGAAAAACTAGTTAATTTTTACTTACACATAGGTCTTAGAAAATATATGGAAGAGAAATTAAGTAACTTGAAGGAATTCTGGAGGAACTTAAAAAAAGTCCAGGGAGAACCTATACTGAAACGACAATATTGAATAAATTAGAATATATAGAAAATTTAAAAAGTGAATTTCAACTAATAGAGTTAGAAGAAGAAGGAAATAAAAAATTAGCGTTAAAATTAGAGTTCAATAATCTTTACAAACTGGTAGAAGATTACTTAAGTAATAGTATAAAGAAACCATTAGAAAGAAAACATATGAAATTGTCTATTAACATGGCATCGTTTAATCTAGAAACAGTTTCAAAAGCACTACCTTTGTTTACAGGTAACTACATTGAATTAGAAAGTTTCATAATAATGGCAGAACTAATAAACAAGACATTATCAGACGTAGCAAAAAAAGATTTTCTTCAGTATGTTTATCATGCTAAATTATCCTCACAAGTCAGAACAGCAATTGGAAGCTATACAAAGCCTGAAAATTTCGAAGCGCTCAAGAAACTACTAGAGCAAAGATATAAAAACAACAAAACAATACCAGAGTTACAAACTAAACTCAATTCACTATTCCAAGGGAAATTGTCTATTAATTCATTTAAAGAGAAAATAATGGGTAACATTGACAACCTAAATAAGTTAGGCATAGAAGAGTTAGGAAATCAAGTTTCAGAAGCCGAGAAAAATGTTATAGTCCGATTAAATAATAAACTTGCTTTAGATATATTCAAGAAAGGTCTAAATAAGTGTTACAAAGCGACCATATACGCTGCCCGACCGACTACATTACAGGAAGCATCAGATCTTGCAGTTGAAATTGAAAATGAAAAGAAGGCAACGCATAACGAAATTCTGCATATCAGAAGAAAGGAACCACAGCATCAGCCACAAAATTACACCAGAAATAACAACACATTTTCTAACTACAACAATAACAGGCAACATAATAGCCAAAACTTTAGCAGAAACAATAATTTTAATACTAGAAACAATAACAACTATGGAAATTTCAACAGAGGCATTAGTTACAACAATAATCACGCTAGAAAAAATTATGATAATAATTCACGGAGAAATACAAACTTCTCCACAAATAAAATTTCTAACAGAATAAATAACAACCACCAAAACAACAGAGGTAACAACAATAATGGCAGAAATAATAACAGCAGTTCTAACAGATACAATGATAACAGAAATAATAACAATGACAACAGAAGGTATATACGCACGGTACAAGAAGAGGGAAACGAGGAAGGCTCGGAATACAGAGATATTCCGGACAGCCAAAATTAAAGATATACAAAGTTTCAAATAATAATACAAATTTCATAATCGCTGGATACAAAAATAAACAATTAACATTTCTTGTCGACACAGGAGCCGACATATCATTATGTCGCACTAAAGAAATTTTTGATGATGAACCATTGAATGTGGAGAACAGATGCAAATTAACAGGCATCACTAAGGAAGAGATACATTCATTAGGGACAAGCGAACTTGAACTATCACTAGCAGACCAGACATGTAAATACAGATTTCATTTAGTAGACGATAATTTCCCAATAGAGACAGACGGAATAATAGGGAGAGACTTTTTAGAAGAATACCTTTGCAAAATAGATTACGAGACATTTACAATTTCTTTATTCACAAACAACGAAACCATAACTGTTCCAATGCAAACAAAAGCATTCGACACCTTAAAAATTACTACACCACCACGAACAGAAATTATACAACCATTAAAATTGAACCTTACTGAAGATCGCGTCATTTTTAATACAGAATTAAAAGCCGGAATTTTTTTAAGTAATTCAATAGCACCTAAAAACGGTATGACACACGTCAAAATTTTAAACACAACAAACGAAACAACAACTTTACAGGGCATTAAACTGCAAACTGACTCACTTAAAAACTATAACATATTAAATTACAACAATATAAACAGCGACGAACGTTTTAACAAAATTTTAAATAACTTGCAATTAGACCATCATGATGAGTATGCAAAAACAGAATTAAAAGAAATATTTAAAAAATATCAAAACGTTTTTCATTTAGAAGATGAAAAATTAAGTGTCAACAACTTTTACAAACAGAAAATCACGACCTCAGACAACACTTCTGTATATATAAAAAACTATAGATTACCACATTCACATACAGATTTAATAAATGAACAGGTACATAAAATGCTTGATGACGAGATAATAGAACCATCCATTAGTCCATACAATGCTCCACTCCTTTTAGTACCAAAGAAAAACATGGAAGATAAAAAGAAATGGAGACTTGTTGTAGATTTTAGAAAACTTAATGATAAAATCATTAACGACAAATTTCCTCTAACTAGGCTAGAAGATATTTTGGATAAATTAGGTAGAGCAAAATGGTTTTCTACACTCGATATGACGAGTTCTTTTCATCAAATTGAATTAAATAAAGACTCCAGACCACTAACTGCATTTTCAACACCACAAGGACATTTTCAATTTAAAAGACTTCCATTCGGACTCAAAATTTCATCTAACAGCTTTCAAAGAATGCTTACAATAGCATTATCCGGACTAGAATCCGAAGCATTTCTCTATGTAGATGATATAATTGTATACGGTTGCAGTTTAAATCATCATAATCAAAACTTAATAAAAGTTCTTGATAAGCTGCAAAAATACAATCTAAAATTGAATCCAAAGAAATGTTGTTTTTTGAGACCTGAAGTAGTTTACTTAGGACACCTAATAACAAAAGACGGTTGAAAACAGACCCATCAAAATATGAAGTAATAAAGAACTATCCAATACCAAAAAACACAGACGAGGTACGACGATTTGTTGCATTCTGCAACTACTATAGAAAATTCATACCAAATTTTGCAGACATTGCGAAACACTTAAATATGTTATTAAGAAAATCAGTAAAATTCCTATGGACAACTGATTGCCAAAATGCTTTTGACACTTTGAAAGAAAAACTAATGAAACCTCCAATTTTGCAATACCCAAATTTTGAAAAACCTTTCATTTTGACAACCGACGCCTCAAATTACGCACTGGGAGCTGTCTTGTCTCAAGGTGAAATTGGCCAAGACCTACCAATTTCCTATGCAAGTAAATCTCTACAGAAACACGACTTGAACAAACCAATAATTGAAAAGGAATTGCTCGCAATTCATTGGGGAATAAATTTTTTTAAACCATATTTATACGGTCGCAAGTTCATAGTAATAACAGACCACAGACCACTAATTTCCCTGTTCTCACACAAAAATCCATCATCAAAAATGACAAGAATCAGACTAGATCTAAGCGATTACGATTTTACAATTGTCTATAAAAAAGGAAAAATAAACACTAATGCAGACGCATTATCAAGAATTGAAATAAACTCGGAAATACTTAAACAAATGATACCGTTGGAAAATGATGAAACAGACAAGGAAATACTAATAACCACAAGGGCAATGAAAAAGAAAAATGAAGATAATATGAAACTGAAGGAGGCAAATAACATAACAAACAAAGAGGCAAATAAAGGCAATAGTAATGAAGAAATGGATATAAATGAAGCGCGCGTGAATAGAAATAATATGGAAAAAGCATCTCTCTGGAGTCTGATCAACTTCTGATATGGGAATGCACATCCATAAATGATATCAAAAATATGAAGAAATTACAATTTAATAAGTTTAAAAATATAAAAGAATTCGACATAAAAATTGAAGATAGTATTGTGCACATAGGATGTAACGATAATTCATCGAAACAAGATTCGGTTATGAAGAAGTTACATGCCAAAAACATACAAAATGATAATAGTATGCATACGAGATTCAGCGATAACTCAACGAAACTAGATTCGATTCTGAGGAAACTGATATCTAAATTGAATAAAGAAAACATAAGAGAAATAGCGATATCGACCAATGATGAAATATTTAATATATACACAAAAGAAGAATTGAAAGAAGCATACGCAAGATGCAGAATAAACAACAAAAGTCCTCAACTTAGAATATTAATATACAATGCCCCAATAAGAATAAAAGATGACATATTAAAGTATAAACTCATCAATGAATTCCACAATACCACACACGCAGGCCACCTAGGAATTAGAAAAACGATCATTAAATTGAAACAGCGGTACATTTGGAAAAACATGAACAAGATGGTTAAACAATTTGTAAGATATTGTGACAAGTGTAACATAAACAAAAAAACAAATAACACTAAAGAACCACTTACGTTAACAAACACCCCAAACAACAGTTTTGAGATAATATAAATTGATACTGTAGGACCTCTTCGTATTTCAAACGGATACCGATACATATTGACAATGCAATGTGAACTAACAAAATTCGTTATTGCGCACCCAATGTCAACAAAAGACGCACTTACAACTGCCAAAACTCTAGTAGAACAACTAATTTTAAAATACGGAAAATTTAAAGTGCTCAAATCGGACAACGGGACTGAATTTAAAAACGAACTAATGCGTAACATATGCTCGTTACTTGAAATCAAGCAGACATTTTCAACCCCTTATCACCATGAAACAATAGGTTCGTTAGAACGAAATCATAGAGTTCTCAATGAATTCTTGCTAACAACAGCAAACGATTATGAATGGGATAGGTGGATAAATTATTTTACTTTCGCCTATAATACGGCACCCAACATAGACACTGGTTACACGCCATTCGAACTAATTTATGGTAAATTACCATGTTTACCATCGGGAATCAATAACACAGAAGAAATAAAAGTCTACAATTACAATGATTATGCAAAGGAACTGAAACAAAAACTAAAATTTTCTTTAGAAAGAGCTAGAGAACTGACAATAAAAACAAAAGAAAAAAGAATACTAGACAATAGATATAATAACAAATTGAACTTAAAAACAGGAGATTTAGTTTTAATAAAAATAGAAAATAGAAAGAAAAACCAAAGCCCGTACAAAGGCCCGTATAGAATAATTAGGAGTAATGATGTAAATACTATTATAGATTATAACGGAGTAGAAAAAGAAATGCACAATAATCAATTAAAACCGTACCTAGGATTAAGAACAAATTAATAAAACAAACTATGTAAAACAAAAATATAAAACCATACCTAGGATTAAGAACTAATGAATAGAAAACCTATGCAAAAACAAAAGTATAGAGATACAAAAATTAATTATGTAAATAGATTTTAAGAATCACTAAGTAAAACATCATTTTAACAGTACTATGAAAGTGTCAAGAAAAATTACTCCCCTAATTTTTCTCTTAACGGTGAGGGTGTAGTGTACCTTCTAAGCGTCCACTGCTTACCCAACAACCAACCTAAAATATATACATACCACCCGAATTACTGTAGGGTAAATACCATACACAAGGATCAAATAACGGCATCTACCCAATGACTCAATGTGTTCGAACACATGAGTCAATACAATAGTCAAGCTGATCAATCAGAGTGTGAGTGACATAATTTTGATTGTTTAATGTAAATGAGTGCATTCCTTACTCATGCATTCTGATTGGTCACGGTATTATACATGGGGAATAACCATGCTAATTCCATGGTACTGATAAAGTGGCATAGATTTAAAGAATTTATACTGTAAGTTAGAATAAGTAGGCAATAGGATAGAATTAGTATAAAAAGGCAGTAGCCCACAAATAAAACAGACTTTGTATTAGAAAACTAAAAGCGACGCTTGTTGCCTTGTTCACTTTTTCTTAGTCTCTAATCTGGCTGTCGCAAGACGCCTAGCCATTAAGCTGAAACCCTACAGCTGCATAAAATTATATTGGGTTATAGGGAAATAAATATACACACATACATCCTAAAACACTACATGGCGATCCTGCCACCTCGGACCACCACATGTTTTGATTACTATCGAACTAAGATCAATACTTCTACACTCTGCCCACACGGACCACCACATTTTTAGATCCTGCCGGTATTGGCAATAATTCTCTAATCTAAGTCCTAAAATACCCAGATTCCTAAGTTTTTGATGGAGGAAGAAGTACAAGAAATTTTCGAACGTTGGGAAAAGTACTTGGTCGAGCAATACATCCCGGAACCACAACCGACAACGGCACCGGCATACAAACCGACACCGCTGAATGCAGGCCCGAAGGCTATCAGCATTGAGGAATATTTAAAGAGGACAGCAGCAACTAAGAAGCAACCTCAACAAATTAACAACCTAAAAAAAAAGAAGAAACGTGCTGGAAAAAGATTCCAGGAAAGAAAGCAGCTAGCTATATTTTACCAGAGGCTTACCTTAACAACCACTAAAGAAGAAAGCGAAGATATAAAGAAAAAGATAAAGCAACTAAAAAAAAAATATATAAAAAAAATATATAAATAATAATAAAAATATATAAAATGTAGAAATATTATAAAAAAAAAGGGTACCATTAAAACATTATTTATAGAAACAATATTTTCATTCCACGCAAAATGTCTTGGTGGAAAAACGTATTGAAAGCAATCCCTCTGATTTTCGCAGGTTACGAAGTGGGAAACATGAAGGTTCAGAAAAAAGTGACAATAAAAATGATCAATTGGTTAAATACATTAGAGAAAATACAATTGAACTACAAAATAAGAATGAGAGTGAGAATCTAAATATCTTTGAAATAATAATAATAATTACCCTAGTATTGTTAGTAATTGCCTACATTATAAAATTTATAAGTGCAATATCAAATAGGAGGCAATGAAAACCTCTAGCACAATGTTAAACAAAATCATTACAATATTGTTATTATTTGTTATAATCCTATTAATAATATACAAAATACAGAAACTTATAAATAACGGAATTAATAAAACTATTATAACTAATGTATAAATTATAAGAAAAACTAGTTAATTTTTACTTACACATAGGTCTTAGAAAATATATGGAAGAGAAATTAAGTAACTTGAAGGAATTCTGGAGGAACTTAAAAAAAGTCCAGGGAGAACCTATACTGAAACGACAATATTGAATAAATTAGAATATATAGAAAATTTAAAAAGTGAATTTCAACTAATAGAGTTAGAAGAAGAAGGAAATAAAAAATTAGCGTTAAAATTAGAGTTCAATAATCTTTACAAACTGGTAGAAGATTACTTAAGTAATAGTATAAAGAAACCATTAGAAAGAAAACATATGAAATTGTCTATTAACATGGCATCGTTTAATCTAGAAACAGTTTCAAAAGCACTACCTTTGTTTACAGGTAACTACATTGAATTAGAAAGTTTCATAATAATGGCAGAACTAATAAACAAGACATTATCAGACGTAGCAAAAAAAGATTTTCTTCAGTATGTTTATCATGCTAAATTATCCTCACAAGTCAGAACAGCAATTGGAAGCTATACAAAGCCTGAAAATTTCGAAGCGCTCAAGAAACTACTAGAGCAAAGATATAAAAACAACAAAACAATACCAGAGTTACAAACTAAACTCAATTCACTATTCCAAGGGAAATTGTCTATTAATTCATTTAAAGAGAAAATAATGGGTAACATTGACAACCTAAATAAGTTAGGCATAGAAGAGTTAGGAAATCAAGTTTCAGAAGCCGAGAAAAATGTTATAGTCCGATTAAATAATAAACTTGCTTTAGATATATTCAAGAAAGGTCTAAATGAGTGTTACAAAGCGACCATATACGCTGCCCGACCGACTACATTACAGGAAGCATCAGACCTTGCAGTTGAAATTGAAAATGAAAAGAAGGCAACGCATAACGAAATTCTGCATATCAGAAGAAAGGAACCACAGCATCAGCCACAAAATTACACCAGAAATAACAACACATTTTCTAACTACAACAATAACAGGCAACATAATAGCCAAAACTTTAGCAGAAACAATAATTTTAATACTAGAAACAATAACAACTATGGAAATTTCAACAGAGGCAATAGTTACAACAATAATCACGCTAGAAAAAATTATGATAATAATTCACGGAGAAATACAAACTTCTCCACAAATAAAATTTCTAACAGAATAAATAACAACCACCAAAACAACAGAGTTAACAACAATAATGGCAGAAATAATAACAGCAGTTCTAACAGATATAATGATAACAGAAATAATAACAATGACAACAGAAGGTATATACGCACGGTACAAGAAGAGGGAAACGAGGAAGGCTCGGAATACAGAGATATTCCGGACAGCCAAAATTAAAGATATACAAAGTTTCAAATAATAATACAAATTTCATAATCGCTGGATACAAAAATAAACAATTAACATTTCTTGTCGACACAGGAGCCGACATATCATTATGTCGCACTAAAGAAATTTTTGATGATGAACCATTGAATGTGGAGAACAGATGCAAATTAACAGGCATCACTAAGGAAGAGATACATTCATTAGGGATAAGCGAACTTGAACTATCACTAGCAGACCAGACATGTAAATACAGATTTCATTTAGTAGACGATAATTTCCCAATAGAGACAGACGGAATAATAGGGAGAGACTTTTTAGAAGAATACCTTTGCAAAATAGATTACGAGACATTTACAATTTCTTTATTCACAAACAACGAAACCATAACTGTTCCAATGCAAACAAAAGCATTCGACACCTTAAAAATTACTACACCACCACGAACAGAAATTATACAACCATTAAAATTGAACCTTACTGAAGATCGCGTCATTTTTAATACAGAATTAAAAGCCGGAATTTTTTTAAGTAATTCAATAGCACCTAAAAACGGTATGACACACGTCAAAATTTTAAACACAACAAACGAAACAACAACTTTACAGGGCATTAAACTGCAAACTGACTCACTTAAAAACTATAACATATTAAATTACAACAATATAAACAGCGACGAACGTTTTAACAAAATTTTAAATAACTTGCAATTAGACCATCATGATGAGTATGCAAAAACAGAATTAAAAGAAATATTTAAAAAATATCAAAACGTTTTTCATTTAGAAGATGAAAAATTAAGTGTCAACAACTTTTACAAACATATTAAATTACAACAATATAAACAGCGACGAACGTTTTAACAAAATTTTAAATAACTTGCAATTAGACCATCATGATGAGTATGCAAAAACAGAATTAAAAGAAATATTTAAAAAATATCAAAACGTTTTTCATTTAGAAGATGAAAAATTAAGTGTCAACAACTTTTACAAACAGAAAATCACGACCTCAGACAACACTTCTGTATATATAAAAAACTATAGATTACCACATTCACATACAGATATAATAAATGAACAGGTACATAAAATGCTTGATGACGAGATAATAGAACCATCCATTAGTCCATACAATGCTCCACTCCTTTTAGTACCAAAGAAAAACATGGAAGATAAAAAGAAATGGAGACTTGTTGTAGATTTTAGAAAACTTAATGATAAAATCATTAACGACAAATTTCCTCTAACTAGGCTAGAAGATATTTTGGATAAATTAGGTAGAGCAAAATGGTTTTCTACACTCGATATGACGAGTTCTTTTCATCAAATTGAATTAAATAAAGACTCCAGACCACTAACTGCATTTTCAACACCACAAGGACATTTTCAATTTAAAAGACTTCCATTCGGACTCAAAATTTCATCTAACAGCTTTCAAAGAATGCTTACAATAGCATTATCCGGACTAGAATCCGAAGCATTTCTCTATGTAGATGATATAATTGTATACGGTTGCAGTTTAAATCATCATAATCAAAACTTAATAAAAGTTCTTGATAAGCTGCAAAAATACAATCTAAAATTGAATCCAAAGAAATGTTGTTTTTTGAGACCTGAAGTAGTTTACTTAGGACACCTAATAACAAAAGACGGTGTGAAAACAGACCCATCAAAATATGAAGTAATAAAGAACTATCCAATACCAAAAAACACAGACGAGGTACGACGATTTGTTGCATTCTGCAACTACTATAGAAAATTCATACCAAATTTTGCAGACATTGCGAAACACTTAAATATGTTATTAAGAAAATCAGTAAAATTCCTATGGACAACTGATTGCCAAAATGCTTTTGACACTTTGAAAGAAAAACTAATGAAACCTCCAATTTTGCAATACCCAAATTTTGAAAAACCTTTCATTTTGACAACCGACGCCTCAAATTACGCACTGGGAGCTGTCTTGTCTCAAGGTGAAATTGGCCAAGACCTACCAATTTCCTATGCAAGTAAATCTCTACAGAAACACGACTTGAACAAACCAATAATTGAAAAGGAATTGCTCGCAATTCATTGGGGAATAAATTTTTTTAAACCATATTTATACGGTCGCAAGTTCATAGTAGTAACAGACCACAGACCACTAATTTCCCTGTTCTCACACAAAAATCCATCATCAAAAATGACAAGAATCAGACTAGATCTAAGCGATTACGATTTTACAATTGTCTATAAAAAAGGAAAAATAAACACTAATGCAGACGCATTATCAAGAATTGAAATAAACTCGGAAATACTTAAACAAATGATACCGTTGGAAAATGATGAAACAGACAAGAAAATACTAATAACCACAAGGGCAATGAAAAAGAAAAATGAAGATAATATGAAACTGAAGGAGGCAAATAACATAACAAACAAAGAGGCAAATAAAGGCAATAGTAATGAAGAAATGGATATAAATGAAGCGCGCGTGAATAGAAATAATATGGAAAAAAGCATCTCTCTGGAGTCTGATCAACTTCTGATATGGGAATGCACATCCATAAATGATATCAAAAATATGAAGAAATTACAATTTAATAAGTTTAAAAATATAAAAGAATTCGACATAAAAATTGAAGATAGTATTGTGCACATAGGATGTAACGATAATTCATCGAAACAAGATTCGGTTATGAAGAAGTTACATGCCAAAAACATACAAAATGATAATAGTATGCATACGAGATTCAGCGATAACTCAACGAAACTAGATTCGATTCTGAGGAAACTGATATCTAAATTGAATAAAGAAAACATAAGAGAAATAGCGATATCGACCAATGATGAAATATTTAATATATACACAAAAGAAGAATTGAAAGAAGCATACGCAAGATGCAGAATAAACAACAAAAGTCCTCAACTTAGAATATTAATATACAATGCCCCAATAAGAATAAAAGATGACATATTAAAGTATAAACTCATCAATGAATTCCACAATACCACACACGCAGGCCACCTAGGAATTAGAAAAACGATCATTAAATTGAAACAGCGGTACATTTGGAAAAACATGAACAAGATGGTTAAACAATTTGTAAGATATTGTGACAAGTGTAACATAAACAAAAAAACAAATAACACTAAAGAACCACTTACGTTAACAAACACCCCAAACAACAGTTTTGAGATAATATAAATTGATACTGTAGGACCTCTTCGTATTTCAAACGGATACCGATACATATTGACAATGCAATGTGAACTAACAAAATTCGTTATTGCGCACCCAATGTCAACAAAAGACGCACTTACAACTGCCAAAACTCTAGTAGAACAACTAATTTTAAAATACGGAAAATTTAAAGTGCTCAAATCGGACAACGGGACTGAATTTAAAAACGAACTAATGCGTAACATATGCTCGTTACTTGAAATCAAGCAGACATTTTCAACCCCTTATCACCATGAAACAATAGGTTCGTTAGAACGAAATCATAGAGTTCTCAATGAATTCTTGCTAACAACAGCAAACGATTATGAATGGGATAAGTGGATAAATTATTTTACTTTCGCCTATAATACGGCACCCAACATAGACATTGGTTACACGCCATTCGAACTAATTTATGGTAAATTACCATGTTTACCATCGGGAATCAATAACACAGAAGAAATAAAAGTCTACAATTACAATGATTATGCAAAGGAACTGAAACAAAAACTAAAATTTTCTTTAGAAAGAGCTAGAGAACTGACAATAAAAACAAAAGAAAAAAGAATACTAGACAATAGATATAATAACAAATTGAACTTAAAAACAGAAGATTTAGTTTTAATAAAAATAGAAAATAGAAAGAAAAACCAAAGCCCGTACAAAGGCCCGTATAGAATAATTAGGAGTAATGATGTAAATACTATTATAGATTATAACGGAGTAGAAAAAGAAATGCACAATAATCAATTAAAACCGTACCTAGGATTAAGAACAAATTAATAAAACAAACTATGTAAAACAAAAATATAAAACCATACCTAGGATTAAGAACTAATGAATAGAAAACCTATGCAAAAACAAAAGTATAGAGATACAAAAATTAATTATGTAAATAGATTTTAAGAATCACTAAGTAAAACATCATTTTAACAGTACTATGAAAGTGTAAAGAAAAATTACTCCCCTAATTTTTCTCTTAACGGTGAGGGTGTAGTGTACCTTCTAAGCGTCCACTGCTTACCCAACAACCAACCTAAAATATATACATACCACCCGAATTACTGTAGGGTAAATACCATACACAAGGATCAAATAACGGCATCTACCCAATGACTCAATGTGTTCGAACACATGAGTCAATACAATAGTAAAGCTGATCAATCAGAGTGTGAGTGACATAATTTTGATTGTTTAATGTAAATGAGTGCATTCCTTACTCATGCATTCTGATTGGTCACGGTATTATACATGGGGAATAACCATGATAATTCCATGGTACTGATAAAGAGGCATAGATTTAAAGAATTAATACTATAAGTTAGAATAAGTAGGCAATAGGATAGAATTAGTATAAAAAGGGCAGTAGCCCACAAATAAAACAGACTTTGTATTAGAAAACTAAAAGCGACGCTTGTTGCCTTGTTCACTTTTTCTTAGTCTCTAATCTGGCTGTCGCAAGACGCCTAGCCATTAAGCTGAAACCCTACAGCTGCATAAAATTATATTGGGTTATAGGGAAATAAATATACACACATACATCCTAAAACACTACACTATAACTCATAAACTAGATTGCGTGCCACCATGGCACTACCCTCAATCGATAGGTATTAAAAATACACATTGTTTACCATGGTTGTCAATCTTGGCGAGACTTGCTGAAAAAAGTTATAGCACCGCGAAGTTTGAAAAAGCGCAAAATATGTAACATCAGTTGTCAGCCTATAACTCATAAACTCGATTGCGTGCCACCATACCACTACCGTCAATCGATAGGTATTAAAAATACATTGTTTGCCACGGTTGTCAATCTTGGCGAGACTTGCTGAAAAAAGTTATAGCGCCGCGAAGTTTGAAAAAGCGCAAAATATGTAACATCAGTTGTCAGTCTATAACTCATAAACTAGATTGCGTGCCACCATACCACTACCCTCAATCGATAGGTATTAAAAATACAGATTGTTTGCCACGGTTGTCAATCTTGGCGAGACTTGCTGAAAAAAGTTATAGCGCCGCGAATTTTTAAAATTGCAAAATATGTAACATCAGTTGTCACCCTATAACTCCTAAACTAGATTGCGTGCCACCATGGCACTACCCTCAATCGATAGGTATTAAAAATGCACATTGTTTGTTAGGGTTGTCAATCTTGGCGAGGCTTGCTGAAAAAAGTTATAGCGCCGCGAAGTTTGAAAAAGCGCAAAATATGTAGCATCAGTCGTCAGCCTATAACTCATAAACTAGATTGCATGCCACCATAACACTACCCTCAATCGATAGGTATTAAAAATACACATTGTTTGCTACGGTTGTCAATCTTAGCGAGACTTGCCGAAAAAAGTTATAGCGCCGCGAAGTTTGAAAAAGCGCAAAATATGTAACATCAGTTGTCAGCCTATAACTCCTAAACTAGATTGCGTGGCGCTATGGCACTACCCGCAATCGATAGGTATTAAAAATACACATTGTTTGCTATGGTTGTCAATCTTGGCGAGACTTGCTGAAAAAAGTTATAGTGCCGCGAATTTTGAAAATTGCAAAATATGTAACATCAGTTGTCAGCCTATAACTCCTAAACTAGATTGCGTGCCGCTATGGCACTACCCGCAATCGATAGGTATTAAAAATACACATTGTTTGCTATGGTTGCCAATCTTGGCGAGACTTGCTGAAAAAAGTTATAGCGCCGCGAATTTTGAAAATTGCAAAATATGTAACATCAGTTGTCAGCCTATAACTCCTAAACTAGATTGTGTGCCGCTATGGGACTACCCGCAATCGATAGGTATTAAAAATACACATTGTTTGCAATGGTTGTGAATCTTGGGGAGACTTGCTGGAAAAAGTTATAGCGCCGCGAAGTTTGAAAATTGGAAAATATGTAACATCAGTTGTCACCCTATAACTCCTAAACTAGATTGCGTGCCACCATGTCACTACCCTCAATCGATAGGTATTATAAATACACATTGTTTGCTACGGTTGTCAATCTTGGGGAGACTTGCTGCAAAAATTTATAGCGCCGCGAAGTTTGAAAAAGCGCAAAATATGTAATATCAGCTGTCAGCCTATAACTCCTAAGCTAGATGGCGTGCCACCATTTATAATGTTTATATAATGACATAATAAATTTGGATTCGACATAATTCTGGCTTTGAAGCTAAATTTTTAGCTTCCATGTGTTCAGAGACCTACAGTAGAATTCCCTTAGAAATCTTTTTGTAAAATATATTAACCCTTTAACTCTTCAATTTATGCGTCTTTTTTGCCCATTCCTGTTTTAAGTGCAAAATGTCACCTTGCAAAGGAATGGGCTAAAAAGACTCATAAATTAAAGAGCTAGAGGGTTAATATATTTAACAAAAAGATTTCTAAGGGAATTCTACTGTAGGTCTCTGAACACATGGAAGCTAAAAAATTAACTTGAAAGCCAGAATTATGTCGAATTTAAATTTATTTAAGGGTTCGTTTTATAATGTTTTTATAATGACATAATAAGTTTGGATTGGATATAATTCTGGCCTTCAAGCTATATTTTTAGCTTCCATGTGTTCAGAGACCTATAACTTTTTTCAGCAAGTCTCGCCAAGATTGACAATCGTGGCAAACAATGTGTATTTTTAATACCTATCGATTGAGGGTAGTGCCATGGTGGCACGCAATCTAGTTTATGAGTTATAGGCTGACAACTGATGTTACATATTTTGCAATTTTCAAAATTCGCGGCGCTATAACTTTTTTCAGCAAGTCTCCTTAAGATTGACAACCATAGCAAACAACGTGTATTTGGAATACCTATCGACTGAGGGTAGTGCCATGGTGGCACGCCGTCTAGTTTAGGAGTTATAGGCTGACAACTGATGTTACATATTTTGCGCTTTTTCAAACTTCGCGGCGCTATAACTTTTTTCGGCAAGTCTCGTCAAGATTGACAACCGTAGCAAACAATGTGTATTTTTAATACCTATTGATTGAGGGTAGTGCCATGGTGGCACGCCGTCTAGTTTAGGAGTTATAGGCTGACAACTGAAGTTACATATTTTGCGCCTTTTCAAATTTCGCGGCGCTATAACTTTTTTCAGCAAGTCTCCCCAAGATTGACAACCGTAGCAAACAATGTGTATTTTTAATACCTATCGATTGAGGGTAGTGCCATGGTGGCACGCAATCTAGTTTAGGAGTTGTAGGCTGACAACTGATGTTACATATTTTGCAATTTTCAAATTTCGCGGCGCTATAATTTTTTCCAGCAAGTCTACCCAAGATTGACAACCGTAGCAAACAATGTGTATTTTTAATACCTATCGATTGAGGGTAGTGCCATGGTGGCACGCAATCTAGTTTAGGAGTTGTAGGCTGACAACTGATGTTACATATTTTGCAATTTTCAAATTTCGCGGCGCTATAACTTTTTTCAGCCAGTCTCGCCAAGATTGACAACCGTAGCAAACAATGTGTATTTTTAATACCTATCGATTGAGGGTAGGGCCATGGTGGTACGCAATCTAGTTTAGGAGTTATAGTCTGACAACTGATGTTACATATTTTGCAATTTTCAAAATTCGCGGCGCTATAATTTTTTCCAGCAAGTCTCCCCAAGATTGACAACCGTAGCAAACAATGTGTATGTTTAATACCTATCGATTGAGGGTAAAGCCATGGTGGCACGCAATCTAGTTTAGGAGTTGTAGGCTGACAACTGATGTTACATATTTTGCAATTTTCAAATTTCGCGGCGCTATAACTTTTTTCAGCAAGTCTCCCCAAGATTAACAACCGTGGCAAACAATGTGTATTTTTAATACCTATTGATTGAGGGTAGTGCCATGCTGGCACGCAATCTAGTTTAGGAGTTATAGGCTGACAACTGATGTTACATATTTTGCAATTTTCAAAATTCGCGGCGCTATAACTTTTTTCAGCAAGTCTCCCCAAGATTGACAACCGTGTAAACAATGTGTATTTTTAATACCTGTCGATTGAGGGTAGTGCCATGGTGGCACGCAATCTAGTTTAGGAGTTATAGGCTGACAACTGATGTTACATATTTTGCAATTTTCAAATTTCGCGGCGCTATAACTTTTTTCAGCAAGTCTCGCCAAGATTGACAACCGTGTAAACAATGTGTATTTTTAATACCTGTCGATTGAGGGTAGTGCCATGGTGGCACGCAATCTAGTTTAGGAGTTATAGGCTGACAACTGATGTTACATATTTTGCAATTTTCAAATTTCGCGGCGCTATAACTTTTTTCAGCAAGTCTCGCCAAGATTGACAACCGTGGCAGACAATGTGTATTTTTAATACCTATCGATTGAGGGTAGTGCCATGGTGGCACGCAATCTGGTTTATGAGTTATAGGCTGACAACTGATGTTACATATTTTGCGCTTTTTCAAATTTCGCGGCGCTATAACTTTTTTCAGCAAGTCTCGCCAAGATTGACAACCGTGGCAAACAATGTGTATTTTTAATACCTATCGATTGAGGTTAGTGCCACGGTGGCACGCAATCTAGTTTAGGAGTTATAGGCTGACAACTGATGTTACATATTTTGCAATTTTCAAATTTCGCGGCGCTATAACATTTTTCAGCAAGCCTCGCCAAGATTGGCAACCATGGCAAACAATGTGTATTTTTAATACCTATCGATTGAGGGTAGTGCATGGTGGCACGCAATCTAGTTTAGGAGTTATAGGCTGACAACTGATGTTACATATTTTGCAATTTTCAAAATTCGCGGCGCTATAACTTTTTTCAGCAAGTCTCCCCAAGATTGACAACCGTAGCAAACAATTTTCATTTTTAATACCTATCGATTGAGGTTAGTGCCACGGTGGCACGCAATCTAATTTAAGAGTTATAGGCTGACAACTGATGTTACATATTTTGCGCTTTTTCAAATTTCGCGGCGCTATAACTTTTTTCAGCAAGTCTCGTTAAGATTGACAACCGTGGCAAACAATGTGTATTTTTAATACCTATCGATTGAGGGTAGCGCCATGGTGGCACGCAATCTACTTTAGGAGTTATAGGCTGACAACTGATGTTACATATTTTGCAATTTTCAAAATTCGCTGCGCTATAACTTTTTTCAGCAAGTCTCCCCAAGATTGAAAACCATAGCAAACAATTTGTATTTTTAATACCTATCTACTGAGGATAGTGCCATGGTGGCACGCAATCTAGTTTATGAGTTATAGGCTGACAACTGATGTTAGATGTTTTGCGCGTTTTCAAACTTTGCGGCGCTATAACTTTTTTCAGCAAGTCTCGCCAAGATTGACAACCGTGGCAAACAATGTGTATTTTTAATACCTATCGATTGAGGGTAGTGCCATGGTGGCACGCAATCTAGTTTATGAGTTATAGGCTGACAACTGATGTTACATATTTTGCGCTTTTTCAAACTTCGCGGCGCTATAACTTTTTTCAGCAAGTCTCGCCAAGATTGACAACCGTGGCAAACAATGTGTATTTTTAATACCTATCGATTGAGGGTAGTGTCATTGTGGCACGCAATCTATTTTAGGAGTTATAGGCTGACAACTAAAATTTGACCTAATTATATAGTAACACGTGCTACACATACATTCATACGTGCTCACATATATGGAAAACTTGCTAAAATCAAGAAAGATACTGCATTATCATACACACATCCATTCTTAGAAATCACACGTATTGAAAAACTTGCTGCTTACGGCATTATCAAACTTGTTTTCTTCACGGCTATGCTTACGGCCACCTTCTATATATATTAAACCACGTGTGCGCTGTAATTGGCTGTGCTTTTGTAGTTTGTGTCAGTATGTGTTCGTGTTAAATACATACCGCGAACGGGGCTGCCAGATGATAAAATATTTGAAAATCGTCTTCAGCTTTTAAAAAACGTAAAAAATCGTTTATCCGAATCTGCAGATGTCAATATTTTTATTTCATCGATTTTTACTATTTAACTAGATGTAAAGCTGTTTATGGTAGAATTAGTCGATTCGTATCGTGTTAATTTACTTCTTTCCGGAACATTATACTTTGTGTCTTAGTTAATGAAAGCGTAGCGTTGGAAATTTTTCTTCTGATATTAAATAAATAAATAAATCAACCAACGATATGCCGGCATATAGCTAACCACAACAAATTAATTTAACTTTTTGCACATAAATGTACCATCATTAAGTTTCTATTCGAATTTTGTTTCATTTGTTGTAATTATTTACATTTGTTTTTTAGTTTCCTTTGCTTTTTGTTTTTGGCATATGCTACAGTTTGACGCTCTCTACGTAAAAATATATTTTCTGTAGATTTATACCTTACAATAGTCACGATACATATTGAATAAACAGTAACATGTTTTATTAATGTTACAGATTTTGGCAGTTTATCCGTTACCTCACGGTGCTATTCGACTATTAGTCAGCTTAAAATTCAGTTCAACTTAAAACTCATTTCTAATCATTTTCTTTCGAGATCGTTGAACAAGCAGTTAGCTTACGATATAAGAAACACATCGCAAGTAGACCACTAAAAAGAAATTGTAAACAAAAATAGATATTTCTTATATTCTTCTTTTTGTTGCATTCCTATTTCATACTCTATACTTAAATTAAAAAGAGTGAAAAAAGTTAGTGTCATAAGGGCTTAAAACTGCAAGAAAGAAACTCCGTAAATGAAGCTTTATGTGTAAAGTATTTAAATAACAGATGTAAAAATACAACTGCTCGTACATAAGGATTTTTTTAAGTTAAAATATCTGTAAACAGTAGAAATAAAGCTAATTTCAATGTAATTGTGGGACTTTTTATCAATTTAGTTGAATTTGTTCTTTGCAGGAACTTGTTGGGTTTTTTGTTTATATTTGACTCACATAATATTTCGAGTGTACCCCTTATGATTTAACCTTATGGTGGAAAATTTTCTGCCATCCAATTCAAGCGTTTTAAACTCTTAGCGAACACTGCTGCAGTCAAGTTACAGAAAAATATCTAATATTACTGTATTTAATATTTTTAACTCATTAAAAATTAACAATATCTTAATAATTCATTAAAATTATAAAAAGTTAATTTTTTCATGAATTTTCAAAACATTTATTTTGTAAACAAAAGATCTAAACAGCTGTTTGGCTAATTCCTGCTAGTAAAAATTTTACTAGCAAAAACTTGCAACAAATTTTTTTGTTCTCTCGTTGCTAGTTTTTCAAGTACGTGAACACTTTCCAGTAACAACTAGTAACAATTATTAACAACTTTCAGTTATTGAACAGACCTAATAAATTGAAAACACATAAAAAATAGCTTCTTGCAGAATCACAGAAAAAGTAAGGAAGCATACATTTTTAGACTACACATTTCTTGTGGATATATGTACATACACACATACATACCTATGTATGTATGTCAATGTCATCATCAGCTTAAAGAAATGACATACGTGATCAACGTGATCATTCTTCTTCATTTTGACGATTTCTTGTTCATGACCCCTTATACTTTGACGATTAGTTGACATCACTGCTTTCTCAATATTTTATGTAAGACGGTAAACCCGGCAGGAAAAATTACTTTCATAAAAAGGGAGAAGTAAAATAACGTAAATACTGGAGAGAGTAGGAGTCAAATATACCAACCCCATTTTTTTAAACAATATATTACAAGATAAGATATTCGGCCCTGTTCTGTAAACCGAATCAGAGCAAATTTCTCGTTTCCAAAAATAAATAATGATTTATTTTAAATCGTATATAGTTAACTAATTTCAGATATCATATTTTCAGCTCTAAAATATATGAAACTGGAAACATTTTGCTATTAGTGGATTTAATTTCTCTAAATCGAGCGTTTTCAAATCGACTCGATTTACACAAAAGGCAGCATTGTTTTAATATTTTAAAATACTATTGTTTATTTTATAAAACAGTTGATAACGAGTTTTTCCAAAAATCTTGACGATATTGACGAATTTATTTCTAAACTTTGACGATTTTAGGAAAAAATGCCTGGCATCTTCATCAGCTTCACTGTATTATTTTCTGTTTCGTTTTGTACGTACATCAGTGATGGAAAATACAGATTTTGAAATGGTACTGAACCTTAAGTACTTTTTACACCTTAATGGTACTTTTTAAAGAATTGAAAATGTAATACTTCAGGTATTCTTAATTATCATACAAAGGAACCATTTTTGACATATTAATATATTTTTTTACTATTTCCGTTGTTTTTTTTAGATGTTTGTAATTGGAGCTCTTGAATATATTCGGATTAATGTTCACTGTAAATATGGAACTTTCGGTGTATTGTTGGTTATTAAATTTTGAAAATTTAGGTATCTTGAACTAGCAACAACTATTCATATCTTAAGGCAGAAAATATGAAATAAAGTTCAGCCAGTGGCTAGACAAAAATTTAGTTTCATGCACAGAAAAAGCTAAAATACGATTTTAATTGCTAACCCCCATATACATAAATGATTAGTAAAGTTAATGTGTGGAGTAAAACCGGTTTTACCATACAAAATTCGTACAGTAAACCAAGATTAACTTCAATAAATTTTTATGAATATGGGGGTAAAACTGCAGATTAATTTAGCTTTTGAAGCTCAATCTACGATGAAAATATATCTTATTTCACTCGATATGAAAATACTGAGGACTTACAATTTGATTTGGGTATAATCTCAAAGTGCAACTTATATAGTCTACTACATGTAACAATGAATTTTATACCAGTTATAAATAGTTCTCTAATAACTTCTGTTTGAACAGATTTTATTTCTTCAAATAAAGATATCAAGAGTTTTCGAACAAGTTTTTGAATATAATGGGTTGAATATTAATAAATCGGAAAAAATTCAATTTTTTTAACGTTACAGATTGGAAAAAGTACTTTTTATGCCGTGGGGGTAGTTAGGTATTTTAAGAATGAAAAAGCACCAAAAATAGTACAATAGTACAGAATTGTCCATCACTGACGTACATAACTATTTCTTAATACATGCCCATATATTAATACGTTCACATTTTTGTTTGTTCACAATCAAAGGAACAGCGATAGTTGAGAGTACATACTTATAGGTACTTTATAAACAGCTATTCAATTCTGTTCCTTTCGTTCTGCTGAGTGAGAGAGCGAGTATTTACTGTATTCTAACAACTTTAGAACTTCACGAATAACAAAAATCTTATTCGTTGCAGACCACTAATGTATATTATCACTGAGTGAATATAATTAGAATAGAAGGTAATTCTAATTTTTTATATATTTATTTGGTTTGAGGCATAATTAATTATTTCTGGTTTTAGTTCTCCTAAAATTTCCAATTTCTATGTGGTCAATCTGTCAAACATCATGTTATAAATTTGGACAATTCTTTTGACAAGTACGATATCATTAAGTAAACCTCGCCTACTTATATGTAAGTACGCAGAAAAAATTATCACCAAAAAATTTTCAAACAAAAGTTTGTCTAAAAATAAATTTCCTTTTTAGTAAATGTTCCTAACATGATCAATGAATTGTTTGTTTGACTCTTATTTAGGACGCAAACACCAAAAACAACAAGAAAAACTGTGCCGTAAAAAAACCACACCGATGACGACATACACACAAATAACAACAACAGCAATGACAGAAAAAAATGCGATTGTACCAAGTTTGTTTACTGAAGATTTTTGATTGAATCAATGTCATTGCGTCTTTAGACAAAGATTCAGACTTGAACAGAGCGACATTTCATAAATGCTTAATGAAAGATAATGATGATGACCAAGACAAAAATTTTTTTTGATATATTTAAAAAAAACCAGTAAATATTTTTGTTTTATTAAGTAAACTATTTTGTTTAATATTTGCAGTATTTTTAAACTAATTGTTTTATAAATTCAGACAAAAATATTGTTTGATATTTTTCCGAAAGTCCAGTTAAATCTTTTTGTTTGATTTAGTAAATTGTTTTGTTTACAATTTGTAAATATTTTTAGACAAACTGTCTGATAGATTTAAACAATTTGTTCACTGTAAAAACTCGTTTTTTTTTCAATGAAATCGTTGAGATATTTTTGCCTATATTTAAAAATTTGTTTGTCCGTTCATAGACAAAATATTTTATATATTATTGAAATCCTTTACAGAAAATTTAATTTAGTTTTTTCCGTGTACATAGAAAATACATTATTGCATTTATTAAATTTATTATTTGAGATATTCTCCCAATTTTATTTAAAAAAAGAATTTATTTGTTGATGGTATGAATGGTACACTTTACTGCACTATTGGGTGCAGTCTTGAGAGAAAATACAAAAAAAACACAAAAATATACCTATGTATTTTATATACAACCCAGCTCACGAACGGTCATCGCTAGACCACTAAAATGTTTTGGGAGTCTTCATTAACCAGACTGATCTTTAATTTCAGAGGGGTAACAAAAACACGTTTTTCTTCTTCATACAAGGTGAGTCGCTCATTTTACATACATATATCTGTCTTTTAATATACTCACCCAGCAAACCAAAACACTCGAAAATAATATCGCATTCGAATGTTGCGCACACGTTTCTCGGACAAAACACTCGCGAACGGCTATCGAAGTCGGAAAGAGAAAGAGCTGCTAGAGCTCACTCGTCGCTCAGTTTGTGGCAGCAAATCTTTCGATTTCGATGCTTCGCTGACAAATCAATAGCGAACAAATATCGAAGAAATATCGATACCACAAAAATGCAGGAAAAAATAATTTTTCAAGATTGTTATCTCTACTTTTTAATTTATCTATTTTATTGTAAATGGAATAATTATTTATTTTAAATTTTAACTTACGCTGCATTCAATCAGATTCGAACACGGTACCTCCAGGCTAACAGATTAGCACACTTCCACTAGGCTATGGTGGCAAATTTTTTTCTATTCAATTATTGCATACATGAATGTAAATTACACATTCGATAAATTATCGAAAATAGTTCAATGCTGCGAACATTCACATTTTATGAAATTTGGCAATTGCGCTTCTTATCGAGACATATTTCGATGCTGCGAACATTCACATTTTATGAAATTTGGCAATTGAGCTTATTGTTGCAACATTATCGACAAAAGCTCGCATTTGCGAACATTAGATTTTGTTTTAGATTCACGACCATTTATCGAACAAATTTGTTTCGAAAATTCTTCGTTTTAGTGAACCTTCTTTTATTTTGAATCTCAGGTTTAGTGGGCACTTTTATGCCACTCCCCAAACTTTTTCACACACATATGTACATATTGAATATTAAAACAATATCTAGTGCAGGGGTGTCAGCAGCGTTGCCAGAATGCTGATTTTATCATATTTTTGATGATTGTTTAACCAAAATATGATATGATGATTTTTTTCCCTAAATGATGATATATTTCTCGCAAATTATAATTTTTTTATACTGTTTATATGTATATCGTCAAAGGAAATGCAAAAAGCCCCATCGGTCATATTAAAAGTTTTACAGGAGAAGGATGAAACCTGTTTAAATCAAAAAAATATTGACAATTAGTGTACAATTTTACAATATAATTAAAAAAGGACCAACAAATTTATATATTTATTGCGAAATTTTGCATGAATTGCCCATATATTTTTCATTTCAACAAGTTGTATGCTTCTTCTGTAAAACTTTTAAAATGTTAGATAGGCTTTCTGCATTAAAATCACAATTTTCATACAAAGGAAAAATTTTAATTTGTGTGTGTATTAGTTTCCTTAACTAATTGTGAATAAAATCGACATTTACTTTCGATTTTAATGGTTTATGGCTTATTATATTCCTAATATACCTACAAAGCTTCCCTCTCCATTTGTTCATGACTTTTTAAAAATTAAAAAAAATTTGTTTGGTCGAGTGGTCTAAGCGGAAGAGAGCTCTGAAGAGATTAGCAGGAGCTGTCGAAACTTGTCAGTTCAACCCTCCGTGCAGTCAAATTTTTCTTTGTCTGCATGCTTCACATTTATCTATAAATAAAAATATAATTTAATTAAAAAATTAAATTAAAGCCGAGCTCAAGCCATTATATTAAATTTCTTTGGATATAAGCCCATATACATATATACAGTTCGAACAAAACTCATAACTTAATTGGAAAAAAATTCACTTTGCATGTAAAACGCATTTTTCGCCGCTAATTTCTGAATAACTCCGAAGCAGATGGAAACTAAAAATAGTTAGATATAAATGACTTAAATGTAATTTTATTCTGCATTTTTTATTTATTGAAATTGGATAAGCCATTCTCAAGTTAGGGTAAACTATACTAATGAACATATTGAAAATCTTAGTCATGCGCATTAAAAAATCTGTACGTGATAGAAAAAAACTGAAAACGGATTTATGCATTTAAGTTTGTATATTGCACATATTTTTATTTAAAAGATGAAAATGTTTTTTTTGTATACCAGTGCATATAGTTGTGGTTTCCGAGTTTTTTTCGCGGTGGAAGTGGTTTTGTCGCATTTTTATATGTTATTACAGTCATGGCGATATTTTATATACTTCTCTGGTCGCTGCCGGTTTTCAAACCTTTTCAGGAATTTTTTACAAGTATCTTTTTAATATTAGTTGCCAAAAAAGCAGTAACTCTCCTATCTAGAATATGACATGAAGGAAATGAGATAATCTAAAAAACGCGTTTTTGTTTTAGTTTGATGTAAAAGTCTCATTGTTCAGCTTTGGAATAAAGTTTGTGATGATTTTTTATATCCAAATATGATTATTATTCCCCCAAATGATGATTTTCTTCGAAAACCTTCTGGCAACGCGGGGTGTCAGAAATAAAACTATTGTTGTATTGGTGAGTAAACCAAATATAACACTGTAAGAAAAGTTGTCTCATCTAATAGAAGTACTGTTGAAATAAAACACTCAGTGGAATTTAAGATGTGTGTATTTACAAAAAGGTTACAAAATGAAGTGAATTATAAAATTTAAGATATACATAACTTTATGAAAGGTAACTGTATTTTGCTTGTTAGCAGTTTAGTATATATTAATCCAATATTATTGCGACACGTCATCAAGCATTGAGAATAGAGTAAAATGCAAATAATATGATTTCAGTGTTGTTAATTAAGCAATGTTTTTCAACAAGTACTATCAAGTACACAGAAAAAATAAATATTTTAACACATGTATGTATGTTTGAAGTTAACCTAGGTCTAGTTATAACTTTATTTATTTTCATAATAGGGGAGCTCACGAAACATTTGGTAACAGTTTATTCGTTGAATTAGTAGGTTTTTCCATATATTTTGTTGCTGCAAAATGTATCTAAAACATTTTGACAACAAAATGTATGGGTAATTTTAATAATTTTACGAGCAAACAGTTATCGAATGTTGTATTTGTTTGTATTTGCAGTGAACAAAATAGTTTAATTTTCACCAAAAAAAAATATTATTTTTATTAAAAAGTATTTTTTTCCTTTGAATATTGCTATCCTAAAATATTTTTCGCATATTTTTTAACACATGTACATATTATGTTTGAACTTTAAGCTTGCTTAAAATTTTATTTGTTTCTATAGTGAATTTGCTTAAATTATTTGTCTTTCTTGGGAACAATTTTTTTAATTATTTGAAATAAGTTTGATTTGATTTGATTAAGTTTTATTAAAAAACTTAACTTTACCGACTATTTTCTGAGTTTTATTTATTGCTCAGTATATACAACTTATTTCTTTAGTTTTATTTATTCCTCAAAAAATAAACGTTATTTCTTGATTTTTAGTTATTTATATATTTTCTGAGAAATAAAAGCATTTTTCCGGCATTATTTATTCCTTACGAAATAAAAATTATTTTTTGAGGGTTATCTTTTACTTAGGAAATAAAAATGACTTTCTGAGTTTTATTTTTTAATTAAGTAATAACAGTTATTTTTTGAGTTTTCATTTTTGCTTAGAAAATAACAGATACTTTTTTAATTTTATTTTTTGCTTAAAAAAAATAATTTTCAAACTGAATAAAATATAAAAAATTAATTTAATTTAACAAATAAGAGTTTTCGCAAGAACTCTTGTATATTTATTTTTACAAAACTCTTATTTGTTAAATTAAATTAATTTTTTTATGTTTTATTCAGTTTAAAATTTACTTTTTTAAGCAAAAAACAAATAAAATTCAAAAAGTAACTGTTATTTTCTAAGCAAAAAATAAAACTCCAAAAATTATTTTTATTTCCTGAAGAATAAATAAAACTCAAAGAATAACTTATCTTCTGAGGAATAAATAAACCTCAAGAAATAATTTATTTTCTGAGGAATAAATAAAACACAGAAAAAGCTTTTGTTTTCTAAGCGAAAAATAAAACTCAAGAAATAATGATTAAAAGGCAATTTTTAAAATAAAACCTATAACAGTCATTGGAATTTAACTAAATTTTGCGTTGAACTTTTTTCCACATCAAACAACCAACCTCTAAGTTTAAAAAAAATTTTATTATTCATTAAAAAGCATGTCCCTTTCTTTTCCATTAAATTCATTATGAAAATAATTAAAATGCCGTTTTAATAAATACTCATTTGTTTCCTCTAATGTTTTGTAACATAAAACACATTTAATATTGCTAAAAGCATTTATCAACATAAAATATTTTTCGCATACACATATTTCTTTTCTTTCAGTGGACTAATAAAAAAATTATAAAAAAATGTAATACAGTCCACTATGCATGTGCTATCGTCGCTGTCTCATTGACGACTAAAGGAAAGAGATTAAGAATGTGTGTGAGTATGGCTACTACAATTGTGCTATGAATCTGACTTCACTGATCTAGTGTATTAATTCAAAAAATTCAATTGTCTGCGGTGGCTTAAAGTTAGTGACTAAAATTCATATTGATATGCTCAGCTACCGTTATCTAAAGTCAAGTTCAGTAAACAGTAACTGCAGTCATACTTATAAAATTAGCACTCCTCTCGAAATTCACATGAAAAAATTTCGGATATTTGCACTTTGAAAATTCTTAAAAATTGTTATTTCCATATTTTCAATAAAAGTATATATTATAAAAGATTCCCAAATAATTTCTATTGCAGAATCTGCGCAAAAATCGCATGTACTTAAAAAAATTTCCAGTAGTTGAGGCGATAACACTTCTTTAATTACAATTAGAAAATTTTACCTGCTCCATTTTATTCGGCTTGACCATACCACTCGATAATATTACTGTGTATTATAGCATTCGAATAATCGACAAACAGTTCTCGATTGAAACATTTGAGGATGACTATTGCCATTGAAACGAAAGTAAGCTCCTGGAATGCACCCGTCGCTCAGTTTGTGGCAGCAAATCATTCCATCTCGAAAGTTAGCTAGTCCTATCAATTGCGAATCTTTAGCAGTATTGAAATCCACCAAATTTTAAGATAGTTTCTTTACTTTTTTTGTCGAAATTTATTTACTTAAGTATGCGCATTAGGGTGGCAATGAAATATTTTTGATTTTTTATTTGCAGCAAACTCCAAATCGACGTGGTGAAAATTTTAGCCAAATCGGATAACTTTCAGGAGTGCTTCTACGTTAAAATCTTGTGACATCTACCAAAATAAATCAAAAAAAGGGACGCCTTAGGGTTCTCCAATTCGGCTCAAATTTTTACCCCCACCCAATCAAAGATTATTGTTTGGAAATTATGCTTAATTTTTTAAAATTTTGCAAAATTTGAACTTTGACCACTAGAGGTCGCACGTTATAGTTATTCGAATAAGGCCAAAATTTTTATCTATGCTTAATGAAAGATCACTATATTTAAATTGAGTTTAACATTGGCAAATTTTGGAAAACTTAAAATTTTACCTCAGTGCGGCACGACTGAGAGCTACCCGATTTGGCTAAAATTTTTACCACGTGTCTTATAGCCCAAGTATCATAATAATCCGCACAGCTTATTTTTTTATTGTCACCCTAATGTACATTTTGAACATGTCACATGTATTATATGCGTATATATTAGGCTGACAATAGAAAAACATAAAATAGCTGCGCTGATTATTAAAGTACTTTGTCTAAAACACACGTTGCGAAAATTTTAGTCAAATGGGATAACTCTCGGGCGTGCCACATTGAGGTAAAATTTCAAGTTTTCCAAAATTTGCCAAAGTTGAACTCAATTTATATATAGTGATCTTTCATTAAGCGTAGATAAAAATGTTGGCCCGATTCGAATAACTACAACGTGCGACCTCTAGTGGTCAAAGTTCAAATATTGTAAAATTTACATAAATGAAGCATAATTTCCAAACAATAATCCTTGATTGGGTGGGGGTTAAAATTTTCGTTAAATTGGATAACTCTAAGGCGTCCTTTTTGTATGCTTCATTTTGGTAAATTTAACATAATCTTAATTTTAAATTCAATCGGGTACGCGTGGAAATTATCCGATTTGGCTAAAATTTTCACCACTTGAGTTTTATACCAAATGCTACAGTAATCCAAACATTTTGTTTAAATGAACAAATAAATATTTCATTGCCTCCCTAATGTGCATATATGAACTTTTCTTTTTAATGCTAAGTTCAAAATCATGGCTCAATTAGACGAAAACCATCCCACATTGTATTGAGATAATCCAGAACCGGTGCGACCGCCGGAATAATAGACTACCTTCCAGGGCACCCATTTATAGAGCCCAAACTAAACATTTAATGAATGCGTTCGCTAAATTACAAGGAACAATAGTTCGCCGTAGTGAACTTTTGATATTTTATGTTGACATGCATTTAGCGAATACTTGCGTCAAAAATTATTTGCTTTACGGCTATTCGTTTATTTTCGCATCTCAGGTCAAGTGGGATGTTCTGAATTCATGACCATCTCATTTTGAAACAAGAATTCATTTAGCCAATTCACAAAGTGTGGTATTGCGTAAAATTTTATGACTGTCATAAAAATGTTTTTGGTATTTTTATATAAAAATATTATATGACAATACTATTTTTCACCTATGTTTTTTCTGTGTGCCATTTAGTCAGCTGTTTTAAGTTTACAAATTCAACGCAATATTTTATTATACCCTTCACCACAAAGTGGTAAGAGTATTATAGGTTTGTTTTCGCTTATGTTGAAACTCCTATGACGAAGTCCCCAGTTAACATAAAGTCTTAATTTATGTATTAATCTGCTATAATTGATCGAAAGCTTCATGCATGAATGACTAATTTATATACATATATAGTAAAAAATGTAAAAAGACAAAAATCGGACTCGAACTCAGCATTCAAACATGCATACTCAACCTCACCCTCTACACCAGAGAGGCTTAGATAAAAGTTTGGTAATTTGCGGTTACATAAGCTAAACATATTTTTGGTGCAACTATCCTTTTTATATTATGTTTGATTTTGTGTCCAGAGGTGGGACAAATTTTTTCGAGGATGGAAAACCAACATTTTAAAATGGTTTAAAAATGGAACTTGAAATGCACCTTTTCAATCAACTTTTTTAATAATATACCTGCTATTATATTATATATATGTAAAAAAGAAGTGATAGTTCTCTTCAAAGTTATTTTTCATAATTAAAAATAAAATTTAAGATTTTTAAACGTACTTACTTTTAACCGATTTTGTATATTTGCAAAATATTTAAGGTCATATGTTGAAAATATAGAAATCGGAATATTCATAATGGTTTTATGGACGATAAAAAAAAATATAAAGAAAAATATTTTTGTTCAACAACAATAATCTTGAAGTTTTAATTTCGATTTGTTGTTTTTAGTTCTTGTAAAAAGTAAATTTCTTTATTCTGTTGTCTTTGCTCAAATATTAGAAGATTGCGATTTTTATTTCATTAGAAAAAATTTTGGCCCTAATGGTGTAAATCACGTCATTAAATTGAAATTTATATACACTGAAAATAATTCATGAAAAATTTTACGAAAAAAACTTTCGTAGTGACTTTCGTAAAAAATACACTCCAAAGAAGTCATGAAAATGTAGAATTTGCGATCCGGAAGTAGTGCAAATTTGAAACATTTCTAATGATTATTACATAGGGTTGTCATTGCAAGAAGTTCTCTTTTTCGGTTCATAATCACCGAATTGGGAGCGATGTATAGGAAAATTTCCTTTTTCCGTTCTATAATATATTTCTCCAGGAAAAATGCTAAAAAGTAACACATTTTCGCAAATTGTTTCTTTTTATACGAACTTAAACGCAAAACAGGATTTTCATGTATATTTAATTAAATAACTATTAATTTTTAGACGAAAATTAGTTCATTAATATCTTTACGTGGCAAAAATAAATTTTTATGTACTTGCTTTTATACTAATTATTATCATATTTTTAATATCGATTCTATGGAAGCAATGAAAATGTAGTTCCTTAAAAATTACATCCAATTTTTTTTACTGAGTATATTACGAAAAACCATTTATGCAATATTTTTTTGAACTTACGAAAGTAACGAATACCTTTCGTACATTTGTCCTTGTTAAAAAATATATTTGAAAGAAAACAAGTAAGAGGGTTATATTCGGCTATGCCGAATCTTATATACCCTTCACAGAGTAATATAAATGGTATGTATATCTGTGGTCACAAGGTATAACAGTTAAGTAGAGTTAGGACAAAGTGTATTTATCATTATAATTTTGTTTATTTCTCTTAGCTTAACTGTTGTTTCATTATAAATTAAATTACAAATATAGTATAAAATTGCTAGCATTCGCTTAATCTAAATACCTTGACTTTACTGTAAAACATACATAATTTATTCAATTGAGAGTTTTTTTTAAATATCTAATGTGTAATGTACGCATCAGATACCTATTTGTTGATATTACGTGTATTAGTTGTACAAAAAGTATATTACACATGAATTTTTAGGTTACATATATACAGTTAATTTCGCATTAATTTATGCAAATATAAATTTAGAATCATTTGAGCTCAAAAAATATTGATTTTCTAAAAATTTTTTTTTGCAATATTTCTATTTGGTACTAAAAAAATTTTATCCCAAATAACTATTTTATTGATTTTATTTATTTACTATTAATTTATTTGCTGCAATCTATTTTTTCTGTTATTATTTCAATATCTTTTCAAAAATAAATATATTAACATTAAAAGAAACATCTAAAAAATAAAAGTTTAAGGCGCCGTGATTTGAGCCCGCCTCCCGAGAAAAAAATAACTAGAGGGAAACCGCTTAGCGTTCTCAGCCAATCAGATACAAATTTAATTTAATCTAAAATAAATACTTAACCATTTTCTGGCTTGCAGGGTGAGTCATACAATATCTTAACTAATATTATATGAATCGTCCTACAAAAGATCGGTGATAGGGATGGTTGCCAGATTCGATGATTTATCGTCATTTTGACGATTTTCGGTGTCAAAAATGGGATTTTTAGCGACTAAACTATTTTTACCTTAAATTTGACGATTTTTAAGAATTATAAGTTAGTTAATACAACTTTTTAGAACTTTTAAAACAATTTTGAACTTTATTAAGAACTTTGCAGCTTTTGCTACAATATGTAATAAAAGGGATAGTTATGCCAATAATTAATCATTTTAATGTTAATATTTTTAGTATTACATGTTTTTTAAAACCTCTTCTCTCCATAATTTATCAACTACTGCATGCTTACATATGAATGCAGCGCCGGCCCTAGTATTTGGCCAGGGTAGAGCGAGATTTGATTTCGGCGGCCTTTGGTCAACAGAAAAAAATATGATATATTCTATTTTAAAAAACATGTTTTTGAAGCTGATTTAAAATTTTATTATTGTGTTTAACTGGCTTGGTGAATAATTTTGTGTGACTTATTATTTCTTTTCATTAACATATATATCGTCAATGTTGGCAGCCAGCTAAAACTATGAAAACGATTTTTATTTTTAATAACTTCCTATTTTAATATACAAAATAAGGAAGAGTTTTTAAGCTGGCGACTACTTTTTTAACAATAGGCATCTTTTACTCTTTTCAATAATTTTAATTGAGTTTTTTCCAGTTCAAAATAAATTATATGTTAAAGCTGTGGTAAAATTAAAAACAAAAAAATGTTGTTGCAAATAAGCGATAAGTTAAAGGCAATTCATCTTTCCTGGTGAGTTAAAGTAAATTTGAAATAATGATAAACTGTTTATCACTTCGACAAAATCCTGCCTTTTGCTATTACCAAGTTGTAATAATGGCCCTATATAATACGAAATTTAAAAAAATATGCCATTAGCGGCATTAGATTTATCAAATCGACTTGAGTTAAGAAAACTGTCGATAATTTTAGGAACATATATTTTATTTATCGATTCCTATTAAATTAAATAAGTCAAATTATTACACCCCTCTTTCTTTAAGAAAGCTCTTAATGCTATATATTGTAATAAGTATTTGGCGCAAATTTCAATCAGTCACTAGAAAACGTATATCTATGTAGGTATTTTAATAACTAGTTAAAGATACCACGTTCGGTATGTCATTATAGATTTAAATTCTTGGCATATTTTACAATTAAATTATCTTCATTTGTGGATTGAGCACTATCATTTTCAATTGATAAAATTGCCAGGTCCGCTACTTTTTCCTGAGCTGGGGTCGATCTTATGCTAGGAACAGAACTGGGACGAATGACGAATTTTCGGTCGCAAATATTCGTCGTCAAAAATAAAACATTTGTGTATATAAATATACACACAAAAACGGCGTCGGAAGAAATTCGTCATACGCGGCGAACTCTGAATAGATTTTTTTCTATTTCTTACGCCGGCGAACGACGAACAAATCAGTGCCAAGTGACCATGTTTGGTTTTAGTTTTGAAGTATTTTAGTAAATAAAGTTAGTTTTTACTTTAATTATTATTTTATTTTTATTTTATAGAATTTGAAATAAATATAGATAATAATTAACTATAAAAATTGCTTTTAGTTGTGTTTTTGTTAATGTTTAATTTTTCAAGTATGTATTATTTTAATATGGTCACACTTTGCACACACATTAAAGAACTTTATCAATTACAATAGCTGTTACGTTCTCGTCGCTATTGTGCTTAATACGACGAATTTAAACAGCGAATTTTTATCGACGAATTTGTCGTGTTGGGCGAAATTCGTCGTTCGTCCCAGTTGTGTTCCCAGCATTAAGTAGGTTTTTATTAGCTTCAGTATACTAATACTACGCTCACCTCTCATATTTTATAAATTTTTATAATAAAAATATACAAATGCGCTAGAAATTGCTTTTCGCCTCTTGACACCTGGCGCCTAGTGCAACCGCTCTCGTTCCACCCTTGGGCCGGCGCTGTATGGATGTATGTATATCAAATATAACAAATGTTAAAAAAACAACGCTCAAGTACAGCTTTGCATCCTAGCTAACTTTTTTGATAAACTCTAATAATATAATTCAAATAATTATACTGCGTATTTAAAGAAGAAAATTCGAAAAACTATACAATCTTAATTTTTGATTAAACTTAAAAATCGATTTATTCAATACTTTTTGTGGCTTAGCGAGATACTGCACTGTATGTATATTATATTTCTAAAAGCAAAATGCAACTATGATGATAGGTATAATTATAAATTTTTTCTCGATATAAGAAATTCTCACAAATTACAGAAACGAAGCACACATAGTTGCCAGATGAAATAGGGATAAATTCGTCAAATTTCGAGCGAAAAATCGTCGAAAACGTAAAAATAGTTATCTGAAATCGTCAAAAATTGGTCACAAGTAAAAAAACACTTATTTCGAGGTTAAAAACTAGTTTTGTATAGAAATCTACTTAATAAACAGAATGATAATTAATAATGAATAACATAACAAAAAAATTCAGTTTTTACACAAAATAAACGAAATTCTTATCAATAAAGACATCAATTGTTGTTTTAACTCAATAAACAGTATAATTACAGGTTTAGTGAATTTTGCTTTTAGAAAAATAATATACACACAGTGCAGTAACTCGGTAAGCCACAAAAATATTGAATAAACCAACTTTTAAGTGTAATCAAAATTTAACATTGTATGGTTTATGGAATTTTCTACTTCATATACGCTGTATAATCATTTGAATTATGTTATTGGAATTTATAAAAAAAATTTCGCTAAGATGCAAAGCTATACTTGAGCGTTGTTTTTTAGTGTTTAAACATTTTTATATTTGATATACATACATATGTATGTATGCAGCAGTTGATAAATTATGGAGTGAAGAGGCTTTAAAACACATGTAATACTAAATATATTAACATTAATATGATTAGTTATTGGCATAACTATCCCTTTTACTCCTTACTTTTATTACATATTATAACAAAAGCTGCAAAGTTCTTAATCAAGTTCAAAATTGTTTTAAAAATTGTTTCAAGGTAAAAATAGTTTAGTCGCTAAAAATCCCATTTTTGACCCCGAAAATCGTCAAAATGACGATAAATCATCGAATCTGGCAACCATCCCTATCACCGATCTTTTGTAGGACGATTCATATAATATTAGTTGAGATGTTGGATGACTCACCCTGCAAGCCAGAAAATAGTTAAGTATTTATTTTAGATTAAATTAAATTTGTAGCTGCTTGGCTGAGAACGCTAAGCGGTTTCCCTATAGTTATTTTTTTCACGGCGCCTGAAACTCTTATTTTTTTAGATGTTTCTTTTAATGTTAATATATTTATTTTTCATAAGATATTAATATCAATAACAGAAAAAATAGATTATAGTAAATAAATAAAATCAATAAAATAGTTATTTGGGATAAAATTTTTTAGTTCCAAATAGAAAAATTGCAAAAAAATTTTTAGAAAATCAATATTTTTTGAGTTCAAATTATTCTAAATTTATATTTGCATAAATTAATGCGAAATTAATTGTAAAATATGTAACCTAAAAATTATGTTTAAGAATACCAATTTTGTAATATACTTTTTGTACAACTAATACACGCAATCTCAACAAATAGGTATCTGATGCGTACATTACACATTAGATATTAAAAACAAACTCTCAATTAAATAAATTATGTATGTATTACAAAATACTTTATTTCGTAATAGCTACATATATACAAAAGTTTACATATTTTACGAAAACAGTAATTAAGAAAGTTATTTGGGAATTATTGCATAACTATTTCGTGTATAATTGCATGTACATGTATCTGTGTCCACAAGGAATAACGACTAAACTCGATTTTGACAAGTGGTCGAAAGATAATTTTAAAATCGCTGTGTAAAATCAGGGTATTTAGATTAAGCGAATGCTAGCAATTTTATACTATATTAATTTGTAATTTAATTTATAATAAAACAACAGTTAAGTTAAGGGAAATAAATACACTTTGTCCTAACTCGACTTAACTGTTATACCTTGTGACCACAAATATACCATTTATATTACTCTGTGAAGGGTATATAAGATTCGGCATAGCCGAATATAGCCCTCTTACTTGTTTTCTATTTTATTTTATTTTACTTTAAAAAATTAAAACAATTTTGATGGAAAAAGTATATTAGGATTTGCTAAATATACAAATAAACAAAATATAAAATTCAATAAATAAAATGGAAACAGAAGGAAATAATGTGGTGTCGTGTGCACCTTGCGTAGGGTAAAACAGTTTTTGTTGGCAACGCAGCCTAAACATCTGACAGCTAAAGTTGTCAAACAGCTGTGAATAGGAGAGGAAGGAAAAGAAACGAGTAACAGGATACAAAAACAAAATAGATATAAACAATTTAATTGCTGAAATGCTGAGGAGACATTTTTCGGATGGCGTGACCGAGGCTTTTTTGGGAAGCCGAAAAGAAAATGTCTGTCCTTTTTGATGAATTGTGCCGATGGTGTGAGTGGTAGTTTTTGTGATACTGTTGAAGAAAAAGTAAAATAAAAATAAAATATTACCGCGTCGAAGTGAAGAAAAGCCAATTGTTTCTTCTGTGTGTAAAAACAGAGCACATAGAAAAAGTTTGTTAATAAAATATTTATTTGTCAAAACTATGGAAAGTTAAAGTTTAGAGACTTATATGTAAGAATGGCTTAAAGTTTAAAACGGCTACACAATTTGGAATTATTCAACAATTTGAAAACTAAACTACTTAAAGTTAAATCTAAACATAAATAAAAGTAAAAAAGGAAAGGGCTTGATAACTAAAAGCCGTATGAAATTAGAAAAAATAAAAAAAGGAAATGTAATACGCGTGTATACAGACCGGAAAACTAGCACCTCCAGCGCATCACACCCAACGTGGAAACACCAACCAACAACTCCTTCAACCAGCATCAGCAGAAAAACAACACCAGTCCCCATAGTGCCCAAGAATTCTGCCAGTTAAGACTTGGACGTTTCTCCCGAACAACAGGACGTACCTGTAAGTGGTCAATTATATATATTTTTCTTGTTAGATCCTTAAAGAAGGCACCTTTTATATTTATACTAAATTTCATACCTTTTAATTATTGAATAGAAAGGATACGTGTAGTTAGGCTTGAGCTCAAACCTAGGTTCCGTTTTACAGTAAGTGGATTAATTGCCAGTATTAGTGTGGTGTTTACCTTAAAGAAAAATTTGAAAGACAAATATATATATAGGATATCAAGTTGTTAAATTAATATGCGACTTAGGACACGCCACGTACTGACGGCAGCTCATCAGTCCGGGGAAGATTGCATTAGACTTTTATCAAAGTAAATAGTAATTGAGTTATGAATTTTTAGTCGAACTGTATGGTTTTTATCCAAAGTTATTAAATTAGTTTGGGTTAAGTTCATTTTTAATTTAATCGTTCGATCAAATTGTTTTTTATTTAAGAAAGCAATTCTAAAGCATATACATAGATATTGAACATTCAAAGAAAAATTTGGCTGCACGGAAGTTTGAACTGACAGCTGTTTCGTGACCACCAAGTCTACTCATCAGAGCCCTTTATCCACACTACCACTGACAGTGGCAACAACACTGTAGCAAAAATCCTACTTATATTAGTAAGCTCAATTAACACACTGTCGCCATCTTGTGGCGAGACTGAAATGGAAAAAGCTTAAAATAGTTGAACATGCTAAGAAAAGACAGTTAGTGAAGTTCCGAACATTTAGACAAAGTTCAATAAGGTGCGACTCGCTTTGGATTAAATAGTAATCTCTTTTTCCCTAGTATTTAAGCAAGCTGCTAATTTTTCTTTTGTGCCATTTTTTTTGTTATACCAAAATTGTAAAATAAATTTTATTAAAAATTTCTTCGAATAGGAAATAATTATGTTTTGATTTTAACTAAAGAACAATAGGATGGTGATGTTAAGAGAAGGTAAGGTTCGAATTAGGGGGTAACGAAAGAAGTTGGCGAAACGTTACCAATGGTTGAATCCCCAGAGGGATTTGATAAGGTGGGAAATGCCAAAGTTACCATAAAAACTGCTAACGAAATAAAATCTTGTAGTAAAGGAACTAAAAAGTAAGTATGGTGTATGGGTTACTTTTCATTTTTTTTATCCGTGATTTCACTTTCGGCCTTCATCTTTTTAAAATGTTTTGTTGTTACATCCGCGTGTAAGCTGGCATGATTTTTTGTCAGTGGCTGAAAGAGGCAGATTGGTTGGCAAGAACACAACCCCAAGACGGGGAGCCCTAGCCGGAGCATACGGCAGCATGCCAGCGGCGCCAACAATCTGGCCATATCGACACGTTTGTGTTTTTTACGACACATAAGCTGCTACAAAATGGCGCCCGAATTGGGTGCCGAAAGTGAAAATTAACTTTTTAGATTTTTTTGTTTGGAGGTCAAGATAGTGTATAATTGGCGTAAGTCCCGTTGAATCTTATAGTTCTCAACGCGTTGCGACGACAATAGGTACACTATCGCAGCCTCACAAACGAGTAGCCCAATTACAATTAGTAGGCAATAGCTTTTGAGTGAGTTTCTACTCTTTGCTATACACTTGACCTACTAGTCTGTAAGTCCCGGCAGGTAAGCCTTTAAAATTACCTATCGCGTTGCGACAGCTAAAGGGTTAAGAGGGTAGCAGAGATTAGGGATGCAGTCACACTTAGGGTAGGTACAAATTGAGCCTGGCTATCAGGCTATAGAGCTGTAGCTTCATTGCTGCAATTTGTGCCCTGCTCTCGAGCGCCACCCAAATTATAATTTTTTAATAGCTCATTTCAGTTCACTTAACAAAATTACCATTTGTGAGGTAATTTGTTTGTAGGTAGTCCTGACTCCTTTCAAGTCTTTAGAACTGAGGAGCAGTTACACCGCTTCAAATTCTTCAAGTGTTTTTTTTGTTTGTTTTTGAACTGAACCATATTTTGCAACACCCATACACCAGCGTACTTGCGAAACCTGATATAAAATTACAAAATAATTAGTTCTCTTTTACCAAGATTTATTTATAAATATTAAATTGTTTTAAATTTAATATCGACACCTTTTTCTCATAAACATCAACTGAAAATCCTATTGTCCATTTTTGTCGTTAATAAAAATTCCTTTAGTGGGATTTGTATATGGTTATTTCGATTTTCATTTTATTTAATTAATTTTAGCTATTCCATTCCCAGGAAATAGTTCAATTTACTAATAATATTAGCTATTATTAGTGTTTAAATTTAGTATGTTAAATTATTATTCCTTAAGCTGGATAGAGCCGGACACTGACATAGAACATGGAGAACAGTCTCCTCCTCTTCCTCATCATTACAACTTCTGCAGTAGTCATTATGATTTAGACCCATCCTTCTGGCATGGGTCCCAATATTACAGTGCCCTGTGAGCACTGCTCGACCTTTACCGAACCTGAGCAGATCTCGTGTCCTGCTGAGGTCGTAGTTGGGCCACGTGGACCTAGGCACGCGACAGGTGCCTTCGCGTTCCCACCTATATTGTGCCAGCCTGAATGATTCAAGCTGTATCAGTGATTTACAATGTGATAGAGGGATGCCAACGAAGTAGCATATCATCGAGTTGCTCAATGTCACGCCCTGTTTGGAAATTCCGTCCGCAATATCGTTCCCGGGACAATCTGAGTGTCCCGGAATCCAACACAGTGTTACTCTCGAATGTCTCGCTATCTCGTTTAGAGATACCCGGCATTCGCCAACCGCCAAGAAGGTGGTGTATACACCATTTATAGCGACGATGGCCGCTTTGCTGTCGGTAAATATATAGATATCTTCCGATATCCTATAGTACCTAAGCCATCTTGCCGCCCTAGTGATAGTGGAGATTTCAGCTTGCAAGACGCTACAACCGTCCTTCAGCCTAAATGGGACTCTTACGTTGAAGTTTTGCACATAGAAACCTCTGCCAGTTCTGTTGCCCCTTTTGGAGCCATCCGTAAAGACTTTGATCGCTCCATCAGGGTTGAGGGATGAGAGGTACTGTTCCCTGCTGGGAACAAGTGAGAGAAATAGCCCACCAAAGTAAGGCTTCGGTGCGCAATAATCAATGTTGCTGTGAATTCCTTGATGTTGTCTCAGAATCCTGGAGTGCCGCGAATAAAGCTAGCTGTTTGGCCATACCCTCCACCGGAAGCCAGTTCATCAACGTGAAGAGTGCTTTCGTTGGAGTCCACCTGAGTGCACCTGTTGTCAGGGTCGCTGCGAGCCGAAATATTTTATTAAGTGTTCTGCGATGAGTCTTTCTCTACCGCTTCCCACCAAACTAATACACCATAAAATAAAATGGGCTTAGCTACCGCTTCAAAGATCCAGTTGATCCCTCAGGGCTCTATGCCGCCGCTGCGACCAATGGCTCTTTTACACGTATAGATAGCCACGAGGGCCTTATCCGCTCTATACTGGGTGTTTCGATTCCAAGATAGTTTATTATATAGGATTACGCCCAAGTATTTGGCGTTATCCGCGACCGTTAATGTGATGCCGTTGAGTCTAGGAGGCACAAAGTCTTCGACTTTGTACTTTCTAGTAAAAAGCACCAATTCAGTTTTAGCTGGATTGACGCCCAGCCCACAATTTATGCTCCATTCACTAACGAGTGCCAGTGCAGACTCCATACACTGAGAGATTGTACTCAGGTGCTTGCCAAAGATGGCTACCGCCACGTCGTCGGCGTATGCGACAGTCTTAACCATCTTACGCTCCAGACTTAGCAGCAGAGAGTTGATAGTCAGATTCCACAGGAGTGGTGATAGAACCCCTCCTTGTGGAGTGCCCCGATTGGCTGCCCTGTATTCAGTAACATTTCCAATCGAGGCACGTAAGACCCTATTTGTTAGCAGGTTCTTAACGAAACTGCAGATATTACAATCAATCCCTAGTTCTATCATATTCAAGATAATGGAATCGGGTTTGACGTAGTTAAAGGCACCCTCTATGTCTAAAAAGGCCACCATAGTGAACTCTTTGTGTTCCAGAGATTTCTCTATGTGGCTGACCAGAGAGTGTAGGGCAGTTTCCACAGACTTGCCTTTGGTGTAGGCATGTTGTGAGGGAGAGAGAAGTGTCGCGGGTATAGACATTCTCAGATGTATATCAATAGCTCTTTCTAGGGTTTTGAGCAGAAAGGATGTCAGACTGATTGGTCTGAAGTCCTTAGATTTAGTGTGGGAAGTCTTGCCACCTCTAGGGATGAAGATAACCCTACACCTACTCCAACAAGCTGGACTATAAGAGTAGTTTAAGCATTTTTATATATTACAGAAAGCCATGGTATAACCAGGTCCATGTTTCTCTGTAGATCAGCTAGAATTATGCCATCTGGTCCCGGAGATTTAAATGGATCAAAGCGTTATTTTAGTGCAAAAGTATAGAAGGGTTGATGCTGTGAAAGTGTAGAAGAGTTAATGTGTGACAAATATGAAAATAATTGAACATAAAAGTATGTTTTTTCTAATATGAACCTACTAAATGACAAAAATAAACCGGCGTCCCGATTTGAGTAACATTCAAAAATGGTCGCGTTAGCCTTAATGCAAGAAACTCAAATAAAATAAGAGACTTAATCTGTTATCCCTCGAATCTCTCCAAGAATTACATTTGGACCACGTAAAATCAATGCATAGCATCAGGAAAGAAACATGGGTTACAAACATTACAATATCTATTGCCTTTCTATCCACGATTAGTTTAACACTACGGGGTATTAAAAAGGCAAAGAAAAAGCATTCAGCAACATTAGTCCTTAGTCCCATTGTACCCCCACCAATAGAAAAAGAAGGGAAGGTAGCTCCGACAATAAGATTATATGACTTACCATGCTTTTAAGACGTTCGTGGACGATTGCATATAAGGAGGGAGAAGTTAACGATAATTACGTTTAACACGCACAATTTTATTGGTGTCAGTTGTAAATTTATGCTTACTTGTCGATTTCTTGCAATTTTAGGTCCGTTTGTTTACTTTTCCAGTAAAATCCAGTAGTTGAGTAAATTCTGGATAATTTGAGAATTTTACTCACAAGAATGGCTCTTGCACAAAGAAGTACGCGAACGGAAAATTGCAAAAATTTGCAGGTTTAGCCAAACAGCTGGTCACTAAAATGGATAGGGTTGTAAAATATGTTGTTTGTACTATTCAGCACATATATATTTTTGGGTACTTGGTACAATGCATTTCTATAATTATAAATTCGTAGCGAAATATATTTATTAAATAGAACTTCGGAGAAGCTTTTACACTTGTTTATTTTATACATGACTTTTAAGTTTGTTTCTGCTTAAATGACATACGAAAATACATCATTACTTGATTTTTGATATTCGGTACCCCAAGTAACATGAAGTAATAAGTATTCAAATATATATTAGCTTTACATCTCCAAAGCATTAATGTAAATAAACCAATTAGAGGAAAATTTTTGCCATGGGTGCCAAGAAAAAAAAACTTGGCGTTGTATGCTCTTCTGGAACATACAAGTTGAGAAGAAACTTGCTTAAGCTGTGTTCTCACTATGTGTATTTGCCATATGGAATGTCACATTTTCACATGGTAAATTTGCACACATAGTCTGAACCCCTTTAAACAATAGCCTATGTTATTTCTCTGTGTGCAGTACACATGATTTAGAACGAGTTCTATTTTCAAGTGACAAAGCATCTGACATCAGCTGGTTTTTAATAAAGTAATTGTTTGCGGACGGGAAAATTAAATAAAATAAGTATAAAATTAAATAAAAGAAGTATATATAACAATAAAATAAGTATAACCACTCGGCTGTTTTAAGATTGTTTTGCTTTATTGGTTATGTCAAATGTACGTAACATACCAACAGTTGAACACAGAAATTATAAACCTTATGTAAACCACAAATTTTGACATAAACATGAAATCACATGTGTATAAAAAAGTGATATTCCATAAGAGAACACAGCTAAATTCTCAAATTACCCATAGTGAGAACACAGCTTTAGGATGTGTGCAGAATAATTATTTTCTGTTTTTGTTGGACTTTTAATTCAACTTTTCTTCTTTTAAAAGATTTTTTTAAAATTGTATACATTTTAAGCAATCATATGTTTTTTTCTTCTACTGGATTTAACTGGCACAAATTTGTTCAGTAAAAATTTGCAGACTCTCAGTCAAACAACTGTCACTTTACTCTCTCAATTGATGCTCTCTTTTGCAAATTCATGTGTAATCGAACGCATTTCAGTAAAATCCAGTACAAATTTGTACAAATTTTTGCAAATTTTGGGGTAAACGAACACACTTTTTGTTAGTTTTACATTTTAAATAAAATAAATAATTGCTGAGTTATAATTAAGTTTATTTTTGAAAGGTTTATTTATAAAAATTATTGTTAAGAACTTCAGTTAGAAATTTTAAGTGAATAAATAAAGAACATTTTAAGCCAATTACGGTTTAAAGTAAAATATTTTTAAAAACACAAAAAAGCAAGATTTGTGTTTAACTTATATAATATCGACCACCATACCGGTCACCCCTAGAATCAAAGATATGTCAATGAAGTTTCTAAAACCTAATTTTTTTTTGCCACGGCCCAAAATACAATTTTTGTTTTTTTATATATAGCGCAGCCATTTAAATTGTGATCTGGTTATATCGCATATCGTCGTTCATGGCTTGAATATAGCTGCAGTTTTGCTTCTGGTGACTTATTAATCCGGCATCTAATTCTAGGCGCCACTTATGACATCTCGGATCCTTCCAATTTTTTTGCACGTGAAAGAAAGTCGATTTAAAACTTAGTATGTCTAGCTTTTAATATACTCACTTTTATGACACGCCCCAAAATTACTTTTGTTCTTTTTCACATACATACTGTATAAATCCCAATAAAAAAATTGCACTAGTCACCCCCTAGAAAGAAATATATATCAATGAAGTTTCTAGAACTGTAAAAAAATCTTTTTGCCACGCCCCAAAATACAGCACTTTTATTTTTTTATATATTGCATCGCCATTTAAAGTCCGATGTCATCATATCGCATATCGTCGTCCATGCTTGAATATAGCTAAATTGTTGCCTTTGGTAACTTTTGAATCCGAAATCAAATTTTACGCGCCACTTATGCCATTTCTGATCCTCCCCTCCTAATGTCCAATTTTTTGCACAACATATAAAAGTTTTAGAAGGGCTTTTTTGCCACGTGCAAAAAATTGGACATTGGGTGCCACTAATACCGAAATGATATTAGTGGCACCCAGAATTTAATGTCGGATTCAAAAGTCGCCTGAAGCGAAAATTAAGCTACTCTTAAGCCATAAACAATGATATTAGATATAATGAGTCGGACTTTAAATGGCGGCGCAATATATAAAATATTAAAAGTGCTGTATTTTTGGGCTTGGCAAAATATTTGTTTACAGTATTAAAAAAGTCATTGATATACCTTTTATTCTAAGGGGCGACTGGTGCAAAATGTTCTGTTTTGTACTGAGATCTACCCTGAAGTAATATGTATGTGAAAAAGAAAAACGAGGCGTAATTTTAAGGCGTGACATAAAAGTGAGCATATTAAAAGCCAGATATACAAAGCTTTAAGCTAAGTACTCTGTTCAAATTTGCGAAAAATTTTGATCAACATTCGTTTTTTCATACGAAAAATATGACAAGTAACTAGGGCTGTACAATTTAGCTGGCCAAGCCGGCTAAAAAGGTTGGCTATATAAATTAGTCGGTTAACCGGCTTAACTGGCTTAGCCGAATTAGCTGATTTAGCCGGCTTAGCTGATTTAGCCGGCTTAGCTGGTTTAGTCAACTTAACCAGCTTAGCTGGAATAATCAGCTTAGCTGTTTTAGCCGGCTTAGCTGGCTTAATCAGCTAAATTAGCTTAACAGCTAATTTTGTTTCTGTTGTTTGACGATTTATAATAAATAATGTAACATAATCAGGTATGTGATGAAAAACGATCGTTTTCAAAACAGAAATCAATTTGAAAAACGATTTAGGTGTGATGAATTTCGATTGATTTCATATTCCATTTTTGTTTCATTCCGCATCATTTTTATATAAAAAAACAACAAAATAAGCAACTCTGCATTTGTTTACCTTAAAGTTTATGCTTAAAGTGAAAACTGTGTATAAAACATTAAATTAAAATTTTTTAATTAAAATATATTTTTGTGTTGTAACTAAATGGCATCCATTCTGGCAGCAGCAGTACTTTTATTGGAAGAAGATTATGCGAAAGAGAATGTAAGAAGAAAACATTTACGGGATAGTTCAAATCCATTAGATTTGCCAGAGGACATGTATGTAAAAACATATAATTTGAAAGTGCATAGTTTCTTATATTTGGCTTATATAGATTTATTCAGTGTTACCGGTTGAACAAAGAAGGATTTGTAATGGTATTGAATATGATTGGTAACGATCTGCCACATTCCTCAATTCCGTTGACATTGCAGTTGGCAGCAGCACTAAGATTCTTTGCAGAGGGTGGCTTTCAAAGATCTATTGGAAATGATGCATATACATCAATGCATCGTTCAACAATATCAAAATATTTAACCATTCTTTTACCTTGCCTTGAAAAACAACTCACTCGAAATCTTATTAAATTAAAATCTAATGAAGAAGATATGAAAAAGTCTAAAAAGTTTTTTTTTTTCGAAAAATATGGTATACCCGGTGTGATTGGTTGCATCGACGGAACACATGTTCCACTAAAGAGACCTACTGATGAGGAATACCTTTATTTTAATAGAAAATGCTATTACAGCATAAATGCTATGATCGTAAGTTTAATGAATTTACTTTTATAATACATATACATACAAATGTATGTAGATGCAGTATTTTATGCATGCAAATAATTTTTTTATCACAGATATGCGATTACAAAACAAATCTCAAAGCTGTTGACGCAACTAGGCCTGGATCCAGCCACGATGCGTTTATATGCACTATGAGCAAAGCTCGAAACACTTTTGTGTCGAAATATGAAGGCGGTGACCGCGGATCGTGGTTATTAGCAGATTCTGGGTATGCCTTGGAACCATTTGTTATAACTCCTTACAGAACTCCCAGCACAATTATACAACAAAACTTTAATAAAAAGCATGCATCAGGTAGAAATATTGTGGAGAGAACAATTGGAGTACTAAAGAGTCGATTCAGATGCCTGTCTCGAACTCTTTGGTATTCACCATCAAAAGTTGTTCAAATTATTAATATATGCTGTGCTTTACATAACCTATGTAACTCGTTGAAAATTTAACCTAGTATGGAAGGTTTGCAAGAAGTAAGCAGCAATTGAAAAAACCGAAGACCCAACAGATAATAATGCAATTACCATAAGAAATATGATTGCGGAAAGCTTAAACTACAACTAAAAATAAACATATTTAAGTTAACAAAAAATATGAATTCATTTTATTTAAATCAAAATAAATAAATACATAATTTAAACTATTGAAATTCTTTTAATTTATCCAGCTCAAACTGTTTTTGCTTTATTTCCAAGTCTAGTTTCTTTAAATAATTTTTTTCTGTTGCTGTTTTTCTATCTCATTGTGATGACGTCTAAGTTCTGCAGAAATATTTGTGGTTAAGGTTTCAATGGCTTTGTATGTACCTCTAATATTGGAACATATTATGTCAAGACTTTCGTTAGTTTTCTGACCAATTTCCGAAACTTTTTTAAAGCTTCCGATAATTCTTTTCCATTTCTGATGTCATTTTCAATGTAAGTTTTTAAATTATCTTTTAAGCTATCAGTCGTTGTCTTTCGTATATTTTGTGAAAATCTCTTAGACGTAGAAGGAGCTGCATCTACTGATTCTACATCATTTTTCTTTCTTTTGGGACTTGCACCGTTCTTATTTACATTTTGCTGTTCAATTAATTCTTCGTCTGATGATGAAGATTTACTATTTTCGCTTTCATCTCCCGCAGACTTTGCATTTGCTATCCCTTCAACAAATGCATACAGTCCGCATATTTGAACCACTGTCTCTTCTTTTTTAGATATATAAATATGGTTGTACGGTCCCCCTCCTGTTGCCACAACTTCCTTTTTATTTGTGGAAATTTTCTTCTTAATGGCAGCTTTCCAACATGTCCATATCTTAAAAACAAAAAATAAATAAAAATTTAAATATGTATGTATGTATGTATTTATTCTTAACTGCAAGTTCATTTTAGTTATACTTACTTTTTTCCATCCATTAACATCATGTATCGGCGGACCCAAGCTATTTAACTCTGCTACCAGATCCTTCCACAAGTTTTCTATATCTATTTGATCGCTTCTTGTAAAACCCCTAGCTACATCGATATGATTTTGCATGAAATCTATCAGTGCATCTTCCTGACGAGAATTTTTGTGCCGGCCCCTGGCAAAACCAAATATAGAATTATATTTCAAATTATTAAGAAAAAAATTAAATTTACTTACATTTCCTCGTTAATCTTTTAAATGGCGAGTTAAAAAAAACAGCTAATGCACGGTTGCTTTAAAAGCAATTTTAAACTGATGTTATCATTTTACATCACATAGCAAAATGATAATTTCCCTTTGAAACAAATTGGAATTTGAAACTGATATTACAAAAAGATTCAAATAAACACATCACACCTTCGTTTTTTAATATTCTTGACCTTCTTTGTGTCTGTTTTGTAATTTTCTTTCAATTGGGCTTTAAAGGTCATGACATATAAACATAAAAATAAAAGATTATTTATTTTCGTTTTTTCATCCTACGTTTCGTTGGAAATTGCCAACTTCCTCAGGGATGTTTTTTATTAAATCTGGTAACATTGAAAAAAATGTAAATAAATAAGCAATCAACAAACAAGCTAAAAGCTTTATACATACATACATGGTAAGTTAGCTTAAAAACAAAATAATATTTTACTTACATTTAATCCTGATTTTTATACATTTTAATAGTTTACTATAATTGTGTTTTGCACATTATAAAAATAAAATACAAAATTAAATTAACGTTAACTAAATTTTTAATATAAACATATACATACTTATGTATGCAGTGTCACCAAATTTCTTATAATTATTATCACAGAAAACTAAAGTAAAAGAATAGAATAATTTGCGTTCGTGTTGTCTTTGTCCTCCTTTTTGTTTATTGCACTGTTTCCCTTTTGTTGTATTCTGAGGCTCTCAAGTGTATATCGCTTGTTCTCTCGTCTTTCTTTATCCAATATTTTTATGTTCGTCAAGTCAGCTGTGTGATTGTTTTCAGTGCAGTGTTGTGCTAGTGCGGTTGTATGTTTTTGTTTTTTTATGTCTGCTTCATGTTCGCTCGTTCTTGTGTTTAAGCTTCTTTTTGTTGTCCCTATATAAAATTTGCCACAGCTTTCAGATGCATTTCCCAAGCATTGTATCTGGTACACAACATTACTTTGTTCTTTTTTATCAATTTTCGTTTTTGTTTTTGTAAACAGATTGCTTATTGTTTTGTTTGATCTATACGCTAATGTCACTTCGTCATCTTTTATTAGTGTTCTTATATTTTTATTTTCTGTGAGTTTCGGTATAAATGGAAGGCTGTAAAATTTGGTGTTGCCAGATGAATTTCTATTATTTTTATTTTTGTCCCCGTATTTGGCTTTTTTGATCAAGTTGTTAATTAAATATTTTGGATAGCTGTTGTTTAAAAGCATTTCTCTTATTTTCTTAATGTTTTTTGTTTGAAATTGCTTATCGCTGATTTTTAGAACTTTCTCGATTAAGTTTAAAGCTGTATTTGTTTTCTGTTTCATCGGTTGTGTTGAGTGGAAGTTTATAAGTCGTCCGGATGCAATCGACTTTGTGTACCAATCCGTCATAAGCGAGTTATTTTTCCTGTGTATTTTCATGTCTAAATATGGTATTTGTTTTTCTTCTTCTCTTTCTATTGTGAACTTTAGTTTGTTGTGATAGCTATTAAAGGTTTTTAATATAATTTCTTCGTCGTCCTTTTTTATTATAGCAAATAAGTCGTCTACATATTTTTTTAAAAACTTGATTTTTATGTTCTTTTCTCCCAGCTCCTCAGTTACAACCTCTAGTAATTTATCTAACACTATATCCGCTATGGTTGGGGATAGTGGGTTCCCCATAGGCATACCATATGTTTGGTTATACAACTGTTCATCATAAATAAAGTAATTATTGTCATTAAGACAGAATTGTAATATTTTGAGGAATTGGGATTTTGGAATTTTGGTGTGTGTTTGTAGGATGTTCCATTTTTGCATTATGTTATTAATGGCCAAGTGAATCGGGATGTTAGTAAATAGTGACACAACATCTAGAGAGATCAAAATTTCGTCATCGTCTATAATGATATCCTTTAAATTATTTTTGAGTTCTAGCGAATTTCTAATATTATATTTTTCTTGTATCAGATTTTTCAGAATGTTGCCGATGTATTTTGAGAGGTTATAGCATGGTATTTCTACTGATGAAGATATCGGACGTAGTGGCATGTCAGTTTTGTGGATTTTTGGTAATCCGTATAATCTAGGTGCTGTGGCACTGTTCGTGGTCAACTTTACCTTCTCATATTTTGTGATAAGATTTTGTTTGTACAGATCCATTATTATTTTGTTGTTCGCTCTTTGTAGTTTCGGTGTAGGATCAATTCTTATTGTTTTATAGGTTACCCTGTCTTCTAGCAATTTCAGCATTTTTCTCTTGTACGCTTCCTTGTACATAATAACGGTTTTATTACCTTTGTCCGCTTTTGTTATCATTATATCCTTCTGCGTTTCAAGAAATTTTCTAGTTTTCTCAAAAATACCTAGTATAAACTTTTCTTTTAAGTTGTTACTAGCAGTTCGCCTGTAGGTAAGAATTCTGTTCGTTATTTTTGATCTGGCTATTTCCTTTTCTTTATCGTCGTTTAATGTTTGAACCCATTGTTCTATATCGGCAATTAAATCGATCGTTGAAAAATTACTTCTACTTACAGGCAGGGTAAACTTTCCACCTAAAGAGAGTAACCACTTGCTGTCCTCTTCGAATTGTACTTCAGTTTTGTTTACAAGCCAATCTGGGTTATATCTGAGGTTGTATTTTTCTAGCTGTTGGACTTTTAATTTCTCTATTTTAGTTAGATGTGTCTTCTTATAACATGAACTAATTTTCTTATACCTTTCCCTTTGTCTTCCAATAAAATTAGTAAAGTCCTCATCATTTAATATGGATTTTAAATGTATTTCAATGTTTCTCTTTTCTTTTCTTATGTTTGTGATATTTACGTTGGTTTCTTTTACCTCTAAGTTAAGCACTTTTACATGAAATTTTTGCTCAATCTTATGTAGTTCTCCTAAGACTGTCATAGACTCGAAGAGTTGCCTTACGTTATTTGTAGAGTTAGTTAAATGTGCGGGTAGTAGTCCATTCTTCCTACATTGCAATAGGTATATGAGTCTTTCGTTTTGTTTCGCCAGTCTATTTGTTTCTTTGCAATACTTTTTAAGTAACATGCACGCATCTACGCTATACTTTAGTTTTATGTGTTGAAAAAACTGTTTTCCTCTATCTTCCATTATGATAGTTTTCTGTGATAATAATTATAAGAAATTTGGTGACACTGCATACATAAGTATGTATATGTTTATATTAAACAACTTAAAAGAAAAGTTTATACTAGGTATTTTTGAGAAAACTAGAAAATTTCTTGAAACGCAGAAGGATATAATGATAACAAAAGCGGACAAAGGTAATAAAACCGTTATTATGTACAAGGAAGCGTACAAGAGAAAAATGCTGAAATTGCTAGAAGACAGGGTAACCTATAAAACAATAAGAATTGATCCTACACCGAAACTACAAAGAGCGAACAACAAAATAATAATGGATCTGTACAAACAAAATCTTATCACAAAATATGAGAAGGTAAAGTTGACCACGAACAGTGCCACAGCACCTAGATTATACGGATTACCAAAAATCCACAAAACTGACATGCCACTACGTCCGATATCTTCATCAGTAGAAATACCATGCTATAACCTCTCAAAATACATCGGCAACATTCTGAAAAATCTGATACAAGAAAAATATAATATTAGAAATTCGCTAGAACTCAAAAATAATTTAAAGGATATCATTATAGACGATGACGAAATTTTGATCTCTCTAGATGTTGTGTCACTATTTACTAACATCCCGATTCACTTGGCCATTAATAACATAATGCAAAAATGGAACATCCTACAAACACACACCAAAATTCCAAAATCCCAATTCCTCAAAATATTACAATTCTGTCTTAATGACAATAATTACTTTATTTATGATGAACAGTTGTATAACCAAACATATGGTATGCCTATGGGGAACCCACTATCCCCAACCATAGCGGATATAGTGTTAGATAAATTACTAGAGGTTGTAACTGAGGAGCTGGGAGAAAAGAACATAAAAATCAAGTTTTTAAAAAAATATGTAGACGACTTATTTGCTATAATAAAAAAGGACGACGAAGAAATTATATTAAAAACCTTTAATAGCTATCACAACAAACTAAAGTTCACAATAGAAAGAGAAGAAGAAAAACAAATACCATATTTAGACATGAAAATACACAGGAAAAATAACTCGCTTATGACGGATTGGTACACAAAGTCGATTGCATCCGGACGACTTATAAACTTCCACTCAACACAACCGATGAAACAGAAAACAAATACAGCTTTAAACTTAATCGAGAAAGTTCTAAAAATCAGCGATAAGCAATTTCAAACAAAAAACATTAAGAAAATAAGAGAAATGCTTTTAAACAACAGCTATCCAAAATATTTAATTAACAACTTGATCAAAAAAGCCAAATACGGGGACAAAAATAAAAATAATAGAAATTCATCTGGCAACACCAAATTTTACAGCCTTCCATTTATACCGAAACTCACAGAAAATAAAAATATAAGAACACTAATAAAAGATGACGAAGTGACATTAGCGTATAGATCAAACAAAACAATAAGCAATCTGTTTACAAAAACAAAAACGAAAATTGATAAAAAAGAACAAAGTAATGTTGTGTACCAGATACAATGCTTGGGAAATGCATCTGAAAGCTGTGGCAAATTTTATATAGGGACAACAAAAAGAAGCTTAAACACAAGAACGAGCGAACATGAAGCAGACATAAAAAAACAAAAACATACAACCGCACTAGCACAACACTGCACTGAAAACAATCACACAGCTGACTTGACGAACATAAAAATATTGGATAAAGAAAGACGAGAGAACAAGCGATATACACTTGAGAGCCTCAGAATACAACAAAAGGGAAACAGTGCAATAAACAAAAAGGAGGACAAAGACAACACGAACGCAAATTATTCTATTCTTTTACTTTAGTTTTCTGTGATAATAATTATAAGAAATTTGGTGACACTGCATACATAAGTATGTATATGTTTATATTAAAAATTTAGTTAACGTTAATTTAATTTTGAATTTTATTTTTATAATGTGCAAAACACAATTATAGTAAACTATTAAAATGTATAAAAATCAGGATTAAATGTAAGTAAAATATTATTTTGTTTTTAAACTAACTTACCATGTATGTATGTATAAAGCTTTTAGCTTGTTTGTTGATTGCCTATTTATTTAAATTTTTTTCAATGTTACCAGATTTAATAAAAAACATCCCTGAGGAAGTTGGGAATTTCCAACGAAACGTAGGATGAAAAAACGAAAATAAATAATCTTTTATTTTTATGTTTATATGTCATGACCTTTAAAGCCCAATTGAAAGAAAATTACAACACATCACACCTTTTGTCGTTTTGAAATCGTTTTTGCATCTAAATCGTTTTTCATCACATACCTGAATATATGACCGGCAGAACATGACCGTCAGAAGTTGACCGACCGAATGTGATTCGCCGTATACTCTCGGCTGGTGACCAGCCAAAGGTGAGAGACCAAAGCCGACAGGCCTAAGTAGGCCTAGTGAAGGCGGCGGGTGGTACGCTGAAGGCGATAGGAGCTTCGTTCCTACCCGATGCCCTATAGCACCGTACGTATTTAGAGTACCGTACACCAAAAGTGTCAAGGAACCCTATTGTTTTCCTTACGCTGTCCGTCTGTCGGTGACTGGCTGTTTTCTCGAGAACCGTAAGAGCTACGGACCTGAAATTTTCACAGAATATGTAAAACTTTTGCCGCACAAACAAAAATCGCAAAAACCTAAATAATCACCAAAACTAAAAAAAATCGCCAGTAAAACTTAAAAAAACGCAAAAGCTCCAAAACTGAAAAAAATCACCACAACCAAAAAAATCACCAAAACAAACAAAAAACCCAAAAACTAAAAAAATCGTCAAAGCTGAAAAAACCGCCAAAACTGAAAAAAAGCGCCTAAAATGAAAAAAATTGCCAAAATCGAAAAAAATCTCCAAAACAAAAAAAGCCCCAAAGCTGAAAAAATCGCCAAAGCCGGAAAAAATGCCAAAACTGAAAAAAGCTCCAAAACTGAAAAAATCATCAGAAGTGAAAGAAATGGCCAAAACGGAAAAAATCGTCAAAGCTGAAAAAGATCGGCTCAAATAAAAAAACGCCAAAACTGAAAAAATCGACAAAAACCGAAAAAATCGCCAAAAATGAAAAAATCTTCAAAAATGAAAAACTCGCCAAACTGAAAAATCGCTAAAACTGAAAAAATCTTCAAAAACCGGAAAAAATCGCAAACACTGAAAAAAAACCCCAAGGCTGAAAAAGGTCGATTTTCGGCGATTTTTTTATTTTAAGCGATTTTTTCAGTTTTTGCGATTTTTTTCGGTTTTGGTGATTTTTTAGTTTTGGCGTTTTTTCGGTTTTTGGTGATTTTTTCAGTTTTGGCGTTTTTTTTTAATTTGTGAATATATTTTGCATTTTAGGCGTTTTTTTTGCTTTAACGATTTTTTTCGGCTTTGGCGATTTTTTTCACTTCTGGCGATTTTTTAGTTTTGGAGCTTTTTCAGTTTTGGTGATTTTTTCTGTGTTGCGATTTTCTTAGTTTAGGCGATTTTTCCAGTTTTGGAGTTTTTTTTGTAGATTTTTTTTGGATTTGCCAATTTTTTTCTGTTTTGGCGATTTTTTTCAGTTTTAACGTTTTTTTATTATTTTTGGTTTTTTGACAATATTTTTAGTTTAAGCGTTTTTTAAGTTTTGGTGGTTTTTTTTGTTTTGATGACACTTTCGTTACTTTTGCTTTTTTAAAATTTTTTTGGCGATTTTTTTTTAGTTTTGGTTATTTTTTTAGGTTTTAGCGATTTTTGTTTGTTGTTGTAGCGGCAAAAGTTTTACATATTCTGTAAAAATTTCAGGTTCGTAGCTCTTACTGTTCTCGAGAAAACAGCCAGTGACAGACAGACAGACGGACATCGTAAGGAAAACAATAGGGTTCCTTGACACTTTTTATGTACGGAACTCTAAAAACGTACGGTGCTATAGGGCACCGTGTAGGAACGAAGCTCCTATCGCCTTCAGCCTACCACCTGTCGCCTTCACAAGGCCTACTTAGGTCTGTCGGCTTCGGTCTGTCAGCTTCGGCTGCTCACCTGCCGATCGTATACGGCGAATCACATTCGGTCGGCCAACTTCGGACGGTCATGTTCTTCCGGTCATATGTTATGATATGGTATTATAAATCGTCAAACAACAGAAATAAAATTAGCTGTTTAGCTGATTTAGCTAATTTATCTGAATAAGACAGCTAAACCAGCTAAGCCGGCTAAAACTGCTAAGCCGGCTAAAGCAGCTAAGCCGGCTAAATTAGCTAAGCTGGCTGAGCCGCCTAAGCCGATTAAGCCGGCTAATTCGGCTAAGCTGGCTAAATGGCATATGCTGGCCGGTTAACCGGCTAATTTTCTTAGCTAACCTTTTTAGCCGGCTTGGTCGGCTAAATTGTACAGCCCTACAAGTAACCAATTATAATAGCCCTTGAAAGTATGCTGCAATTGTGTACGTTTAAAAAAACCCAATGTGTTTGTTGTTAATTCCACACGAAAAAAGTGGTGCTTATATTATTTCGCATGAAGATTAAAAATGTTATAGTTACATTTCATATGTTTTTCACAAAATAAACAGTTTTTCATGAGAAAATCGTGAAAAAATTTTTATATGAACTTTTGACAGCAGTTCGAACGAAGGAAGGGCTTTCTTGTCATGTTTAAAAAATTTAACATTAGGACGGAAGAATCCGAAATGGCATAAGTGGCGCCCATAGTTTGATGTCGAATTAATAAACCAGCCGAGGAAAAAATTGAGCCACAGTCAAGCCATAAAGAACGACATGCGATAGATGAGATCGGACTTTAAATGCCGGTGCTATATATATATAAAAATGTAATCGACATATCCCTCATTCTGCGGGGAGAGTGGTGCAACTTTTTTTCGACCCGCCTTAGTGTAAACTGTTCTTACAGGGATGTAACGATACGCGTTTTTGGCGATACGAAACCGATACTCAAAAAGAAATATCGGCGATACCGACTCCGATACGCACATTGTAATTAGATTCAAGTTTAAATTATCAAACTCAAGTAGGATAAGTTTTTATTGTACAAAATTGCAGTCTAAGAGATTGTAAATATTTAAAATTTATATTAACGCAGTATAAAAAAATTGGAAGTAAATTTTAAGGAACAACATTTTCATTGCTTCCAAAGAATCTATATTAAAAACATGCAGATAAATAATAGAAAACCAAGTAAAATTTTATTTAAGCCATACAAAAAATTTTAATTACTTTATAATTTAAGAAAATACTTGCCTTGCTTTTTAAAAAATCGATTTTTAAAAATATTTATCAACTAATAATCTTCTTAAAAAACTTATTAGCTTAATTGTCAAAATTCCTCTAAAATCTTATATTTATTCACTTAAAGTTACATGAAAACACAGTTTGCGTTTGAATTCGTATAAAAAGAAACAAGTTGCGAAAATAAGTAAGTTTTCATCATTTTTCCTTGAGGAAAATTCATTACAGAACGCCGAAAAAGAAAATTTTCTTAATATCGCTTCCAATTCGGTAATTGGTAATCGAAAAAGAGAACTTTTGCAATGAGAAGCATATGCAGTGCTGTTAGGAATTTTTTTTCCAAAAATCGTAAAATTTGGGAAATAAAATCGTCAAAATAGTCAAGATTTTTAAAAAATTTCGTCAAAAAATCGCCACACTAAAAATCAACTGTTTCATAGTATTTCACAGTGTTTTATAAAAACAAAACAATAATTTCTATAGAAAGTAACAATTCAACTGTTTTATTAAAAAATAAAAACTTAAGCACAAATTGAGACTATATTACAATTTTGTGGCCAATTCAAAGCTAGATTATATATTACTGTTAAATAAATGTATTAATATTAGAATAAAATGTTTGATAAAAGATTTATTTGCCGACCAGTGTAAATTTAAAAATGCGCCTATCTTGTAAAATCAGCCATATTTCTTTTATAGCATTTGTAGACTTTTCTTGACGTTTAGGTTGTAAGAAAGAGAAATACATACTGAATTAATAAATAATCTATAACCAATACTTAACATTAAGTAATAAGTATCGATACATACTGAATTGAGATCAGATCATTTTTGAAAGGCGTAGATCAAAGTCCTTCTAAACAACTAAAGTTGAAATCATTAGTTTCTATTAATTTGCTTCAATTGCTAAAATAAAGTTGGTTGAATTTGAATATTAAAAATTATTTCGAAGTTGTTTTTATTCAAAATCGAATTGAACAAAAATCATTGTTCAACATTTTGGCGCCCAACGAGAGGGTTTGCAGCTTATGAAGAGATAACCTGTCACCTAGCTTTGAAAAACAACAGTAAAACTACCAATCGATCTGCCTCTGGTGACTTCAAGGATTAGAAGTTAGAAGTCTCGAAGTAACATAAGCCTACTAGCTGCAGCCGTTATCTGGAAGTGACTTGTTGTGGAAGTCTGTCTTTCTAAACCAGCCCTTGAACTACCGCCCAGCCGTAATACAATTGGTATTGTTCCTTTGGTCAGGAATCCAGCTTTTTTCAAGTCCAACTTGTGTGGGTTAAATGCCAAGGCAAAACGGTGATATGTTACAGGTGATGTGTTATATTAAGTTGAGTTAAAGAAAATTTATTGATTAAAACGTAAGAAAAAGTTAGCTCAACGTTAAACAGAAAATTTTATAATTTGGCAGTAAATCACATGTTCGTTCAACATCTGTAATTCGTCAGATGTAGTCGCACTACCACCTGTTGTAGGTGCTAAATCAATTTCATTATTGAAAATAAGGTTGGATTCCTCTCTTAAAGTTTTATTATTGTGAATTATTATGTAATCTTGCACATTAATAATAGCGTTTCATAACAATCAGCTTCGGTATATATAATTCTCTCAGATCAAATTAAAAGCTATTCGTTGACATCAGTGCAATTCGTCAATATATAATTGAATTTTAGCACATGCCATAAGAAAAAAGCGATATAAAATAAAATTGTTAAGCTATTATAAATAAAATCGTTGACCTTAAAGCAAGAACTAAAATAGCGTTCTTGATTCGTGAAAAAACAGAAAAAAAGAATTAGCTGTGTGCATAAACGTTGAAAAAGAAGTTTATTACTTTTTTTGTGGCCATTTGGTGGAACAGATGTACATTAAATTGTATGTACAAGGTAAGGGAAATCAATATTGTAAATTATTCGTTCGTATTCACACAAAGAAAATACCCTTTGTTGTGTCTGTTTCCACAATAGAACTCAACCATATTTATAAAATTTGAAGACAGACTTTTCTGATACATATTTTCTACTCGAAAAAGTATTCATTACAATGCCACCAAAAGCGGATCCCAGTTCCATCGATGATAGTGCTAGTTTGATGAAATCTTACAAGCAACAACGGTCAATTACAAAGGCAAATATTTCTAGAATTAAAACTAATTTGGAAAAGAAAAAAGATACTGTTACTGCTATTGAACGCATATATTAAAAATTTGATGGGGTATCAAAGTGAAATAGAGAAACTAGACAACTCTGACAAGAAACGAGGTGAGCTAGAAGAGATTTGTGTTAGTACAAAGTTATTGCTAAAATCGATGCTTGGGACTAATAGACGCCAAAGCTTGGATAACGAGACATTAAGTGGGTTCGTTCCAAATGTTAGTCATTTACCAGCTTTGAAAATTCCCAAGTTTAGTGGCAAATATGCCTACTGTAAGAATTTAATTTCCTCTTTCAACAGTTTGGTTCATAATGACCAGTCTTTCAGTAATTCAAAAATTGAATAATCTCATATGGTGTCTAAGCGATGATGCGCTGAGGACAGTAAAAGCATTCCAGGTAAACGAGGAAAATTACAAAAGTGCATTAGCAAGATTAGCAGACCGGTTCGACAATAAATGCTTAATTTTTCAGGACCACGTTAATGCCCTCTTTGATATCGAAAAAGTTGTCAAGCCAAGTGCCTCCGCACTTCGGCAGGTAGTTGATAACGAATCAGCCATACTTGACTCACTGTCACATTTGGGTACTGATAAAGATATAATGCACTCACTCGTCATTCATGTGGTAATGTCCAAGGTAGATCACACCTCTAGGACAAAATAGGATGAGCGACAAGATTTTAAGGAACTTCCAATGTGGGATGCATGTGCATCCGTGTTAATTCGAAGATGCCAGTTCTTAGAAGGGAACTCTGATAGAAAAAGTTGTCAGGAGAACGCTAGTAACGCTCATAGAATTGAAAAACGAGTTACATGGTCATCTTTTGCTTGCGCTCGGGCTAAAGTAGAAAGTTGCTTATATTGTTCCATAGATGGACATATTTTTGAAAAGTGTAAAAAGTTTAGTGCCTTGTTGGTATCGCAAAGATTCTCGTTAATTAAAAAGAATGGAATTTGTATAAATTGTTTAAGAAAATGGCATATGGATCCAATGTAACGAGCACAAATGTACAATTTGTGGTAAACCACATAATAGTCTTTTACATAGTCGATCTGATGTACGTTTAATTGACACACCTCAGTCGCTTGTTAAAAGAGAACGACATAATTTCGAGTATAATAACTACAATCCTTCAGACAATAATGGACCACATTGTAGTAATGTTTCGCAAAATTCAGTACCGCCTGAATACTTGCTTAGTATGTATTAGTAATGCGCAAAGTATGCACATGAGCTTACACTCCCATCAATTGATACTCGCCACTGCTGTAGTACTGGTAAAAAATCGTTATAATCAGTACGATCGAGCAAGAGTATTGTTAGATTCGTGTTCTCAAGTTGACAGAAGACTTTGCTCAGAAATTAAGACTGAAAAGAGAACAATGTTCGTTAAATATAGTAGGCGTTGGTGGTACTAGCCAACCAGCTTGTGCTATTTTGGAAAGCAAATTATCTATGCCAGCAAATATTCAGTTAGCTGATCCCTCGTTTTCGCAATCGATTTGTTGTTAGGTTGTGAGTACTTTTTAGATTTGTGGTCAATAGGCCAAATAAAACTTGGGCCGTCATTACCAACATTACAGAAAACTTTATTGGGATGGATAATATCAGAAAATGTGAAAACCGCTTTCCGAATAATGATTCAAATGTATGTAACGTGATTACTGAAAACCATACGTTCGATATGGTTTCTTTGGATAAGTTAGTTCAACAATTTTGGAAAGTTGAAGAAATTCCTAAGCGTTCCTTAATGACGGAGGAACAAAAATCTTGTGAAGAACACTTTAATGCAAATACAATTCGGCTATCAAATGGTAGATTTATTGTCAAATTGCCATTCAAAATTGATCCGTCTAAGCTAGGATCATCGTTCGACACCGCTCGGAGAAGATTTTTAGCCCTCGAGTGCAGGTTGAGTAGAATTTCTGAAACTAAGCAGATGTATAAGGACTGCATGAGAGAATATATACATCTTGGAGATATGTCCCTCGTTGATGATGATGTGTTGCATGGACCTCATTATGTTATTCCGCATCAATGTGTGTTGAGGCCCCACAATTCAACTACGAAGTTGAGAGTGGTGTTCGATGCGTCCACGCAAATGTCTCTGAATGATATTTTAATAGTTGGACCCACTATACATACTGACTTATTTTCGAATCTTCTGAAATTCTGTCTTCATAGATATGCTTTAACAGACGACATTACGAAAATGTACAGGCAAGTGTTGGTCCATAATGATGACACTAAATTCCAGTTGATCTTGTGGCATGAAAGTAGTGACCAGAAGATTCAGCTGTATAAATTAAATACGGTGACATATGGTACGTCCTCTGCTCCCTTTTTAGCTATGAGATGCTTAAAAGAAATCGGGTCTTTATATAAAGAGGCATATCCGTTTGGGTCATCTAGAATTATAGATGATTTCTATGTGGACGGCTTAATATCTGGCGCTAGTAATTTCGATGATTTAGAAAAGTTACGAATTGCGGTAACCGAAATTCTGAAATCATGTGGTTACTGCTTGACAAAGTGATATTCTAACCATCCTTTATACAATGATAAGTCTTCCGAAAAGTGTCTAAATTTTGACAATTCAGATGTCACGAGAATGCTTGGACTCACTTTCAAATTCGAAAATAGTTTCAGCCATGTAAGGCCCACAAAAAGAAATATTCTTTCAGTTTCCTCGAAACTTTTTCTTTTGCAAGAATTATGGAAGAAACATCTCGACTGGGATGAATCTATACCTCAGTCTTTGGACACTACTTGGTTGAATATAATGAAAGCATTGACAGAAAGCTACAAAATTGTCATCCCTAGGTTTGTGAGCAATAGCTCTGCAACGCATTGTGAAGTTCACGGGTTTTCGGATGCATCCAACAGTGCATATGGTTGCTACATTTACATAAGAGCCGAAAACCCAAATGGTATAACATGCAAACTATTGGTAGCCAAATCGAAGGTTGCTCCATTAAAGGTTAAATCGCTACCACGCCTTAAGCTTTGCGCAGCTCACTTACTTTCAAAACTGTGGCACGCTGTGAAACCGTTAGTACAACATTGGATTAGTAAGGTAACATTTTGGTCAGACTCCGAAATAGTCTTACATTGGTTACAAAGCCACCCGTCTTCACTATCCACATTTGTTGGGAATCGTATGAGTGAAATTCGAGAATGGACCGATGCACGATGTTGGCATAATGTGCCATTCAAAAATAATCCAGCAGACATTGTGTCGCGCGGAAGTGACGTAGATGATTTAATAGGATACATTTAGTTTACGGGTCCAAATTTTTTGTATCATCCTTCAGAGAGATGGCCGAAAAATCCTCATTTCAATTTATCTCCAGACTTGGTATCATTGGAAAAACGAAACTCACATGTCACGATATTGGCAACAGATCAATATGAACATTGTTTACTTGAGTTAATTAACAGTCACTCTTCATTTACAAAAAATAATAATGATATTTGCGTACGTAATCAGAGCTTTGAAAAAATTCAAAAGACGTGCTATTAGTTTAACGGATGGCACACTATCTGCGAAAGAACTAAACATATAATTTTTGAAGATGGTCGAACTGATACAGAGAACTGAACTTCGCAATGAACTAAAATTAGTTCGTTCTGAATGTATTCCAAGCTCTAGCATTCGCTCTTTGAGTCCATTAATACAGAAGTATGAGGAATATGGTATGACGTTTTGCCTTCTTCGCGTTGGCGGACGTTTGCTAAATGCTCCTCTAAACGATGAAATGAAATTCCCGTTATTGTTAAAAAAGGTTCACATTTTGTAAGATTGTATTTGGAACATTTACACAAAAGAAATTCCCATGCAGGTCCAAAGATATTGGTTACTCTTATGAGACAAAAAATTTGGTTAGTGAATGCATGAGAGGAAGCACGAAAACCAGTTCGCCATTGTATCGTCTGTTGTAGATAGAAACCGAAACTTTTCACACAAATAATGGGAAATTTGCTAAAGGATCGTGAGGTCATTCTGGATAAGCGGTGTACATCTTTGTGATCCGATTTATAATAGCACTAGGATTCGGGGCAGGGTTCCCATAAAAACATATATTGTTGTCTTTGTCTGCTTTGCTACCAAGGCAGTACATCTGGAAGCTGTATCTGATCTAATGACTGATACTTTTCTGTCTTGTTTATCTAGATTTGTAAGAAGGAGAGGTCTTCCGAAAAGGATGTGGTGCGACAACGGGACAAATTTTATAGGAGCCGCAAATCGTCTAATCTCGTAAACGGCCGTAGCAAAGGAAAAGCAGAAGATAGAAGCAGCCATGGCCGAGAAAGGAGTCGAATTACACTCTATACCCCACAGAGCTCCCCACTTCAGCGGGCTGTGGGAGGCTGCTGCAAAAATCGCCAAATATCATTTGCTAAGAACGGTGGGAAATAACCTAACTTTCGAAGAATTGATGACCGTATTGGTCGATGTAGAGGCCATGCTGAACTCACGCCCAATAGTTCCATTATCGAGCGATCCATGCGATGGGGAACCACTGACTCCAGGGCATCTAATAGTAGGGTCCTCTATGAAGGCTCTTCCCGATTGCAACTTGATTACAGACAAGCTCAATTGCTTAAAGCGGTTTCGAATATTATCGTCCCTAAAGGAACGTTTTCGGTCTGCATGGCAGAAAGATTATGTATTCCAGCAGCAGCAGAAAGTCAAATGGCATCAAGCCGCAAAAAACGAAAAAGTCGGAACCGTTGTAATCGTTCACGACGACAATATGCCACCACAAACATGGAGGATGGGAAGAATTGTTGCTGTGGAAAATGGTTCAGACGACAAGGTTCGAATTACCCAAGTGAAAACAAAACCCGGCGTATTTAGAAGACCCATCCACAAGCTTGCTCCCTTTCCAGTTGAAAACGAATCTGAATAGTCTGGCAATGAAAAGTAGCAGCCTGAAAAACAGCCGTGCAAGGGGCCGGTTTTAAATAAATTTATTAATCTTAGAATAAAATGTTTGATAAAAGATTTATCTGTCGACCAGTGTAAATTTGAAAATACGCCTATCTCGTAAAATCAGCAATATATCTTTTATATCATTTGTAGACTTTTCTTGACGTTTAGGTTGTAAGGAAGAGAAATACATACTGAATTAATAAATAATCTATAACCAATACTTAACATTAAGTAATAAGTATCGATACATACTGAATTGAAATCAGATCATTTTTGAAAGTCGTAGATCAAAGTCGTTCTAAACAACTAAAGTTGAAATCATTAGTTTCTATTAAATTGCTTCAATTGCTAAAATAAAGTTTGTTGAATTTGAATATTAAAATCTATTTCGAAGTTGTTTTTATTCAAAATCTAATTGAACAAAAATCATTGTTCAACAATTACAGTATTTCGAATTTATAATGATTTTATACTTTGACTTACGAGACAGATCATTTAAACATTTTATATTTTCCAAAATATGCAAAATTATAAAAAAACATAAGTTCATATCCGTATTCTAAGCTTTGTGACAAACAACAAAATTATAAAAATTACAATTTTTATATTCTGAACAAGTTAAAAATTTTTATTTGTTATAATACGGTTATTAATGCCGATTATAATAATATAAATACACATAAATTTAATTAAATTTTTTGCAACAATAAACTTTGTTTTTTAATTTTAGAGTTTTATGTTATATGTATATCAAAGCTAAGATTTTTATTTTTATTTTAATTTTTTTATCAGATCTAACGATTTATATGAAATATTAAGAAAAAGTAGTAATCTCAAAAAATCGTCAAGTATATGCGACACTGAATAAAAAATCGTTAATCGTCATTTTGGTAAATTTGATCTAAAAAATCGTTAAAATGACGAAAATTCGTCACCTTTAACAGCACTGAGCATATGTAAAACTAATTAGAAATGATCCAAATTTGCACTACTTCCGGATCGCGAATTCAACATTTTCATTAATGACTTCTTTGCAGTGTCTTTTTTTCCTGGGAATAAGGTTTAAAAAACAACGAATTGAATTTGAATTCATAGTAAAATTAACAAAAATTAATAATTTTGTTTTTGCAAAATAACAGCGTAAAATATTATTAATATATAAAACTGATATTAATAAGATTTAAAAAACAACGAATTGAATTTAATTCATAGTAAAATTAACAAAAAATAAATTATTTGTTTAAAAAAAGCTCTGAAAAAATTTTAAAAAGTATTGTCGTATCGACAGTAAAATATCGGCGATGCCGATGTATTGGAAAATTTGAAGTATCGCCGATATATCGGTATCGGTTACAACCCTAGTAAATACATGTATGCACACGTACATAGTATATAGATTCTTAAATCAGTAATTTCAACATAATTATAAATTTTATCTATTCTACTAAATAAAAACTTTTTTTATTAATTCTAATAATAATATCATATACATACCGTCACCTAAAATGCAAAATAACGTAACATCACTTTTCATAAGTTTACTGAAAAATCAAATAACTTTGTAAAATATAAAATATTTGAGATACAAAAGCAATTTTTTATTTATGAGCTCAAAATGCGATAGCCGATCTATTTTTGAAAAGAATTATTATTATTATTATTATTATTATTATTATTATTATTATTATTATTATTATTATTATTATTATTATTATTATTATTATTATTATTATTATTATTATTTAAGTTATGTGTGTTACGTTATTTTGAATTGTAAATTTCTGAAACAAAAAGACATATCATCAATGAAAGTATGTTTGTATTAAGTGAGAAACACACTTCAAATATAAAAAAATTAAATTTCTTTGGCAAATTACAGGCTCAATAGAATAATAAGATACACCACATGCTCATAAATGCAGCACTGCGCTGCAACAGCGAATTTAAATGTGTTTAAATGCTTCAATAAAAATAATAATCACACAAAAAATAGCATCAATAAGTTTGCGTTCACATATTCAAACAAGTTTACTGTTCTGATGCAGCGCAGGCAGTACTGCATTTAAGAACACTGGAAACATAAACCCCCATAAGCATAAAAAAATTAAATGTATTTGAAATGTATTTGAAGAAAATTTTGTATGAAAATTTTTAAATCAAATACATTTTAAACTAATTTAAAATTTTATGAATATGGAGGAAAGTCTTTTGTAGTCCAATGGGATCTAAATAATAATTATTAGCTTCTTCTATATAGTATAATTAGGCTTGCCACCCGTACTTTATTATAAAGTATTGTACGTTATTTCGGTTAATTGTACTCTATACTTTATGAGAACAATAAAGTACGCAAAAATACTTTACTTCGCATGATTTCATTTATCTATAATTCAAAATAGATTCAGGTTATATTAATCATTCAGGTTATATAGATCCTTTAAATCGAACCAGCTTTTGACTCTGGGAAGTATTCATCGAAAAACACATATGTACCGTTATCTGGAAATTACCGAAATGAAATTTTTTTCTTTCCTTTTCTCGCTTTAAGCATATCCTAATCACTCTAAAAAATGCACTAGAAACTTTATACATTTTGCTTGTAAGGTAGTGTAATGTTGTTGGCTTGCCTGAAACTAGTCTTGAACTTAAGACCTCAGGATTTGTAGCCAAACGCGCTAACCATTCAGCCAAAAACATTCAACCGTTTCTTCACCGAAACTCACTAGCGAAATTAGCAAGATTTTTTTTATTATTTATTGATAAAGCCTTAAAGTACCTGAATAAATGGTTTGATTTTAAAAACACAAACTTGCGTTATTAAACAAACTTTATGATCAGATGTACAGTTCTCAATGTTTTGCGGAATTATATACTGCAAGTAAATAGCAGCTAGTATTTAATAAGACTGATGATAATGTATCAAATTTGTATAAAGCAATTTCATTTTTACTTTCTACTCCTGCCACATCAGCATTCACAGAGAGAGTATTTTCTGTAATGAAGATCAAATGGTGTGACGAAAGAAGCAAAGCGTCTCTGAATCTGATAGAAAAAAATGAATTAATTATTTACTTTAATTTAAATACAGCCTGTAAAGATGCTGTGCAATTGCTTAGAAATGATAATTATTTGATAAAACGTGCGAAAAGCAATAAAATATGCGGGCTTAAATATAAAAATAAAGAGAAATAAATTGTACTTTATTTTATACTGTGTACTTTAATTGGTAAACAAAAACTTGGGAGCCCTAAGTATAATAGCTTTATTTAGTATGTTTAAGTAAATTTAAAAATTGTAAATGCGAAAATTTCGTCCTATTTTTGTTTATTTACCTTTTGAATCACATGTTCATGCTTACTGGTTTTTACTGGAAAAATCTGTTCAGTAAAAATTTTTAAATACTCGAACGCATCATTAACCATTTTGATTTTGTTTTTCACACTAACCAAATGATCAGTCGCATACAATGATAAAGACCTAGACTTACTTACGTCATTAAAAAATAAAAAAAAAACATTACAAAAGTGCGATTATAAGTCTTTTTGGTTTATGCAAATCATGTACTTGATGATACATTATTTTGAAATTTTATTATCACATCGTTATTTTTCACATATGGGTTGAAAAAAAATTTTGTAGACAAGTAGTTTCATCAAAAGAATCATAATCAGTCAAAAACGAGATTTTCAATTTTTTGATATGTTGTTTAGCATTTTAGGTGACGATATGTATGCATATGCACATAAGTTTTAAAAAATTCTTGATGTAAAATTTGTGTACGTTTACTTGACGATAAATCAAACCTCCCGGTTGGACAACTCGTCTAAGAGTACATTTTCATCAACGACTACTTAAGGAAAATTCAGCATTTGTCATGCACGATCAGTGATGTTATATGTAGGGAAAAAATCCCTATTCGTAGGGATTTTTGTCTAAAAAAAGGACAGATTTTTTCAAATCATTAAAATATAGGGATTTTTAAAAGTTCTAGTTTTTTCGTTATTTTATTACAGAATTTTTAGATTTTGGCCGATTTTGGTCCGTAATGGCTTAAAATTTTTGTATTGCATGATTCAATAAAATTATAAAAGTATGGATTTGTTTTATTATTTGTGGTACATAACAGCTTCCGAAATGACAAAAATTGGTTAAAAAAGTTAAACATTTTAGAAAATTTTGAGTTTTATCCATTATAACACCGTAATTTTTTATCCGATCAAAGCCTAATAGCCAATATTCGACGCGTAATTTAGTAAGTATATAACTCATTTTATTCGAAGAAGCCTTTGAGTTTGTATGGCGCTTTAAAGACGAGTGTGCATCGAAAAACACAAATGTACCGTCGTTATCTGGACAAATGCCGAAAAGCTTTTTTCGTGTTTACACATCCTAATTAGTAATACCTTTAAAAAATGCATTAGAAAATTTTAAACTTTCCAAAAATAAAAGTTTGTAAAACAGTACAATTCATATATGTGTCGATCGCTATAAAAACGGAATTTGTCTTTCGTAGGTGGAGAGTTAGCTACATTTCCTAAAACTAGATAAAATTCTGAAAATAGTGCAATATTTTTACCTCGAAATTCTAAAAATTTTTATAACAACTTTAAATAATTTTATATATGTACATATCAATGGCTTAACATAAAAAAGGCGTATCTCGATTTTTCCGAAATCGCATTTTTAGCGTTTTCTAGTAGTTTACATCCTTCTTAGAGAACTAAGAAAGTTGCAGCTCAGTTTTATCCTTCTCCTGAAAAATATCGAAAATTCGAGGCAAGCTTTTTTCGTACTAAGCCATATAAGTATATTATACATTAAACACAAAGGGGCTTATTTGCATTCATATATTGGGTAGTATGAATAAAAAAAGTATTTGCTTTTTACTTAAAAATTTTTTTAAAACACAAAATTCCGGATATTATTTCATATAAAATGAAGAATTTTTTGGCTTTAAAAAATTTTTTGAGTCAAAAGCAAATACTTTTTTTATTCATACTACCCATTATCATTTAAAAGTTATAGGGATTTTTGTAACGATAATTTTTTGGGCGCGTAGGGAAAAGTAGGGATTTTTCGGGCTGCGTAAAATGTTTTCAAAAAAGTATATAGCATCACTGTGCACGATATTTGTAGAATATGTGTAGTTTCTTTTAAGACAATCTAACAGAAACCGTACTCAAAGAATGGGTAAAAGAAAAACTACTCAACTAGTCATGCCAACTAGTTGGGAGATATTTTTCACGCTAGTCTTGCAATGTTCAATTTAAAATTTTGTATAATTTCGTTACAAAAAAATACACTACTCTTCGTATACCAGCAAATGGACTTCTTGTGGACATTGTCGCTCTGTCTGTCACCAGTTTGAATAATTTTGATGCTTGCTAAAACTGAGCGAAATTGAGCTGATGAAAAGTTCTGTTACAATGTCTATTAAAACTTCTTGAATTAAATACTCTCTGAGCGACAAATTCCTCAAATTGTTATTGTAGAACACGTGTAAAAAAGAATCAAACGTAAAAATGTAATGGATACATTTCTAAGGATGTTGTCATTTACATGGTCATTAATGAAAAGATGGGTAACAGTGTCGCTCCTGTTGCCATGTATGAACTTAGCGGCCATTTGTTCGAAAATGTCCTCACTGATCTGTTTGAGCTGTCACCAACAGGTCATCGACGCTTTAACATTCTCATGCATCGGTCTTGCAAGATGTCTGAAAGATATGGCCAACCGTGCTATTTAAATTTTCCATCAAGCGTCGTCGATGTCAGATATGTATACTAACAATTGTTCCTCCTACTACATATAAACATGCTTGTTAAGCATTTTGATCATGTCTGGATCCCTTTAGTTAATAGTATAGTATGTAAGTATGTATTAAATTTTATTTTTAATAATGGAAGATTTATATTATTGTCGAAAATTATTTAGCAAGTATAGTTAATAATATTCAGCCATGTTACAGATTTCAATTCCGTTCGAAAAAGGAATTCAATCCACCACTTTTTTGTAGCAGCTGGTATCTGGAAAAGAAATTGAAAACACGAAATAGTGTCAGATGTAACCAGTTTTTTGGGGGCGCTGGTGTATGCTCCGTCAACGGCTCGCCGTCTTGGGGTAGATTAAATTCCGTTTTCGAACAGAATTGAACTCTTTGACATGGCCGATAATTTAGGTATTTGCTGTTTGCAAGAATAAGTGCCAAACAAATACCTAACTATTTTTTATTTTTTAAGCTACAAAAGCATCAGTATCGATAAGAATGCACAAATGAACGTTTAAATAAAAGCGTATGACATACATAATTCAATCACGTTTATTACTGTTTACTGATGTTTTGGAAGAACTTATTGATTTCAATTTCGAATACTTAGGTTCCGTTGACGCAGCAGCTTTCAAAACATCTGTATGAGCGTTGGGATAAATAGCAAATAAAGATAGTTGTATCGAACCGAGAAGCAGTAAGAACACATTTTGGTACTGAAAAGGAAATTTATAATAAATTATTTTAAATTGTTTTACTTTTTAATTTACCGTTAATATTTTATTACGGATTGAAATCCCATAGACTGCCAAGACGCTGCTACGATGGTACCAGACAATATTATGGGAAACGGTAGACCTTCAGTACTTTTCTTTTTAATAATTTCTCCTAGACTCAAAAGCGGCATACCTACTAAAGTTACTAAAATGCCGGTGATTAACATACCAAAGCGAAACTCTATTTTGGCCTGATCTTCGAAATTTGAATAGGCCAAGCAAACCGTTGTAAAGATAGCAGCTAGTCCCACCTTTGACCAAATTTTCGATTTAAAAGGTCCAGAGGCGTACCAGTAGAAAATCACCGTAAATATAACGTTAATAGCAAATCCAATTACGTTAAATTTAATCATGGCTTGGTCGCCCATTAGAGTGCCCATTTTTAAACTTAAACTTGTTCTGAAATTATTACAAGAAGTTGTTATTTTAATTGCTATAAAGAAAAATGAAAATATTATATCAGTAGTATATGAAAATATTATATCAGTAGTAGGGAACTGGGGACGCGGCGGCAATTAAAATTTTAAAATTTGGGTAATTAAAATTTGAAATTTTGAAATTTTAATTGTTAAATAAACAAATGTATAATTTGATACCCGTGGGAAAAAAACGAAAGTGCCCTGTAGGCAAAATGTGTATAGTGAAGATTGTGAAAAATTATAGTGTGGGTAATGCTTTTTGGTGTTATAGAAATTTAGGGTGTTGTTCTTATGGGGTGATATTGAGACATTGGGTAGTGAGTTTGGAGCTTGAAAGTATTGGCTTAGTAGAGACAATGTGATTCTTATGGGGTGATAATGAGACATTGGGTAGTGAGTTTGGAGCTTGAAAGTATTGGCTCAGTATAGACAATGTGGTTCTTATTAGGTGATATTGAGACATTGGGTAGTGTTTTAGATTATATGTGGAAATAAAGAGTTTTCCTTCTTTTAATTTTTTAATAGTCTCTTTGAAAATGAGTTGGAAAGAGAAATATGTATATTCTATACCCTCTATTCTAGAAGGATTATAGGAAAATGGAGAAGGATATAAGAGGAGGAAAAATAATATTGAATTTTATTCACTTTGTAGCTAAATATTTAGGAAAAAATTATCAGTATCGACGAATCCTTTGAAAAAGTAAGCAGCAACAAAATTTATACGGAATATTAACAAAATTAGTCAAACAAGAAGGAGTCTAAATAAATTCATATCAGATTTTGATAACTTTAGACTATACGATCATTGGGAAATGAACATATTTTTCCAAAATATGCTGGACGAGAATGATGAATTTGATATTATGGAAGATGAAGACAACACAGAAGGACATTTCAAATGCTGTCCCTGGTACGATCCGAATTGTGAGGAAGGACCTGATACTTGTAGGTGCTCGATATACTTTCTACGAAAAGCTATATTAGAAAATTTAATGGAATCGTATTATGCAATGTTTCAACCATTATAATTAAATTTAAAAAATAAAATAAAAAAAGAAAATATTCATTGTCTTGTATTATTCTTTCTAAAGGATAATTAGGAATCATCTTTTCCTTAGGAATATAACAGAAATTTGTGAGTTAAAAATTGATTGAATAACTTTGACTTTGTAAAATGTTTAAAGAAAAAACTTAATATAATTTCATAATGATGTGAAATTCAAATTCAAGAAATACACAAATCAAATCAAGATTATGCAGGATCTAAGAGTACAGTTAAGTTAAACTTATAAACAAACAAAAATTTGCAAGTAAGCAAAAAACTTGAGAAGAATGGTGTTGATCCAACAAGAATTGTTGTCTCTGCTAGCAGAGCAGTTCCTCATGCTCAGACAACGTCAAAGTTTTTTCTATTCGATGACGTCAGGGCTGCCTATAGGCAGCCGCTAAAGCACACAACCTTTTAGCTATATTCTTTCATTCACACACACTATTTCAAAATCTTTTTTCCGACGGGATTCTTTAATAAAAATTTTTTGCTAAAATGAATTTTTATCTAATAATCGATGGCGGATATTGAAACAAATATTCTTCCTTAACCTATTCAATTACCCTAGAGAGAGAAAAGAACCTGTCACAAGACAGGTCACGTGACTGGTTCGCCAAGGGGTCAATTGACATAATTAAGAGACCCAGTGATAGGTTCTAGACCAAAACTTAAGCTACTTGTCATGTGATGGGGTCTTAATTAGGGATGTAACCGATACCGATACCGATATATCGGCGATACTTCAGATTTTCCGATACATCGATATCGGCGATATTTTACTGTCGATACGACGATACTTTTAAAATTTTGTTCCGAGTTTTTTTTTTAATTATTTATTTTTTGTTAATTTTAAAGTACATTTCGTTATTTTTTAAATCTTATTAATATCAATTTTTAAAATTAATAATATTTTGCGCTGTTATTTTGTAAAAAATAATTTATTTTTTGGTAATTTTGCCATGAATTCAAATTCAATTCCTTGTTTTTCAAATCTTATTCCCAGCGAAAAAAAAGACACAAGACTTATTGTAATCGCTATAAAATACGCTTTATATGAAAATATAAAAATGGGTAGGTTTTCAAGCAAATTGTTGCAAAAAAATACGCAAAATTTAAAAAAATCGGAATAAAATAAAAAATTTTCTTTTTTTTAACGATATTTACATGAAATATAAGTCAAAAAATCTTTTAAATATGCACGGAAAGCTTAAGTCCTCCTCTATTTGACACTGTTTAAAAATTGAAAATCGGTGCAGAAACAACGCAGTGAAATTCTTTTTGTCCGTGAAGTCCCAAAAATCGTTTTTTTAAATCGATAACTTCCGACTTTGAGGGTGTATTGCAATTTTTAAAATGGCAAAATGATCTACTCAACTAGACCTACAAGCCTCACGAAGTCGTTTTTCACGATTAAAATAACATGACAGTTTGAAACAGCGTGTAATTAAGCCATTAAGTTATTTAGAAGAATATTAGTTTATAAATGTCCTGAAAAAAATCGAAATTTTAAAAAGCATGGCGAGTATTTTTTTTTAAATTATAAAGAAGTTACAAATTTTTACTTGCTAGACTACTAAATATCTGCTCATTTTTTATATAGATTCTTTGGAAGCAATGAAAATGTAGTTCCTTAAAAATTACTTCCAAATTTTTATACTGAGCAAATATTAATTTTAAATATTACACTGTAATTTTGTGTAATAAAAAAATTGCCCTTCTCGAGTTTTGTTAATCTAAACTTGAACTCAATTTTAATATTCGTATCGGTATCGGAATCGGCGATATTTATTTTTAAGTATCGGTATCGGATCGGCAAAACGGCGTATCGTTACATCCCTAGTCTTAATACTAGTTAAATTACTGTACTATAAACAAATGATTTTAATTTGGAACAAAATCTGCTGTATAATGAAGGAATTTTCCTATCATTTTTGTTCTAGTTTTGTGATTATTTTCACCGGTTACAAATCAGGAAGATTTTGTACCATTCCCTTTTGCACTAGTCATACAACAAGTACATTCAAAACAATTGGTATAACATTTCCCTAAGAGCTCTATGTGTTTTATTTGAAATGAATCCTTGTTTTTTTTTTTTTTTTAACAAACACAACCCGTGAAGCGATTAGCTTGTCTGCGGAAAACACCCAGGGTCTATGGCGGGAATCGAACCCACAACCTCTGGACTGACAGGCTAGCATAGCTACCACTCAGCCACAGAGGCACTCAATACATTGTTAGATATTTTAAAGTTAGTGAGCTACATCTTATATATAAATAGACCACACAATTTTGTCGTACACTTTTAAGTATCTTATTGTCCACTAATTATAAACCATTTTGACAATTGTGTAATCTTGATGGTATTTTAAGTCTAATCTAATAACAATTAAGATGTTAAATTTCTATGGGTCTAATCTAATATGTATCCAAATGTTTGTAAATGATGTAAGCTTCCCTTACATCATCTAAATTAAAATTTTATGAATCTTCAACCAATGTAGAATGGAATATGGAGGTAATAACATATACCATAGTCATACAAGTTGTTTACAACTAAATAACTTAGATAATTAGATTTATTTGTAAAGCCCTGTGTTACATCATAGTACTACATTTGAATGTAGTACATACTTTTCCGATATATTCATAATCATCCACAATATATGACTCATTAGTAATAATTTCTTTGAAACTAATTCAGATGATTACACGAGGAGATATTTGTACATATAATTAAGTAGAATTCATTGACAATTCAGTTATTTTGTTAGCAACGTCATCATATCAACCATCATGGTATAAAAAACCTTCTAGTGTGTTCGAACTTGATGACTTGATAATATAAATTAAAATTAGTCTATACAATATAGTTTAGTAATGCGTTTTCATAGTTCACTATAATATTTTTAATATGAATATGCATAGATACATTATTATTTAAAAATTCTCTTATAAATATTCTAAATATGCATGTATATATAGTACATATGTATAATGTTGAATTAAACGAATACTTAATATGATAACTGTAAGCAAATGGAATATTCTTTTACAGTTATCTAACAATATTTGAGTTTGGTATATTCACTAATTCCTAAATACAATCGAAATCTGTACATGTATACTATAAAAGGCCTATATATTTGCTTTTTTAAGTTCTCCCTTATGTTTTTATTAAGACTATCCCATTATGGTATTGAATTAAGCACATGAATCTAATGGGAATATTTTGGTAGTTGACTTCTTATCAACCTGTAATTTAATAATATTCAAAAAGATATCGAGTAATAATATTCCGAAATATATCTACAATTAAATTGAATTTTCAAGGATATGTGTAGTAATATGAGTTTTAAAAATAGTACGTATTTGTATATTCAGTTTCGGTATGGAATTAGTCAACATATTTTACAGAATCTCATTCATAATAATAATTTGAATTTACATTAATTCAAATAATTAAACTAGAAAGTCTAAATAATTACTTTCATCTTAGATTTTGCATTTATTTGTATCAAAATGTAAAGAAATATCTTTGTATATCAAATAAACTCATTAAAATTATTAAAAATATCGGATGTGAAAGTGATAGAAATAACTAATGTTCCTGTCTTCCATGTATAGGTATAAGCATTCAAATTAAAGAACACCAAACATGTAATAAGTATATTGATAGACCTTTCGCCCTCAAAAATATAACCGCCGAATACTAAAACAATTTCCTGAGTCATGAAAACCTCCCATGACTTCCTCCCAAAAAAATTAATCTTCTGGTCCTCGTGTAGAGCTCATTGTAAAACAATCACACATAGTGATAAAAAATAGTGATGTACATGCACAACAATTACCACTACAAGCTCAAAACTATACAATCTTTATCTGTACAGTTCAAATGATAAAGAAAAATATCCAAGTCGGCAGAATTAAGAATATGTACATACAAAAATTTTAAAAGAAAAATTAATATGTACAACCTCAAAAATAAATTTATATACATACATACATAAACAACAACCTACAAAATAGCAAAATTTATATAGATACTAGATCGATCACAACAGACATATATCGTATACACACACCCAACCCAACACACACCTACAAAAAAGTGATGACGTAATACTCATACACAAACATAACATATAATAAAATTTCATACTATGTATTGGTCCCAAAATATTGAACAACTGAAATGCACTTGTACATAAAAAAAACTCTGCAAACAAAATACATATTTCAAATAAAATATATCAGCATATTTATTAGCTACACACAACTACAAATCCAAACGATCATGCGAATATTTTGCAACAAAAAAACAAAAGTTCTCACTTGAAAAAAATTAATACAAACATAGAGCAAACACTTATTTGTATGTATGGACATGCATACATCAAATAAATTTGCAGATGTACATAAGTATGTACACATATTGTCAAATTTCATACCCGTGCGATTGCGTACTCAGAACATTTAGTATAACTTAACACAGCTCCTCCCCTCTCACACTTCCATAACCACATAACGAAAATTTACCAACTGTTTACCAACCGACTGACGTTGAGTCAAAAATGGACGGACATGGTTAAATAAATAGAAACCAAACATTTTAAAACTTTATATATAAACAAATTGAATTTAACATACATATGTACATAGAACAAAGATAAGCTTGACAAAATAAAAAAAATTAATCGTCCACAGTATTATAAAACACAGATGTAAATAAACGGATTTTAGCATAAACATATAAAAAATAGGGAAGGTCACATACATGAGAATATTTTATACTACATATTCAACAAATAAACAAATCAAACTATTTTAACAACATACCTCCAAATCATGGACAGACTCAAATTCATACATTCAGACATATAGAAATTCCCACAGACAGACAGAAATTCTCACGCCACCTCATACTTACACTAACAAATTGAAAAAAACATCAAGCTATGAACATCACACATACACAAATATATATTCTCACGGACAGACATCAATCCACATGTAGAAATATGATGAAATTCATATACATAGCAACAGCAAGAATTCGCAAGATCAGCACAAAATCAAGGACAACACATTATAAAATTCAAATTGCGTAATATTGTGAAATTTAAATTTGACCTATCAAACACAAAAAAAATAAAAGAGAATTGTAATATGTACATACATTCAGACATAAAAACAACCTCACATATACATACCTACATATATAAACAACGACTCACAAACAAAAAATTTATACAGATACTAGATCGACCACAACGTACATAGGTCACATAGACACACTCACACAACACAGACATACACATATATCTTTTTTCGCATATCAAATTAAACTTTTGTTTATTTAACAATTAAAATTTCAAATTTTAATTACCCAAATTATAAAACTTCGGCAAAACTCCAAAGGAATATTTTGAGTGAATTTTTTGCAATGTCGCCCTACAGTGGAGTAGAATGTTCAAAGAAATATAAAAGATGGGCAGACATCAAACCACATGTACAGACTCTTAATATAAACACAACCTTTAACCAACACCCACCAACAAACAAAAATTAGGATGATGACTCATTCTCCAACACATCCACCTGAATAAACAAAAACATCAACAATATTAAGCATGCATATTTAACGTAAACAAACATTTCAGACCATCTGTCATACTAAGAATCACAGCTACAAATCCAAACGATCATGCGATTATTTCATGCAAAAAAAAAATATTATAAACAAAAAGCAAACGCATATTGTATGTACATATGTATATGCATTCATATTAATTGGAACTTAACACCCAAACGATCATGCGATTATTTCATGCAAAAAATAAATAAAAAAATATAAAAAAAAGCAAACGCATATTGTATGTACGTATGTATATGCATACATATTAATTGGAACTTAACACCCCCCCCCCCCCTATAACACTTCCATAACCACATTCTCTAAATATACAAACCCTCCACAGTAGCAGTGAACTGGGGACATGGCCCCAATTAAAATTTTAAAATTTGGGTAATTAAAATTTGAAATTTTGGTAAAATGTTGGTAAAAAATTGTGATGAATTATTATTGAGTTAAAGTGTTAGTGTGAAATTATATTATAGATAATGTTTTGTGTTATATGAATTTCGGATATGGGTGTATCTGTGGGTGAGTGGGGTTCGATACCTACCATAGATCCTGGATGTTTTCCGTTGCTTCGTGGGTTGTGGTTGTGTTGAGATAGTGACCTAGGAACAATTGGCTTAGTATAGACAATGTGGTTCTAATGCAGTGATATTGAAACATTGGGTAGTGAGTTTGGAGCTTGAAAGTATTGGCTTAGTATCAACAATGTGGTTCTTATGGGGTCATATTGAGAGATTGGGTAGTGTTTTAGATTATATGTGGAAATAAAGAGTGTAGACAAGTTTGGTGACAACGTCACCAAACTTGTAGATAAAAAAGTCGACTTGGGTTCCTACGGGGTTTATTGTGTCGCTATTATTATTTTTTTGTTCTTGATAATTTTTTGTGGTGCTTGTGTTTACATTTACTTTGTGCATGGCTGTGGGTGCTTGAATATGTGGGGGATGGGGGTGTGTGTGTGTGTATGTGTGTGTGTTTCTTTTTTCTTATCTTTAGATTTGTGAAGAATGTGTGTATGTCGTTTCAAATGTCCGTCTTGGTTATTTCTTAGGATAATAATTTCATTATTTGTTTTGCGGAATCATGTTTATGGCTTTGTTTATTCAGCTGCACATTTTTTGAGAATGAGTCATCATTTGAAATGTCCGTCCACCAATTGACTGGTGGAGGGTTTGTATATTTTCAGAATGTGATTATGGAAGTGTGAGAGGGGGGTTGTTAAGAATGTGGTTATGGAAATGTTAGAGGGGGGTTGTTAAGTTCCAATTAATATACATACGTACATACAATAAGCGTTTGCTTTTTGTTTATAATATTTTTTATGTCAAGTGGGGGGTATTTGTTTTTTGCATCAAATAATCGCAAGATCGTTTGGATTTGTAGCTGTGTTGCTTAGTATGACAGATGGTCTGAAATGTTTGTTTACGTTAAATATGCATGCTTAATCTTGTTGATGTTTTTGTTTATTCAGGTGGATGTGTTGGAGAATGAGTCATCATCCTAATTTTTTGTTTGTTGGTGGGGATTGGTTAGAGGTTGTGTTTACATTAAGAGTCTGCACATGTGGATTGATGTCTACCCATCTTGTATATTTCTTTGAACATTCTACCCCACAGTAGGGCGACATTGCACAAAATTCACTCAAAATATTCCTTTGAAGTTTTGCCGAAGTTTTAAAATTTGAGTAATTAAAATTTGAAATTTTAATTGTTAAATAAACAAATAAACAAATGTGTATGTCTGTTTCTGTGTTGTGTGAGTGTGTCTATGTGATGTATGTACGTTGTGATCGATCTAGTTTCTGTATAAATTTTGTTGTTTGTGAGTTGTTGTTTATATATGTGAGGTTGTTTTTATGTCTGGATGTATGTACATCTCTTTCTCTTTTATTATTTTTGTGTTTGATAGGTCAAATTTGAATTTCACAATATTACGCAATTTGAATTTTACAATTCTTGCTGTTGCTATGTATATAAATTTAATCATATTTCTACATCTGGATTGATGTCTGTCCGTGAGAATATATATTTGTGTATGTGAGATGTTCATAGCTTGATGTTTTTCAATTTGTTAGTGTAAGTATGGAGCGCGTGAGAATTTCTGTCTGTCTGTGGGAATTTCTATATGTCTGAATGTATGAATTTGAGTCTGTCCATGATTTGGAGGTATGTTGTTAAAATAGTTTGAATTGTTTTTTGTAGGCGCCATGTGATGTACATATGTAGTATAAAATGTTCTCATGTATGTGACCTTGCCTATTTTTTATATGTTTATGCTAAAATCCGTTTGATTACATCTGTGTTTTATAATACTGTGGACGATGACATTTTTTTATTTTGTCAATCTTATCTTTGTTCTATGTATGTTAAATTCAATTTGTTTATATTTAAAGTTTTAAAATGTTTTGTTTCTATTTATTTCAGAGTGTCCGTCCATTTTTGACTCAACGTCAGTCGGTTGGTGAACGGTTTGTATATTTTCATTATGTGGTTATGGAAGTGTGAGAGGGGAGAAGGAGCTCTGTTAAGTTCTACTAAATGTTCTGAGTACGCAATCGCATGGGCATGAAATTTGCCAATATGTGTACATACTTATGTACATATCTACAAATTTATTTGATGTATACAAATAAGTGCTCTATGTTTGTATTAATTTTTTTCAAGTGAGAACTTTTGTTTTTTTGTTGCAAAATATTCGCATGATCGTTTGGATTTGTAGTTGTGTGTAGCTAATAAATATGCTGATATATTTTATTTGAAATATGTATTTTGTTTGCAGAGGTTTTTTTATGTACAAGTGCATTTCAGTTGTTCAATATTATGGGACCATAGTATTGATAACCAGAGTTTTTGAATAGGGTTAATAAACTTTTGATGGATATTTTGATTTCTTTATTTTAATGTAACAATTGTAGATAGATGTTAAGGTGACATTATTATTTTATGGGGTTTTTTCTGTCCGACAATTGCTTCTTTGGTGAGACGAAGGTGTCGTTATGGCACCTTCGTTTATTTATTTAAGAAACAGTGTTTCGTATTGCTAGACAAAGGAATTTGAATTGCACAATACATCGTGTTTAAAAATGGATTTAAATAAACATTTGTTCATATTATTTACACTTTTTTCATATCAATTTATCTTGAAATCCTCTAAAAGTATTATTTAATTATTTGAAATTTTGTTTATTCTATAATTCGTTATATTTTTTATAATTACCAAAAATATCTACCTTGAATTTCTTCTATTGTGAATTGTAATGTAGCTAATCGTAACTTAACGAAAAAGAATATCTTTGTAGCCTAACGGGTTTCATTTTTTGTATCATTAAACAAATCATCGTATTAATAAAATACTTTTGTTTCATCACTCGAACGAACAAGAACGAGCAAATAAATCCCTTCTCTTTTTAATAAAATATGTAAGTTGGTTTGGAAAAATCTTGGTGTTGTATTTTATTTCTCAACAGGTTCAGGTATCCCCCTCCTGAGGTTTCCCTTCCACACCCATTGTGCCTGAAGCAAGAAGCTCACCAAATACAGAAGGCGTAGGGGTTTGGTGTTAGGAACACTGATCTCCGTCCAACCAACGTGGTATTTACTTCTCGCTAATTCGTTGCTCAGAATCCCCCACTCCATTGCTCACTAATATAATTACCCAGGTAACCAATCCCGTACCAACGAACATATGTACATTAGGGGAACAACTTTTTGAATTTTTTGAAGAAAAAAAATTTACATGGCATAACACGATGAGGAATAGTAAAAAAATGATAACTGCGTTTTTAGTTTTTCGATTTATTTCAAAAACTTCACGCAGAATTTAAATTGAAAATTCGTATGCAAATTTCATACATATGCCAAGAAAAAACACCATATGAGATTATGTTCTTTTCTTTATGTCTGTTTTGTTTTGCTCTTCTTCTGTTATTTATCGTATTTTTGCATATGACAAAAGTACATAACGGTAAATTTGAGTAAATGCTTTATGAATGATTGAAACTTCGTATAAGCGTCGCGCCAGTTGCTTTTATTTAGCTGTCGATCTCTCATTCAGTGCGTGGCGGCTTGAGTGAAAGTGTCTTTTTTAATTAACAATGTCTTTTAAAAAAAAGTGGTGCTGAAGTTTTAAAAAATTCAAAAAAATGGGAAAACAATTTAATAACATTTGAAAAATCTAAGAATAAGAGAAGAGAAATCAATAACATTGAAAACCCCTTGAGTGAATTGTGTAAGATTCCAAAAAAGACCGTGATTATAGGAAGGTATAATGAATTAGCAAAAACGGAGAAATTTAAAAAGAAAAGATGCCAGATTATTACAAACGAAATGATTGTATTGTGGTCGAAACTAAACTTTCCGAGCATAACACGTATAGCTGCAGAACGGAAGATAACAAAAGTTTTAAATGATTATTCAACATTTTTAAAACTCCCGGATGGCAGAAATGTTACAATGACGTTCAACAAGTTATGTGATATAACTGATTTAAATGGTGTCTGGCTAGGAACTGAGGACAAAAAGTTGTATGAACTCCAAACAACTACAAATGGAGAAGTTGGGTACACGACAGCTAAAGCAGTTAATGTGCATCCCTCCAAAGCTGCCCTTTCAAGAAAAAATGTTCAAAGCACCTCGTGTTTAAATAAAGTGGCGCTCAACACGTCAACATCATCAGCTGAATCTGTCGAGCAATCACATTCTCCACCTGTTGGTGAATATAAAGCTCCTCTTCCAAGAAAAAGAAATGCGAAGTGTTCAACAAAAGCAGCAGTGACAATGGTAACAACAGCCCATGTAAGCACCAAAAATGCCGCTAAAATATGCAAAGAATTGTCCAAAGAAGGAATAAATATAGCAACACCAACACAAGCAGGTATTCACAAAGCGATGATTAAAGCAGCGCTGAACTTGGAAAAAAATTATAAGAATTCCTTAAGAGATGACATTTGGTGTATTCATTTCGACGGCAAGAAATTTGGGAAGAAAGAAGTGCAGGCCGTTGTGTTAACAAATGAAACTAAGGAAGTAAGAGTAGCGGCAATGGTTCTTGAAAACGGGAAAAGTTTGTCAATTTTTGAAGGTTTCTATTTAATAATATATTTTTAGAGCATTAATTAACTTTCTATAACTTTTTTAAGGAATAAGGAATGTCTTGGATAAATTTAACCTTTGGAATTCCATAAAAATGATTGTTAGTGACACAACAAACGTTAATACAGGGGTTAAAAGTGGAGTTGTTCGTTTACTGCAGAATTGTTTTAAGGAAAAACATTTGTCCCCACCGCAGTATATTGGATGCCAACATCATGTATTAGATTTAATTTTGAAGCATGTGATGAATGAGTTACTAAGTGGAAAGTCGACATCGCCATAGCTATGTACATTGTACATAGCTATCGTTCTATTTATGAACATAGTGGTTTTAGTTTTGTATAAAAAACCCCCCTCTCAATACAGAATTAAACATGGTCCTTTTTGAACCTCCAGTTCCAGCTATCAAGGTCAACCTGTCAAAATTACAGTCCTAAAAACTCACTCTCTTCATAAAAAACGAAAAACGGAAGAAATACATACACAAATCTTTATAAGCAGTCAGTTCTAATTTTTATGCGTTAAACTCAACAGGTACATACACCTTAAACGGAAAATTAGTGGAAAACAATTAATAAAATCAAAAGAAGTGACTGCAACAAATTTAAAACAGAAAAACTTTAACAAAAATAAATTAAAACAATAAAAAATTTAAAACACTTAAAATTACTTAAAATTAAAAACGTTTGAACAGTTTACAACTACAAAAAAAAAGTAGAATTTTAAAGTCAAATACATAACAAAATCAAATTTGACATTAAAACACAACTTTCATACATACATGCATATGTATGTATATATGTACGTATGTAGCCACAAAAAACAGTGAAAGTGTATAAAAATACCAAAATTTAACAGAATATTGCCATTGTATACATATGTACTTTTTTTACATAAAAGGTGGAGTACATAATGGGGGAAGTTTAGTGCTGAAATCTTGCAGAAAAATTAAAAGACGGTTTGGTGAATAAATAGTATAAACATAACTTTAATTTAAAAAAAAGAATAATTGGTAATTAAACAAATCCAACGATACAATTTTCATAAAAAGTCATTTTAAACAAAAAGAATACGTACTAAACAGTAAAATTTAAACCGTTAAAATTACAAAAATATGTACATACTTGCGTACATATGTATGTATATAATTATATAACGTACAAAGATTTCTAACATACATAATAACAATCTACATATAAAAACCAACAACACAAAAGTTCTTAAAAGTAAAGTTTTTGGCAAAAATACAAAAACAAAATACACCAAAACAAAATACCGCAACTTGATTACATTTTGTTAGTGGAAAAAACCACCACCTTTTTGTGAAGATTACTCTTTGTGTTCAAATTTGCAGCATATTTCTCATTAATAAGTGATACTCTCCGTAAATTTCTCTTAAAAATAAAAGCAAAACAAGTGGTAATTACAAATCTGCAAACATTGAATTCTACAAAGATCGTTTCTCTAACCAAAGATACTACAGCTACATACATACAAATACAAAGGAATAGAAGCAGCAAAGCACATAATTACATTACCAAGGTACGGCAGTTAAATTTTTTTACAAGGTACGTAAAAGATTACGAAATTAAAAATTATGTATATTCATTTCCCTCTCATCACACTCACAAATAAAAACAACAAAAGTTTTTGAAATAAAACTGGAAATTTGTTTGGCATTTGCATATAAAGAGGGCTGCCAGATTGGCATATATATTTTTGGTATTTAAAAGCCGGCAATGAAATCGTGTGTTACCTGGATATTACAAAATGGATATTCCTTTTGGTAGTAATTAAAATATAGAAAGTTTAAACTGAAATCCCCAATTTAAATTCGCAAATCCCCGCGAATACATAAACATTAAAGTATTTAAGGCCTACATTAAACGACGCGAATCCCAGCGAGCGTTTAATAAAAATATTAAATTCCCGATTTAAATTCGCAAATCCCCGCGAACATATAAAGTTTTTGCAGTATTTACCCCTTAGATTAAACGTCGCGAATCCCAGCGAGCGTTTAATAAAAATATTAATTCCCGATTTAAATTCGCAAATCCCCGCGAATATATAAAGTTTTTGCAGTATTTAGCCCTTAAATTAAACGTCGCGAATCCCAGCGAGCGTTTAATAAAAATATTAAATTTCCGACTTAAATTCGCAAATCCCCGCGAATAATCCATTTAAGAAAATTGCTAGTTAATCCTGAAATAATATTTTGCCAACGAAACTAGGTTTTAATTAAATTCGTAAATCCCAGCGCACATTTAATATCATACTAAAGTTAAATTGCCCCAAAACTCCCAGAGTTTTTAAACTATTAATTAGGACTTGCGAATTTATTTATAATTTTATATAAATCTCTTTATAATTTCTGTATCCTTTTCTCGGAAAGAGCGTTGATTTTAAAGAGTTTTTTTATTTAACTCTGAAGTCAAGTCAAAAAGTACCCTAAACAATTTCATACATCGATCATTACTGATATCCCCTCGCATCACCTTTTCGTCTCATACTCTTTATTATTCTCGTAATAAAAATTCAGATAAAAGACAATAGTTTAATCTATAAGTAAAAATCTCAAGTTATAATTAAATTTTGAAAATTCCCAGCAAGCATTTTAATCTCATACCGTAAACTATAGAAACTTTATTGTACGGTTCTCCAACTATGGTTGAAGAATTTACATTTTACTCCGACGATTTGATTCAATTCTGTGCGGTATTCGATGGGGTTCCACCTGAGGAACTCACTGACTCAGTCATAGAAGTTAATCTTCAAGATTTGAGCGAGCGGTGGGCCAATGTCCTCAAGTCGTATAGAGCCTTCTGCCTCGATAAATCGGAGAACCCTGAAAAAGACCTTATAACATCTGTCCAAGGGAAATACATGGCATGTACGCGAGATTTCCACAAATGTAAAGCAAAAATAATAGATTTGCAAAGAGCATTTATAGTTAATGCACCCATTCAGATTATTGGGTCCACTAGCGAAACCTCTTTTGCTCACGTAAGCGTACCCCCATGTGATACAGACGTATTTTACGGTGGATATGAAGAATGGCCGTCCTTCCCTGACATGTTCACCGCCGTCTATATTGATCATCCCCGAATTCCCCAGTGCAAAAGCTCTATTATCTTAGAATAAAAGTTCAAGGGCAAGCTGGCGCAATTATAAGAAAATACAAGCTATGTTCCGATAACTTTTCGCTCGCGTGGGATGCGTTGAAGGATCGATATGAAAACCAGCGTATCTTGGTAGAAAACCAACTAAAAATACTTCTGAACCTATCTCCGATTACAGAAGAAAGTAGTAAAGCTTTGCAGGCTATTCAAAGTACCATAAACGACTGCCTCGCAGCAATTAAAGCTCAGGATGTCCCAACAGACCAATGGGACCCCTTCATAATTATATTGCGTGCCAGTAAACTTCCTATTGAAACTCTTTCTTTGTGGGAACAATCGCTAGAATCTCACAAAAAACTTGTTAAATGGGACAAGATGGACAAATTTCTTTCCCATAGGTGTGAAGTCGTTGAACAGTTGGAATCCCGAAATCAAAGCTCTCCATCTAATGTAAAAAGGAATGATATTTACCCAAAAACGATCACTAATAAACAGGAAAATTCTCTATTTCCTTGTAAAATTTGCCACTCAAACCATTCACTGAAAAACTGTTCACAGTTTCTTAACCTCGATCCCCAAGCAAGAAATCAATTTGTGTCGAATAACAAAATATGTCTTAACTACCTGGCGTACTTCCACTTACGAAAAGATTGTCCCAGTAAATTTTCGTGTACTCACTGTAGAAAAAACCACCACTCGTTACTGCACTTCTCAAAGTCTCCCACCCACAATTCCTTCGATAATCAGCATCCCGAAACATCGGCACAAGCTAGGGCAAGAGCATCGTCCTCAGCTGTTGCGCACATAGCATCCGTAGAGAACAAAAATTTCGGTGAAAATACCCTGCTACCGACAGCCATTGTAAAAATCAACCACCAAGGAAAACATTTTAGAGCGCGCGCTTTTCTGGACCAGGGTTCAGAAAAAACCTTCATCTCAAAAAGACTCCAACAACAACTTATGCTTCCAACGGAAAATAAGGCGTACCAAATTTATGGAATAGGAGGTCAAGTTGTGGGTCACTCTAATTCTCTATGCATATTGACACTTTACTTTGATAAGTGCAATCGCTATGTTGACGTACAGGCCATTGTTGTTCCCAAAATAACAAAAATGTTACCTAGTTTCTCTCTCTGTCAATCGGATATTCCCTTCTCCTCATTTAGCGATATAGACCTTGCTGATCCAGATTTCCACATGCCAAATCAGGTAGATTCATTGATAGGTAGTAATATTCTCCCACAAATATTTCTCGAAGGAATTAAAACTATATCGTCATCATTAATGACACAATCAACTATATTCGGATGGGTTATTAGCGGTCCGGTTAGTTTTGAGTGCTCAGCTGTGTTTTCAATTAGTACAACTGAAGTAGCGAGTGATTATTTAGCTGATCAGCTAAAAAACTTTTGGGAGCAAGAGGAAGTCCATTCTGAAATCTGAAGAAGATGCATTTTGTGAATCCCTATTTCAACGCACGACTTATCGCAATAATGAAGGTCGATATGTCGTGAAACTCCCATTCAAAGCAGAATTCCCTAAAGAAATACGCCTCGGATCTTCCCGATCTGCCGCAAAAGCACAATATTTTAATATGGAACGGTCCTGTTACAAGAAGCCTGAATTGGCAGAAACTTATAAAAACGTATTAAAAGAATATATAACGCTAAATCACATGAAGCCCACAGTGTCAGCGGAAAATCTGTCTCCACATGGTTACAAGTCGTTCTATTTACCCCATCACGCGGTGATTAAACCCTCAAGCAAGACCACCAAAGTAAGGGTAGTTTTTAATGCGTCTAAGAAGACGAGTTCCGGATTGTCCCTCAATGACATACTTCATGTAGGCCCTACGCTTCAAGCTGATTTAATGAGCTTAATTTTGAAATGGAGATTGTATAAATACGTATTTAACGGTGATATCGAGAAAATGTACCGGCAGATTCTCGTAGCGAAAGAAGACATACAGTTTCAACGAATCCTCTTTCGTTAAAACCCAAACGAATCCCTTCAAGATTATGTTTTGGAAACTGTAACCTTCGGAGTGAACTGTGCTCCATACTTAGCCATCAGGACACTTCTTCAGCTTGCCCACGATTCTCAAAACCTATACCCTCGAGCAGCTTATATTTTGCAGAAAGAAATATATGTCGACGATATTCTATCAGGTGCTCATGACAAACAAACAGCTATTGAATCTTTAACTCAAATCAGTCTCGTATTGAAATCCGCAGGATTTCGACTAAAAAAAATTACCTCCAATTCTCCCGAAATATTATCATCCGTCCCTAAAGAAGATATATTGGATGCGGATTTTCTGAAATTCAAAGAAACAAGTGCGACCAAAACCCTAGGAATCCAGTGGAATGCCCTGACTGATTGCTTCTCCTATACTATTGAAGGTGTTTCTCCAACTAGCGTCATAACCAAAAGGCAAATCCTTTCTAACGTAGCAAAACTATTCGACCCAGCAGGCTGGATATCCCCCATTGTTATTCGAGCAAAGATGATCCTCCAACAGCTCTGGTTGGACGGCACCTGTTGAGACGAAAACGTTAAACCTACGACTCTTGAAAGATGGAATAAATTCCTTGAAAATCTCCCGGCAATCTCTACTTTAAAAATTCCGCGATGGGTTGGTTTTGCCCCCTCTCGACAGATTCAAATCCACGGATTTTGTGATGCCTCAGAAAAGGCATACTGTGCAGCAATATATATCCGAATAGAAACTTATACTGAGATTGTATCACATTTGTTCGTGTCAAAAACAAAGGTTGCGCCAATCGACCCAGTCAGTCTCCCGCGCCTAGAACTCTGCGGAGCGGTACTGCTCTCAAAACTAATGAAGCAAATACTTAATTCAATGTCACTCGATAACTATGAGATATTCCTATGGACAGATTCCTCTATCGTCATAGGATGGTTATCAAAGCCCCCTAACACATGGAAAACATATATCGCTAATCGCACGGCACAGGTAATAAGGAACGTTGGAAATATCCAGTGGCGACATGTAAGATCAGGTGATAACCCAGCAGATTTCGGTTCCCGAGGTTGTGATTCTCATCAATTACTGGAAAGCTCTCTGTGGTGGAATGGGCCAATATGGCTTCGAAAAACGCCCCAGGAATGGCCACAGCCCATAATATTAAAGGAACACTCCCTAGAAATCAAACAAAGTGCAAATACCTTCCACTTATTCGCTGAGCACAAAGACGAAGATCATGCCTCTATAACTGAGGACTTATACTGAGATTGTATCACATTTGTTCGTGTCAAAAACAAAGGTTGCGCCAATCGACCCAGTCAGTCTCCCGCGCCTAGAACTCTGCGGAGCGGTACTGCTCTCAAAACTAATGAAGCAAATACTTAATTCAATGTCACTCGATAACTATGAGATATTCCTATGGACAGATTCCTCTATCGTCATAGGATGGTTATCAAAGCCCCCTAACACATGAGTAGTTGGGAACTGGGGCTTTGTCACCAATTAAAATTGTCAAAATTTATGAAATTTTGTAATTTATTGCCTAAATTTGGGTAATTAGTGTCAAGGGTGTGTTTGACAAAGGTTTAGGTGGTGTTTTTGTATGTCGGTGCATGTAACTAGTTATGTTAGGCACGCGCAGAGGGTTTTACGATGGCTTGTACGTGATAATTTTCATTTATGAGCTTAAGTGTGAGGTGACGAGGGTTCGAATGTGTGTTTTTATGTTTGTTTTTTTTTTCATTTATTGTTTAATTGTATATGAAAGGCGTGGGAAAAACGAGCTGTATGAATTTTTGTATAAGTGTGGATTGAAAAGGATTTTGGTTTTAAAGTGAGTTTTGGGAAATAGTATTAATGAACTTGTCAGTGAAAAAAATTAACTGTGTTTTAAAATTCTAATCTTGTACAATTAAGAAATATTTTGGTTGGGTTGGTGTTTTGTTTTTCATTTATTGTTTAAGTGTACGTTTCCATTTATTGTTTAAGTGTAGATTGAAAAGGATTTTGGTTTTAAAGTGAATTTGGTTGGTTGGTAATATAAACTGATAGTTAGAGTGTTAAAAAAAGTCATAATATGTGTAATTTAGTTTTGTAATGAAATGGAAATTCAAATGCAGAGAACGTATGTCTTTATGTTTAGTTTATTTTCTCTGTCCTTTGTCTGGTTTTCCTGCTTCTGTCTGTCTTTTCCTGTGGTTAAGTGCTTCACAGGATTTTGGTTTTAAAGTGCGTTTTGGGAAATAGTATTAATGAACTTGTCAGTGCAAAAAAATTAACTGTGTTTTAAAATTCTAATCTTGTACAATTAAGAAATATTTTGGTTGGGTTGGTGTTTTGTTTTTCATTTATTGTTTAAGTGTACGTTTCCATTTATTGTTTAAGTGTAGATTGAAAAGGATTTTGGTTTTAAAGTGAATTTGGTTGGTTGGTAATATAAACTGATAGTTAGAGTGTTAAAAAAAGTCATAATATGTGTAATTTAGTTTTGTAATGAAATGGAAATTCAAATGCAGAGAACGTATGTCTTTATGTTTAGTTTATTTTCTCTGTCCTTTGTCTGGTTTTCCTGCTTCTGTCTGTCTTTTCCTGTGGTTAAGTGCTTCACAACAAAAATTAAAAGGAGAGATAAAAATCTTTGTTTAAGAAATGTTGATCGTGTGGGTATGAATGCACTTAGGAATAAAAAATTATTATTGATTGTACAAAGTGTGAATTTTTTTAAGTCTCCCTGTCTGTCTGTCTGTCTCTCTGTTTGATGGAATTAAATGTAGGCCAATGTTTGGCTGTTTGTTAGAATGAGTTGTATGGATTTTGTTGAAGTAATTATTTTTAGTAATAAACATGGTATCGATTTTGTAATGTAATGTTGTTGTTGTTGTAAGAAGAAAGTGTGGTTGTCTTGATTATGAATAGTTTGGTATAGTGACAGAGTGACGGCAGAGCGACAGACTGGCAGACTGACAGACTGTCAATAGAAGCAGAGGATAGAGAATTTGTTAAGCAGAGATAAACGCATGCTGTGGTTAAGTGGTTCACAAGAAAAATGAAAAGGAAATTCAAATGCAGAGGACGGAGCTGTAGGCAGAGGGACAGAGCGAGAGCGATGACAGATAAAAGAGCAAGCGCGTAACAGCTCAAAAGTGCGCAATCATATAATTGATAGTAAATTCATACTGCTTGCTGACATTTGCCTCTGTCTATTGTACATACCATATATTAATAAATGAATCTTATAGAACGTATATAAGTAAAAGTAATAGGCAAATTTTTTACTAGTATAGTGTGATTTCTATTTATAAAAAGTGCTCTAAGCAAGTTTTACGGCTATTAAAAGAATTAAATAATTGGGAACTTTAAAAAATGAATACATCAAGTCCAATTTTTGAAACTCTAGAGGAGAGTCCTTTGAGATGTGCCCAGAAGATGGAATCATCATCAAGGGAAGAAGACTTAAGTCTCTTCTCTTTTAGTATGGATGAAGAAGCAGAAGAGTTTGTCAACGATTCAATCGTTGACGAAGTTCTTAACTGCATCCTCCATATCAACTCGGAAGACGCAAGCACAATACCTAACAACCAGCTGGGGAGCGTATTTAATGAATTAATTAACAATTCGGAGGATGCACAGCTACTTCAAAGCAATCAGCTGGAAAGCCCGTTTGATGAAGAAGTGCACAAGTTTCTGCTAGACGAAGAGGTGGATGCATTAATGAGAGATCTGAATTATGCTGAAGAGGAGCTCAGTAAATTAATAAAGGATTTTTTGGTGGATGTAGAAGGCGATGAATTGTTGGCTGCTTTAGATTTAAGTTTTTAACTCAAATCAATTTTAAATTATTAATCAAATGTATAGACATTTGTACCCCTTGTATTGTAATATCACATACTTAAATATACTTATATACATATATAAATAAATGAATAAGAAAAAAATTTAATTTTTTGTTTTTTAATATACATTTTTTTTTATTATATCAAAAAATATACAGCAAAAAAATTGTTTAAATATAAGAATAGAATATTAATATAAATTTTTAATTAGTTTCTTTTTTAAGTAAATATGCATTTCTTAAAGCACAAACTCCATAGTTGTGGTAGCTACAATAAAAATGTTCCGGATATTTAAGTTGTATTTGCTTAAAGTTGATACAGCCAATATCCTCGATGTTAAAAACTCTGACTTGAAGTAATTTTTCAAACCATTTCTTCTTTTCCATACCCTTAACATAGATTGTTGAATATTTTAAATTGGTTTTTAAAAATTTTACAACACTCTTAAATGATATTGATCCATCATTCCAATTCAGATGATGAAAGTTTCTTGTTAACCAATTTGCTTCTTTTTGTTTTGCTATTGATAATCTTTTGAAGTTAAACGGTGGGTTGATAATAAAATTTATGTGCTCCTTATTGTTAAAAACAATTGCTATCTCTTTTGCAATGAAGGTGTTTGAATTAGATTTAAATCCTTGCATATCGATGAAAACTTTATCCCCCATCATCTTATTTTTTTTTTATTTACATGATTTTACGAACTTGACCTTTTAATGGTATGTATTCTATTAAACGATCGTGGATGAGAATGCAAAAAGCTGATGTATCAGTGGGAATGTTGGAATCTGTTTCAATTTCAATTTTTATATCAACAGGACCGTTCGAGAGAGACTCGTTTTGGTGACTGACATCTACTACCACTATAGGCACACTATTTTTGAACTCTTGAGCAGTTAGAAGCGGTTGTGATTCTCTCATGTAGTAGCTTTGTTGAAATCGTAGATACATATCATATAGAATTGCATAACGCTCATTTTTAAATTTTATATTAAGATCATCATATGGGTACGATTCGGAATTTAAATGCACTTTTAAATTGTTTAGATTACAGTGAACAAACTTATTCTCTTGTTGAAAAGCAATCAATACAAAACGGGGTCGTTCTCTATTTGCAGCCAATTTAACATTCCATATATGGCTAGTTCCTGTATTTAGTTGAGGATTAATGTGACAATCCCAACTGCGAAATGCCATCGGTATAGAAGCACCATTGTTAATAATTTTAATCATATTCAATTTGTTAAGATCGGATAATTGTACATGTGGAATTCTCCATGAGATGTTTGAGATACTAATTTTTGGTTTGTCAGTAGCAACAGTTGAGTATACGAGTTTTTCATCGTTCTTATTACGTAAGAGAATCAATTCATGTTTACCGCTGAGTATAATTTTATTATAGTCTTCAGCAAAACCTAAAAATAGTTTCAGTGGTACATAGAAATTAAAGTGTCCGTTTAAAATATCCAAATCATCGAGTTTGTTCCATCCAGCATTATACATGGCAACACTTTCCGTTGGTGATAAAGAAAGGAAATTCTTTAAGGTGCTTGAAATGCCTAAATGTCTTGTATGATCAATTTCTATTCCATTAAGTTCATATCGAATTTCGTCAAAGAGATGTGCCACAAAGTTATTTTTTAATTTAAGATTTAAAAAAGATGATATTTTGCTGTTATTATCATCTACAACACTACCCTCAACATATATATAGCTTTCGCTGGGTAGCACATACAAGTCTTGATTTTGTATTGAAATTCGAATCTCATCATTATTATTGAAGGATTGTAGGTACGGTGTATATGTGTGGTAGTCCTTTTTAATTATACTCTCGTCTGATAGAGGTTTTTCTAGAACATCTAGTATGGAACTCATTTCTTTACCAACTTTAAATTGAGAGACTTCAAAAATTTTTTATTTGCTTGTGTCAGATGTTGTTTTTGTGAAGATGTCTTTAATTTTGGTTTGGTTTGCAATAGTGTTTTATAAGTGTATCCAATTTTATCCTTCGATTGCTTGGCGTTGTATATTATCATTATTTGTTAGTTCTCAAATGTATTCTTATTGTAATTTCCTCTCCTCGGAAATTAATTAAATCACCGTTCTGATCAACGACGCGTAGAGTTAGAGAACTTATCTCTTGGCAGTTAACTGGTAAATAGATAAGATTTCTAGGAATCTCAACAATTTTATACCCTGGTGGAACATTTATCGCAAATTCATGTAATGTATGTGCTTGTGAATTATTCATATATGTTTTAACGACTATATTACACTCAACACGCAAGATATTCACTAGGAAAATATTAACGGGAAGATCTGAGTAATGGTCTTCGTTAGGAGCTAGAATTTTCTTATTGAATCCTAAAAGTTTTCCAATTGTATTATCCTTATTAAAGTATATGGGATCATTAGAACTATTAACTCTAACTTGCATTGTATTGTTATTAGCCTCTATATCAATTTTATTTTCCGGACAGTGCTGCTTATATTGATCTTTAACATAATCAACTATATCATTTAATTCATATGATCCTATTGGTATTTTAATTACATGTTCACCTATATGAAATATATTGTTATAATCATCTACATTAGGTATGCTATTATATGAATGAAAATCAGTTAGAGCACATTCATATTAGCTGATAACTCGGATGAGTTTGAGTTCAGAGTAAGTGTTATTGACATTATGGTTGTCAGATTATTAATAAATGAAATTAAACACAACACTTTGTATAAAAAAGAATTTGCATGCTCATTTATTTGTTTTTTCTTTAATATATTAGTTACAAAAATAGGCTTATGTTTAAACTTTACTACAATATTTCATTTTTATTAATCCAAGAATTATGTTGATTAGAAAATCCTAGCCATTTAACGAATACTTTATCTCCTTTAGTTTTGAGAACTCTTTCAACCAGGTATGTGTTGGGAAATTCCGTTTTTATGAGTTCTTCATCATAGAATCCGCCTTTAATAGGATTACCACGATAGTCTTCTAATATGTATGTAACTGGATATGTATTTTGAACTGTTTTAATTGTGAAAATTTCTGTTGTCCAATTGGGGGTGTATCCTTTTTCAAAAACATGTTTATATTTACTTATACGTACATGGTCTCCAACATTGAATTTTGATAATTTGAACAGTTTTAAACGGTTATATACCGTACTTAATAATTTTTTCTCATATCTAGAGGTAACTTGAATAGGTGCCATTTTGATGGTACGATGAATTTTTCTATTATATGTATTAATCAAGTCTTTGTAAATATCAAACCAGTTATAAGAACCATTGAAGCTAAACTCTTTCCACATCATTCCTTTTAATGTTCTATTAAATCGTTCCACAATTGATGCTTTCATTCTGCTATACGTTGAGTAGTGATTAATGTTGTATTTATCCATCAATTTTCCAAAGAGTTTATTGAAAAACTCTTTACCGTCGTCTGTTTGTAAGTTTTTTGGCACCCGTCCCAATTGAAAAACAAGTTCCATTGCCCGGACTGTTTCAAGCGCAGTTTTTGTTTTAAGTGGTACAGCCCATGCGAATTTCGAAAATGTATCAATTACTGTCATTAAATATCGATAGTTCTTATTGTCTGTAGAATAGTTCCCCATTTCAACTAAATCAGCTTGCCAAAGATCATCTATTCCTTTCATAACAACTCTCCGACGTGGAAAATTTTTTCGTGCTTGCTTATGCAGCTCATTTACTAAAGATCTTTTTGAAGTCATTATTTAATGTATTTAGGATTTTACTGAATATATTGTATTCAGTGTGAGTTCTTTTAAGTAGTGTGCGCCATCAAATTTCTTTCATACCCATAAATTAACTCATTTGTCTTTCTAATTTCTTTTTCGAAGAATAACTTCATGCTTAAAATTTTTTCTTGAATTTCATTGAGTTTCTGATTTAAATTCATGTTGATTTCAAGTTGTATCTCTTCAATTTGACTTTGCAGAAACAACTTATTGACAACATCATTTTCCTCCAATGCATTTGCAACATTTTTGATCCTTTTGTTTTGGACATCAATGCTATTAGTTGTATCCATAACGAACCCCAACAGCTTAGGAACATTATTAGTTGTATCCATAACGAACCCCAACAGCTTAGGAACATTTTTCACTAAAACTGTGCCACTTGTGCCATTAAGATAGTGCCCAAACTTGTCAATGGACATGATTTATGTAGATAAGTACTATTCTATAATGTTTGCTTCATATAATTCCTCGATAATTGAGACAATCTCATTATTATGATTAGTATGACCTGCAGCTTGTGATGCCAGCAATGGCCTAAGGCGATCTACTAACTCATTGGGATCATCCCAGTATATATAGTTAGGTTTATGTGTGTTTAGTTTCATCAAACCATCTCCCTTATAAGTACTTTTTATTGTATTAAATGATGAAGTTGACGAGTTCTTTTCATTCTGTTTTCTAAACAATTTGCTGATAATATGCTTATATTTATACGCTCTCGTTCCTTTTATTTGTCCATCAGGTATATATTCTCTTTTGTACGCATTTGTGCTAACTAAAATTTTTTTATATAGTTCTAGTTCATGTTTATCATAATGTTTTGGTATTTTGTGAAACAGTAAAGAAAATAAACCCGGTGTAAAAGCCCATATTTGATTTCCAATCATTATTTTATTTTCTGTAAGTTTAATATTACTATTACCAAACTTCCATTCATTATTAAAATCTTTATGTGGACCATAGAGAGTATCTAATTCATTTCTGCTTTCCAATAGTGCTAAGTCAGTATAACTCGTATTATTATGTGAATTATTTAGGGTTTCAGATTGAGAGTAAAAATCATCATTATCATCATCATCACCATCAGTATAAGCTTCATCATCCTTAGCAGCATTTGCGTTTCGATCACTAAGTGAGGTGTTTTTATTGAATAACGTTTTTTCAGCAAGTTTCTTTGGAGTGCTTGTCTCTAACTTAAATTGTTGTTCGTTAAATGGGAAATTTGAGTTTTTAGAAATTTTCATTTTTAAATCACCCCTTTCTGCTTTAATACTTCTTTGGTTATTTTTAGAACTATTCACAAATTCTCTTAAAGGATCTATTATTGGTTTAAATGTGTCTTTAAATAGCTCATGTGTATCTGCTTCACCAATTTTTATACTACGGAATTTTTTCTTTAAAACATTTCTTGTCTTTATTAGCTCTTTTAAAACTTCTTCATCCATTTTCAGCTATCAGATCAGGTATCAGAACAGGTATCAGCTATCAGATCAGGTATCAGCTATCAGATCAGGTATCAGATATCAGATCAGGTATCAGCTATCAGATCAGGTATCAGATATCAGATCAGGTATCAGCTATCAGATCAGGTATCAGATATCAGATCAGGTATCAGCTATCAGATCAGGTATCAGAACAGGTATCAGCTATCAGATCAGGTATCAGCTATCAGATCAGGTATCAGATATCAGATCAGGTATCAGATATCAGATCAGGTATCAGCTATCAGATCAGGTATCAGAACATGTATCAGCTATCAAAAACAGGTATCAGCTAGCAGATTATATTTTCTATATTTCAGGAAATAAGTAGATGTATTATGTTTAACGCCAAATTAAATACTAATGTTTTACTTTTATGTAGAGTAATTTATATCGTTATGAAATATTCGAATAATTTTCTATAGCGACCATTGTTTAATTCATTATCTTTGCTTATCACCAAAAATCCATATTTTTCCTTCCAACACTCTCTACAAATTTCATTAAACTTTTCATAACTCATGTCGCTGGCAACATGATCACAATAAACGTGTTTCATGTTTGTCTCATCTTGTTTAAACATTATAATCATATTTGCATTGTCTCTTATTAAATGTTTGGGAATTCTCGTATAAGTTTGACATAAGTAGAATGAATCGACATCCTTATGTCGTCCCATGCAAAAATATGCTCGTATATTATTTTGCTTCTCACATGCAACATCATCAAATATCATAATTGAATTAATTTTAGCTTCATCAGGGGGTATAACTGATTCATTATCTGTAAATGTGTAATATCCCATCCCTTTAATTGGTGAAATCAATTTCTTCAAGTATTCATATTTCGGTTGATATAGAGATTTTGAGTATAAATAGATGTTTTCAAACTTGAGCCCATTAGGACTTTCTAGTAATGCAATCATGACATTAGTCTTTCCACAATTTGATGGCCCAACTATCAGAGCACGAATAGAATTTGGTAAGAGGGAGCTATGCTTTATTTTTGATCTGATGTTCGATGAAGCATCAATATTGCGAATCACAATATTTTTATGTTGTTTTATTAACCGCATTCTTATAACTAATTGCAATTTATAAATGTTACTTTATTATTTATAGCAAAACATTCAGTCATAAAAAACCAGTCGTTGGAAAAGGTTTAGTTAATAGATTAATAAACTCTATACCTGTTGAACTACACCTTCCTGGATACCAATTTTGTGGCCCCGGAACAAAATTACAAAAACGTTTAGATCGCGGTGACAAAGGAATAAATTTATTAGACGCTGCATGTAAAAATCACGACATTGCTTATTCCAAAGACAAGGATTTAAATAATAGACATCAAGCTGACAAAATTCTTGAAAATAAAGCTTGGGAGCGAGTTCTTTCAAAAGATAGTAGTCTTGCAGAAAAATCATTTGCATATATGGTTGCGAACGCAATGAAAGCAAAAACAAAATTTGGTATGGGGTTGAAGAAGAAGGTTCTAAAAAGAAAAAAACAAAATGGAAAAAATCTGTTCAGTACATCAATTAAGGATGCAACGAAAATATTGAAGAAGGAAAAGCCTCAAGACATTAACTCTGCTATTAGGATTGCTCGTAAAGTTATCAACAAGTCGTTAAGGAGAAAGAAATCACAAGTTGTAATACCACGTGTAATTAATGTCCCAAAAATTGGCGGCTTCTTACCTTTGGTACCTATTCTTACTGCTCTGAGTGCAATTGGAAGTCTTTCTGCTGGCGGAGCTGCTATCGCAAAAGCAATAAATGCAGCAAAGAATGCTAAACAACAACTTGATGAAGCAACGAGGCACAATAAAACAATGGAAGCAGTAGCAATGGGGAAAGGATTTTATCTTAAACCCTATAAAAAAGGATATGGATTGGTTTGTCAAGAAAAAACAAAAAAAATTTTTCGTAAAGCTACCCAATAAACCACTATCTGATGTTGATCTGAAAAATTTTTCAACAAACATTCCCTACTTTAGAGGAGTTTTCATGTTGGATGCACTACCAAAACGATCGAGAAAAAGAGAATGCGGTATCATTAACTTAGATTTATCAACTGGACCTGGAACACATTGGGTAGCATATTATAAAAACAATCAACATAAGGAATATTTCGACAGTTTTGGAAATTTACAACCTCCTTTAGAATTAGTTAAATATCTGGGCAAAAATATAAAATATAATTACAATCAATATCAAAATTATGATTCATTTAAATGTGGACATTTATGTCTTGAATTTCTTTACAAAATAAGTGAGAAGAATAAATAAATAAAACATTTAAACAATTATCAAAAAAATTTGCTGTTTTATTAATAAAAAGTTTATAAAAATATAGTTTTTACATATTATTCCCAATGAGGATATTGAGCATTTGTTATAAATATATCTATACCAGCAGCAGTATCCAATTTTAGCCCACTGTCTCCTTGCTTACATACGCAATATATCCCGGATGCCAACTCCATTACATCATCATCTGATAGAGTATTATATCGGTTTGGTAAATACATTATGTAATTTTCCAGATCAATTTGAACTGTGGTGCCATATTTAGTTGTCACCCGTTTTGCGTTTTTAACTATATACTTAGTAGACTCCTCAAGATCCTTTATATGTATAAGTGTTTTTTTATTTAAACTGTTGAATTTTTTTAACAAATCAGGAGGATTCATTATTATTATTTAAATATTTTTTTTATTTGTTTCCTTTTATATTATTTTTTCTTATTTGACAGATTGCTTAATCTGCTTTTGTAAACTGATGCATTAAATACTTTTTCCAGCCTTAAATAGTTGAGAAAATCTTAATAGAAAGAAAGATCAATATTGTAGCTATCTCTTTTTCTCATATTGTTAGATTTTTTTTTCTGCAAAAAATATTTATTATTGATAAATTGTAGTGAAGGAGATAGTTATATTATAGTTCTAAAGTGAAAGTGAGTCAAAAATTTACGTAAGGCTGATCAGAATTACAGCTATCTCTTTTTCTCTTATTGATATTATTTTTTATGTAAAATATTTCTGGCAATGATAGAATTGTAGTGAAGGAGATAGTTATAGTAATGTTATAAAGTGTAAGTTAAAAAAAAAATAAGATTACATCAGAAAAAAATTTGAGACCAGCAAACAAAATTGTTTGTAAAATTTTATTTTTTACAGAAATATTTATCTATAAATACACACATTAACCTTTAAAGAATATCAGTGTAGAAATATTATTCAAGACACAAGTATTGATTTTAAAAAATTAAATAAAAATAAAAAAATGAGCCAAGTACGTGATGAGTTATTTGACTTCCTTAAGTTATTTGAGGACTTATTGCTCTATGAGCATAAAGAAACAATAAACTTCTTTATCTCCATGCTGACTGAAAATGAGGACTATGGAGTGATAGAACAAGAGGACTCGGATAGTGGACATTTTGCTAGCTGTCCCTGGTACAGCGAAGGATGCGAGGAAGGGCCGGACACATGCCGTTGTACCATGTTCCACATAAGAAAAAAAATTATTTTTAAGATAATTGATACTTATAAAAATATATGTCAAAAAAACAATGAATAAATATAAAATATATGTATGTATACATTCTTTTGATTTCTTATTTATTTTGATATATATATAGAGATTAATAGAGCGAAAAACTCTTAGTTTAAATATTATTTTCACTGAGGATGGATAGACATACGATAAAGAATATATTTCATCACAATCAGGAACGAAAACCACAAATATATGATGTTGTTTTTGAGTTTGAATACTTGCTAAATTGGAAATTGAAGATTGTATGTGGATTTTCGACAACTTTTGGTTTTAAGCCAATGATATGGTTGCATTATAAAAATAAGCAATTCATTGGACTAGATCGAGAAGAGTGGTTACATCTCATATGCTATAAAGAGTATATTCATGATATGCTTAATCGTCGGGATTTCTTAAATTCTATAAATATAATTGATAATGAAAGTGAGAGGGATGTAGAATATAAATTTCAGTACAAAAAGGGTATTTGTTTTTTAATTATCCAACAAGGAAACTATAAAATAAAAATAGATTCTGACACTTGGCGATCACTAACTCAAATGCGAGTATTTTTTACATCAATTTTGTGTTGGAATAACATTCTAAGAAAACAAATCCTTCACTTCTATTATGAATATTACATACCAACCTGCTCCACTTTAAACAAAACAAAAATTCAATTCAATGAAATACAAGGAATACATCATGAAAGGGATGTCAAGATTGAACTAACACGACTTTGTTATGAGATTGGAGAAAAAATGCAACATAAGATTATAACTGATGTAAAAATTCATAAATTATATTTAAGGATAGATAACAAATAAAAAAAATAAATATATAAATAAATAAAAAACTGTATGGACACATTTGTTTTATTTTTTACTGTTTTATTTTTTTATTTTTTTTAAATTTTTATTTTAGTTTAATCTTATCAATAAAACATAATTTTAATAATAATAATAAAAATCTACATTTTTTATTCCATATTATTATATTTTATTTTATCTTATCCAAAAAATATATAATTTTTGATGATAATAGAAAATTTTAATTTTTTACTCATCTTCTTGAAGTTTCTCTATATCTAATAATAACATATCTAATTCATATTCTGGATTAGTTTCCTTAATTCTGAAATGATGCCATGCATAAGTATTTACATTATCACTTCTTATTTTTCTCTTGTCATCCACGTAACTTAAAACTATTTTATTTAATTGATTGGTATATATTTGATGTATTTTTGACTTAAATGTTAACATGTTATCATATATTATAGTCTTATCAAATAAACAATTTCTATAAGAAGCTAAATTATACTTATCTAAAACGGATTTCTTTACCCCTTTCGATTTTTTAACATCATTTTGGTGTTGCACACTAAAGGAATACATTTTAGATCGCAGCCCAACAAACTCTGTCATTATTTTCCCACAATTTTCATCCTTCATCATACCCAAAACCTTTTTGTTCAAACGAGGAATACCATAAATGTTATCTACAGAATAATCGGATGTATCAAATTGTTGTCCGATGTCAGTTTTTATGTCAGCGTAAAAGTCATCAGTTTGTATTGAGTAAATAAAAGAGTCTGTATCCATATAGTTTAATGATAACCTTTCCTTGAACTTTGGTTGCATGTATCCGTAGTGAAAGTTGTACATTTTCCATTTCGAAAGCTCCAGCACACAAAATCCTAAGTAAATAGGTTTATTATAACAAGTCTTAACTCTATTCATTTCGATAGCTACCATATCTTCAGAAAATATAGATAAACTATGGAAATTGGATTTTGATATCCAATCTTGAGCTCCCAAATGATTCTGATTTGTTCTGTTCCAATTTGTTACAATTCTTACATCTCTCCTCTTGTCCACATTCTCCATAGTTTTGCCATACACAGCATTATTGAGCAATTTGAAGAAATTTTTCTCAAAAGCATTTTTAGCAGTGGCTCTATGCTTGGTATTTAAGTCGATATAACCTTTTAACCATTGAGATTGTTTAAATGCTAGAATACGATGTGTTTTCTTTAAAACCAAACCATATTCCAAGCACTGCTTGAGAACTCTATAATGTATAACATATGACTGCTTTGTAGAGAAATCAGTTATCAATTTGTTGTACTTCATTTGCAAAGTTTTTTTATTTTCAGCGCAAAAAGGAAGGTCATTGTGTAAGTCATGCAAATTAGAAGGATAATCTAAAGAAACCTCATATACATAACCATCTGTTCCATTATCATCTATGCTTTTCGGATCCAGATCCAGCTCCTCATTTGATAACCATCTGAACCCTCCATAAGGAAGATATTCAGACATTGCCCAACCGTAAAGGTTATTTGCATCTAAATAGACAAGAAATTCTGAGGGCTTCTCTTTGTCGAAGTCATCTAAATATTTGTTGTTTGCTTTTGCATATCTTTTACTGCACTGTACAATCCCCCCACGTATTCCTTTTTTCATAAAATTATACATATCTATGTCCGTTAAAAGTTCCAATTCAATTTTTGTATATTTTAACATTGCATCCCAGGAAAGACCAGGAGCTGTGTAATATTGACATGGATCCAGCTCATATATACCTTTACAAACTTTTCTGAAGTTCTCAAAAATATCTGTTAGTAAAAGCACATCTGTTTTTAAGTAAAGTTCCATGTAATCTTTCAGTGTTTTACACCTAAAAGTATTCCATACCTCTTCAGCATGTGAGTACTCCTCTAAAGAACATTCTTTATTATTCAGCTTATTATAGAAATCACTGCGGGGAGGAAGCTGACACTCATTTAATTTATGAAACGAATTTAGATACTCATACGGAAAAATACCTTTTTTTTTAATGAGCTGAAATTCTTTTTCTGTCTGAAACAAGGACCTAATAGTGCTGAAATCACTATCTGACAAGTTGCAGGCCAATGATTCCAAACTGTCAGCCATAAAGCGTATTGTATCAAGAAATCTTATTTCAAGATTATGACCATCACTCATTTCTGTAAATTGAGACAGTGATATATACAGCTCCTTATTAAGAGGAAGTACTTTTAATGTCATAGAAATTTTCCCTAATTCTTTAGTAAAAAGATGTGAGTCATAATTTGAGTAATTGTGAAAGTAAACTGGTATAAACTTAGGAATTTGATAATTTAGATTACAATTTTTGTGGGCTGCACCTCTAAACTTACCACTAATGTGACAGTGATCTCTAACACGATCATTACCTAGAAATTTCTCACATATATGACAATTCAATGCATCATAAAAATTATTAATATCAGAAGGGGATAATGTATCCATTTGTCTCTTATTTACTAAATAATCATTATATATATCCTGACAGTCTTTAATTAAAAATGAAACAAATTTTTCCGAGGCATCTTTCCCCGTGTACACTCTTAGCTTATCTAACTTATTATTATGGACACATTTAACATAATAGCTAAAAGCACAAGGAATGTGCTTCTTAACAAATTTGGTTTTGCTACTCACACTACAATCAATATCCTCTAAAATGCATTCGAAGTCTTCATAAACAACGAAGGGGACATCCATTTTCCTTTGATGACCCTTAAAGTGAAGAAGATCATTTGGGGCTGTTGGCATAGTGGTTACTATTCGTCCACATTCTCTTTTATGCTGCTCCATGGTCACTTCACTATGCGAGTATTGTAGACAAGTATTACAAAATTTAAGAGCGCTTTTGTGCTTTGTAGTCTGACTGCTTAGTAGTCTATAAAAATAACAAATTTATAATCGATTAAAATAAAATAATTATTACAAAGATTTTATGTAAAGTTTTTTATTTTATTTTTTTATTATTTTAATTAACTTTTTAAACTTACCTTGATATATTCTTTATAAGAACATAGTGATGACCAACAGCATTTTCCAGCAGCAATAAATTAACATGAGTGCATTTCTCATCCTTTGTAATGTAATACGGACCAACAATTGCATTAGTTTCCTCATCGTACCCAAATACGTTTATACTAATGTCACTATTTCGCTCCTCAAATATTTTAATGTTTTTTAGGGACATTGGGAATTTTAAATTTGAGAAGTCTAGTGTAACTCCATTTTGTGTGCAAATGATGTCAGCAGCAATGTCATCGATATTATATGCGCTACATCGTTGTTTATGCTCAATTTGTGAGATATCCATTGCCGCAATTAAGCACCACTTAAAGCAGAAGACGTCATTGTTTTCTATGTTGACGCAAGCATTTCGCTGTTTAAGTTTTTCGGGTAGACTAATCCAGTTTGCTCCGTTTACCAGAGAAGATTTATTAAGACTTAACTCTGCTCGAACTATACGTATCAGAGTCCAACCAGAGTCCTTCTCTTGGAATTCAGACATTTTGTTTTGAATTTCTGATATTTGCTTGGAAAGTACTTCATATATTTCATCTCCTCTAGTCAACAAATTCATTTTAGCTCTATGATGAATTATATTGAACTCTAATTCCTCTCCCACAAGTTTTATATATTCTGCCACTATACTTATATTAAATTTTATTATAACATGTTTCAGCAAACTGTTTTCCAACCTCTCTATGATGACAGGTTCAATTTCTCTAATAAAATCTTCAAATAAGAGTTCTTCTTTTTTATTATCAATCCCATACGTTATAATATTATTTTTAAACGCCTTGGTTATTTCATAATAATTTGTGGTAGTTGACGACGTTCCTTGAGCTTGTGGCTGATGTTGGAGTTGTTGATCAGTATTTGGGTACCATTGCATTGGGGTGGGGGGTTGCTGACAATGCATTTGTTGTTGTGGTGTTGACTGATATTGTAGCTGTTGGTCCATATTTGGGTACCATTGCATTGGAGTGACGGGTTGCTGCCAATGCATTTGTTGCTGTGGCTGATATTGTAGCTGTTGGTCCATATTTGGGTGCCATTGCATTGGAGTGAGGGGTTGCTGCCAATGCATTTGCTGCTGTGGCTGATATTGTAGCTGTTGATCCATGTTTGGGTACCATTGCATTCGCGTGGAGGGTTGCTGCCAATGCATTTGTTGTTGTGGCTGTGGCTGGTATTGTAGCTGTTGATCCATATTTGCGTACCATTGCATTGGAGTGGGGGGCTGCTGGCAATGTATTTGTTGTTGCTGCTTATCATTATGATTTTTAATATGTGTTATATATGCCTTTTGGTATTTGTACACCTTTTGACATATATAACAAACGTAGTCTACAGAACTCATTTTATTTATTTAATTATATATATATATATATATATATATATATATATATATATATATATATATATATATATATATATATATATATATATATATATATATATATATATATATATATATATATATATATATATATATATATATATATATATATATATATATATATATATAATTAATTATTTATTTAGATAAACTTATTAACTTCTTTTTTTAGTTACTGCAAATATTTTTTAGTGTTCACAAAATTTTCTACTTATATTAAAATAGTTTTTATTTTAAGTTTAACTTTTTTAACGCTAACAAAATGTTCTAGTTGTAGTGCAATGGATTTTATTTTCACTTTAATTTTTTTAATTCACAAATTTTTCTTTTATATTAAAGTTGTTTTCTTTATTTCCACACTTGTTTCAATAATGAGACAAATGTAACACGCTTTACGTTTAATATACAATACGCTTATCTCTGCTTAACAAATTCTCATTCCTCTGCTTCTATTGACAGTCTGCCGGTCTGCCAGTCTGTCGCTCTGCCGTCACTCTGTCACTATACCAAACTATTCATAATCAAGACAACCACACTTTCTTCTTACAACAACAACAACAACAACAACAACATTACATTACAAAATCGATACCATGTTTATTACTAAAAATAATTACTTCAACAAAATCCATACAACTCATTCTAACAAAAAGCCAAACATTGACCTTCATTTAATTCCATCAGACAGATTTTTTTATATGTATATGGTATGTATACGAGACAGAGGCAAATGTCAGCAAGCAGTATGAATTTACTATCAATTATATGATTGCGCACTTTTGAGCTGTTACGCGCTTGCTCTTTTATCTGTCATCGCTCTCGCTCTGTCCCTCTGCCTACAGCTCCGTCCTCTGCATTTGAATTTCCTTTTCATTTTTCTTGTGAACCACTTAACCACAGCATGCGTTTATCTCTGCTTAACAAATTCTCTATCCTCTGCTTCTATTGACAGTCTGTCAGTCTGCCAGTCTGTCGCTCTGCCGTCACTCTGTCACTATACCAAACTATTCATAATCAAGACAACCACACTTTCTTCTTACAACAACAACAACAACAACATTACATTACAAAATCGATACCATGTTTATTACTAAAAATAATTACTTCAACAAAATCCATACAACTCATTCTAACAAACAGCCAAACATTGGCCTACATTTAATTCCATCAAACAGAGAGACAGACAGACAGACAGGGAGACTTAAAAAAATTCACACTTTGTACAATCAATAATAATTTTTTATTCCTAAGTGCATTCATACCCACACGATCAACATTTCTTAAACAAAGATTTTTATCTCTCCTTTTAATTTTTGTTGTGAAGCACTTAACCACAGGAAAAGACAGACAGAAGCAGGAAAACCAGACAAAGGACAGAGAAAATAAACTAAACATAAAGACATACGTTCTCTGCATTTGAATTTCCATTTCATTACAAAACTAAATTACACATATTATGACTTTTTTTAACACTCTAACTATCAGTTTATATTACCAACCAACCAAATTCACTTTAAAACCAAAATCCTTTTCAATCTACACTTAAACAATAAATGGAAACGTACACTTAAACAATAAATGAAAAACAAAACACCAACCCAACCAAAATATTTCTTAATTGTACAAGATTAGAATTTTAAAACACAGTTAATTTTTTTGCACTGACAAGTTCATTAATACTATTTCCCAAAACTCACTTTAAAACCAAAATCCTGTGAAGCACTTAACCACAGGAAAAGACAGACAGAAGCAGGAAAACCAGACAAAGGACAGAGAAAATAAACTAAACATAAAGACATACGTTCTCTGCATTTGAATTTCCATTTCATTACAAAACTAAATTACACATATTATGACTTTTTTTAACACTCTAACTATCAGTTTATATTACCAACCAACCAAATTCACTTTAAAACCAAAATCCTTTTCAATCTACACTTAAACAATAAATGGAAACGTACACTTAAACAATAAATGAAAAACAAAACACCAACCCAACCAAAATATTTCTTAATTGTACAAGATTAGAATTTTAAAACACAGTTAATTTTTTTCACTGACAAGTTCATTAATACTATTTCCCAAAACTCACTTTAAAACCAAAATCCTTTTCAATCCACACTTATACAAAAATTCATACAGCTCGTTTTTCCCACGCCTTTCATATACAATTAAACAATAAATGAAAAAAAAACAAACATAAAAACACACATTCGAACCCTCTTCACCTCACACTTAAGCTCATAAATGAAAATTATCACGTACAAGCCATCGTAAAACCCTCTGCGCGTGCCTAACATAACTAGTTACATGCACCGACATACAAAAACACCACCTAAACCCTTGTCAAACACACCCTTGACACTAATTACCCAAATTTAGGCAATAAATTACAAAATTTCACAAATTTTGACAATTTTAATTGGTGACAAAGCCCCAGTTCCCAACTACTCACATGGAAAACATATATCGCTAATCGCACGGCACAAGTAATAAGGAACGTTGGAAATATCCAGTGGCGACATGTAAGATCAGGTGATAACCCAGCAGATTTCGGTTCCCGAGGTTGTGATTCTCATTAATTACTGGAAAGCTCTCTGTGATGGAATGGGCCAATCTGGCTTCGAAAAACGCCCGAGAAATGGCCACAGCCCATAATATTAAAGGAACACTCCCTAGAAATCAAACAAAGTGCAAATACCTTCCACTTATTCGCTGAGCACAAAGACGAAGATCATGCCTCTATAACTGAGGACAATGAGGACATGTTAAACCGATTCTCCAAATGGGATAAGGCAGTAAGGGTAATGACGTATGTCTTCCGATTTCTTGATACCATGCAACGAACTTTCAAAAACCCACTAAAATCTCAATCCCCGCCCACATCTCATACGCAAAGAACAGCCTCATTAGAGTCTGTAGCCGCTATAATCCAACGGATACCACCCATTAGTTACAAAGAGTTTTCAAAGACAAAATATAAGTTAATTCACCTCACTCAGTATTTGCATTATAATGAAGAGTTTCATGCCCTATTGAAACATGAAAAGGTTCATAAGAAAAGTTCTCTCTACCCCTTAAACCCCTATTTTGATGAAAATAAGGTTATACGTGCAAACGGTAGAATCTCTAATGCCGCTCTTTCCTTTAATGAACGCTTCCCAATAATTCTCCCAGTAAACTCTAATTTCTGCAAATTATTCATCAGTTATACGCACAATCTCCTTATGCATGCCGAAATTAATCTAATGTTGCGAGCAATTAGAGGAGAATATTTCGTCCCACGTCTTAGAACAGCCCTTCGACTGTGTATCAGAAAATGTCTCACGTGCATTCGATACAAGAAGCAGGTAAAATCCCAATTAATGGGAGCTCTCCCTTTAGAAAGAAGTTCATTTTCTTTACCCTTCACGTTTACTGGCTTAGATTTTGCCGGCCCGTTTTCTATTAAAACATCCATTTTGAGAAACGCCCCTTACCACAAAGGATATGTGTGCGTTTTCGTCTGTTTTTGCACGAAAGCCATACACCTCGAACTATGTTCAGACCTGACCACGAGCAGTTTCCAAGCGGCCTTCACCAGGTTCGTCGGCCGCCGTGGGCTCCCCAGAAGGGTCATGTCCGACAACGGCACTAATTTCGTTGGTGCAGAACGTTCATTCCGTTTAGAATTCGCAGAATACATTAAATATACCTCTCGAGATATTGCTGAGAAGTATACTGCTCAGGGCTTCCAGTGGTCATTTATTCCCCCAAATGCACCACATATGGGAGGTTTATGGGAAGCTGGGGTTAAATCCTTTAAATTGCATTTTAAAAAGGTAGCTCAGAACACTAAATACACATTTGAAGAGTTCACCACTCTTCTAGCCAGCATCGAAGCAGTTTTGAACTCAAGACCATTGTCACCAATGTCAGATGACCCCACCGAATTGCTCGTGCTCACTCCAGGGCACTTCCTTCGTGGAGCCCCTCTGCTCGCTCTTCCTGAGGTACCCAAAGAATCTCTGACACTACGAGATCGTTGGGAAAAATTAAAATGCCTGCACCACCAATTTGCCCAGAGATGGAAGGACGAGTACCTCAAGGAACTACAGAAAAGGTACAAGTGGCAGAATTTGCAAGAAAATATCCGCGAGGGACAACTTGTTGTCATTAAGGATGATCTCCTCCCTCCAAACGAGTGGAAGTTAGCAAGAGTTTCCAAAGTCTACTTTGGAAATGATGGTCTCGTCCGTGTAGCGGATCTAAAAACCCAAACAGGAGCTGTCACTAGAGCAGTCAATAAACTTTGCGTTCTGCCTGTTATAAGTACCCCTAATAACATATAAATAAATACATTCCTTTATTTTGTGCTCGTCTCTAAATTTTTTTTATTTTCTTTACTCTAAACAAAAAGAATGATCTATTGCCATACCCTCTAACAGTCCCAACACTTACATCCCCATTCCTCATGCTAATTTCATTTATTATAGCTGCAATTATCTCTCCCTACACGGAGTTATTATTATTAAAAATATATTTTAATTCGCAGGGCACCCAGAAACTCTAGAATACACCAGTGCCGTGTGTGTAAACGATTTCATTCGCTTCGATTCTGCAAGAAGTTTCTCGGTATGAGCATTGAAGTGCGCCAACAGATAGTCCGCATGTATGGATATTGCCAAAATTGCCTGGCTCGATCCCACCAGACGGATGATTGTACGTCAGCTGTAGTTTGCTTAAAGTGTGGTTGGGCACAGCACACCCTTTTACATAAGCCGAGACAGGGTACATCAGAGAGGAGGACATCACGAGACTCAAGGCCTAGCAGTCGCCAGATATCCAGAAACAGAATGCGATCGTTTGACTTTGCGTAATCAACCAAATGCTGAACATGCGGAGCGGACCGCCGAACGACGAAGATCTAGCAGCAGCCAGACATCAAGAATTCAACAACCAGAAACGTCCACCAGTCAGAGAAGAAATGCTCCGACCAACCGGTCTGTCAGCCCCAAACGCATTTTATCAGGAGTTTTACGAGCCCTCCAACGTCTCAAAAGATCTTTATAAGATGTTGGCCATATTGGCCAAGGCGGCCAGAATGTTTAAAAATGGATTTAAATAAACATTTGTTCATATTATTTACACTTTTTTCATATCAATTTATCTTGAAATCCTCTAAAAGTATTATTTAATTATTTGAAATTTTGTTTATTCTATAATTCGTTATATTTTTTATAATTGCCAAAAATATCTACCTTGAATTTCTTCTATTGTGAATTGTAATGTAGCTAATCGTAACTTAACGAAAAAGAATATCTTTGTAGCCTAACGGGTTTCATTTTTTGTATCATTAACCAAATCATCGTATTAATAAAATACTTTTGTTTCATCACTCGAACGAACAAGAACGAGCAAATAAATCCCTTCTCTTTTTAATAAAATATGTAAGTTGGTTTGGAAAAATCTTGGTGCTGTATTTTATTTCTCAAGAGGTTCAGGTATCCCCCTCCTGAGGTTTCCCTTCAACACCCATTGTGCCTGAAGCAAGAAGCTCACCAAATACAGAAGGCGTAGGGGTTTGGTATTAGGAACACTGATCTCCGTCCAACCAACGTGGTATTTACTTCTCGCTAATTCGTTGCTCAGAATCCCCCCCTCCATTGCTCACTAATATATTTACCCAGGTAACCAATCCCGTACCAACGAACATATGTACGTATGTACATAGCTATCGTTCTATTTATGAACATAGTGGTTTTAGTTTTGTATAAAAAACCCCCCTCTCAATACAGAATTAAACACATAGTATGAAATTTTATTACATATATGCTATGTTTGTGTATGAGTATTACGTCATCACTTTTTTGTAGGTGTGTGTTGGGCTGAGTGTGTGTATACGATATATGTCTGTTGTGATCGATCTAGTATCTATATAAATTTTGCTGTTTTGTAGGTTGTTGTTTATGTATGTATATAAATTTCTTTTTGAGGTTGTGCATATTAATTTTTCTTTTAAATTTTTTTTATGTATTCTTAATTCTGCTGACATGGATATTTTTGTTTATTATTTAAACTTTACACATAAAGATTGTATAGTTTTGAGCTTATAGTGGTAGTTGTTGTGCATGTACATCACTATTTTTTATCACTTTGTGTGATTGTTTTACAATAAGCTCTACACGAGGACCAGAAGATTAATTTTTTTTATGGGGGAAGTCATGGAAGGTTTTCATGACTAAGGAAATTTATTTTAGTATTCGGCGGTTATATTTTTGAGGGTGAAAGGTCTATCAATATACTTATTACATGGTTGTTGTTCTTTAATTTGAAGGCTTATACCTATACATGAAAGACAGGAACATTAATTATTTCTATCACTTTTACATCCGATATTTTTAATAATTTTAATGAGTTTATTTGATATACAAAGATATTTCTTTACATTAAATATTTTATCAAGTAGGGATTTTATAAGTTAATTTTTCTCTTGACCGCTGGAAAGTAGTAGATGGTATTAGTATGCTGTGATCGATAGATAATCTTTGTACTGATGTGTTCTATTGTTTGAGTTTTGTTTTTATTTTTCTGAAGCGTGTCAGTGAACGTACATATGTATGTATATTACTTAATAATACATACATTTTCTTATACTGATTTGCTAAACAAGGTTAGTTTTTTTTATTTATTTTTTTTTTTGATGTGCAGAGTAAATCTGGTTGTTTTAAAACACCAGCGTTTAATAAAACATTCTAAAAATATGAAAGAAGCAAGTGTTTATTATAGAGATTGTGATGATTACATGTTTGAAAAATTTTGATACAAATAAATGCAAAATCTAAGATGAAAGTAATTATTTAGGCTTTCTAGTTTAATTATTTGAATTAATGTAAATTCAAATTATTATTATGAATGAGATTCTGTAAAATCTGTTGACTAATTCCGTACCGAAACTGAACATACAAATACGTACTATTTTTAAAACTCATATTACTACACATATCCTTGAAAATTCAATTTAATTGTAGATCTATTTCGGAATATTATTAATCGATATCTTTTTGAATATTATTAAATTACAGGTTTATAAGAAGTCAACTACGAAAATATTCCCATTAGATTCATGTGCATAATTCAATACCATAATGGGATAGTCTTAATAAAAACATAAGGGGAGAACTTCAAAAAGCAAATATAGTATACATATACAGATTTCGATTGTATTTACCAAACTCAGTGAATATACCAAACTCAAATACAGTTAGATAACTGTAAAATCATATTCCATTTGCTTACAGTTATCATATTAAGTATTCCTTTAATTCAACATTAGACATATGTACTATATACAGGCATATTTAGAATATTTATAAGAGAATTTTTAAATAATAATGTATCTATGCATATTCATATTAAAAAAAATTATAGTGATCGATAAAAACGCATTACTAAACTTATATTTTGTAGACTAATTCCGATTTATATTATCAAGTCATCAAGTTCGAGCACACTAGAAGGTTTTTATACGATGATGGTTGATATGATGACGTTGCTAACAAAATAACTGAATTGTCAATGAATTCTACTTAATTATATGTACAGGTATCTCCTCGTGTAATCATCTGAATTAGTTTCCAAGAAATGATTACTAATTAGTCATATATTAAGGATGATTATGAATATGTTGGAAAAGTATGTACTACATTCAAATGTAGTACTATGATGTAACACAGGACTTTACAAATAAATCAAATTATCTAAGTTATTTAGTTGTAAACAACTTGTATGACTATGGTATATGTTATTACCTACCATATTCCATTCTTCATTGGTTGAAAATTCATAAAATTTTAATTTAGATGATGAAAGGGAAGCTTAAATCATTTACAAACATTTGGATACATATTAGATTAGACGCATAGAAATTTAATAACTTAATTGTTATTAGATTAGACTTAAAATTCCATAAAGATTACACAATTGTCAAAATGCTTTATCATTTTGTGTAGAAAACAAGAAAATTCAAACCATAAAACAAATTAAATTAATAATGCATTTAAGTAGTAAAACAAATACTAGGATCGCCGGTTGACAGAAATTCAAACCGGAATATTTCTGGGGAGCTTCAGGAACTTTGAGGATTTTCGGGTAAAAAAAAATATATTTTGCGGACATCTATACACAAATATCTTTTTAACCATATGTATGTTTCATTAATATTGGTGGACAATAAGATACTTAACAGTGTACGACAAAATTGTGTAGTCTATTTATATATATATATATATATATATATATATATATATATATATATATATATATATATATATATATATATATGATGTAGCTCACTAACTTTAGAAATATCTAACAATGTATATATATATATATATATATATATATATATATATATATATATATATATATATATATATATATATATATATATATATATATATATATATATATATATATATATATATATATATATATATATATATATATATATATATATATATATATATATATATATATATATATATATATATATATATATATATATATATATATATATATATATATATATATATATATATATATATATATATATATATATATATATATATATATATATATATATATATATATATATATATATATATATATATATATATATATATATATATGATGTAGCTCACTAACTTTAGAAATATCTAACAATGTATTCAACAAGAATTCATTTCAAATAAAATACATAGAACTCTTAAGTTTAACTGCTCTGAGGGAAATGTTATACCAATTGTTTTGAATGTACTTGTTGTATGACTAGTGAAAATGGGAATGGTACAAAATCTTCCTGAGTTGTAACCGCTGAAAATAATCACATCACAAAACTAGAACAAAAATGTATGCTTTAGCCATTGTCTTACAGATCGTTTTTTATTGTTTTGAAGCATATCAGGATTATTATGTATGCAGTACTCGATCTCTATTTGCTGGTTAAATTATTAGATTGATACCTAATCACGTGCCTACTACATTTACAGAGTTTTAATAATTGTCTTTGTTGTTCACCTTTTTAATAATAATATCCGTTGAACTTTCATTTTATTGACAATTTCAAGTAAATATATTATAAGGTGAAGAAGTAACATTGGTTTAAAAGTGATATAAAGAAACATAATTAGGTTATATCTGTTTTGAAAGCGTGTATTATTCTAATAACCTGATCTGATAACCTCATCAGATACCTAATAGCCTGATCAGGTACCTAATAACCTGATTAGGTACCTAATAACCTGATCTGATACCTAATAAGCTGATCTGATAACCTGATCAGATACCTAATAAGCTGATCTGGTACCTAATAAGCTGATCTGATAACCTGATCAGATACCTAATAAGCTGATCTGATAACCTGATCTGATACCTAATAAGCTGATCAGATACCTAATAAGCTGATCTGATACCTAATAAGCTGATCAGATACCTAATAAGCTGATCTGATACCTAATAACCTGATCTGATAACCTGATCAGGTACCTAATAAGCTGATCTGATAACCTCATCAGATACCTAAAAGCCTGATCAGGTACCTAATAGCCTGATCAGGTACCTAATAACCTGATCAGTTACCTAACTATCTGATGAGGTTATCAGATCAGGTTATTAGGTAACGGATCAGATAGAAGATTTTTGTTGTAATATCATTAAAGATTGATTCAAGGACGAAGAACTTTCAAAAATGAGATTTCTGTATATGCACTTCAAAGGGTTCTTAAAGCTAAAGGAGCTGGGATTGTCTAATCAACAGAATTCTTGTATAAGCATACATAGATGAAATATTGTAGTTGAAACAGAAACAATAAAAAATCATATTTATTACATAATCTAATAATATAATTTTATAATAAGAAGAATAGGAAAAAAGTACATAACTTTTGGAGATTATTGTAATAAAATTTACTGATTTGTAATCAGACAGCTATAATGGCAATTAGACTTACCATAGTCTCTATTAACTCGTTTAGTATTAGGAATAAAGATAATCATTGAAATGATTTTCTGTCTGAAGAACAGCATTCAGATAAACTTTGTTTGTAGTTGTTGGACTGAAATGTATATTGATGATAGAGGTTTTTCTTTTTAAAGTGTGTGTTAAAGGTATTTACATATATTTTGGATACAAAATGATAAATCATTATGTTCAATACTGATTAAATTTCAATAATTTTACTCTACAAATAAATCTTATTAAATCTGTTCATATCTTTTCGTTCATTTACTTATATATTTGATATACCACATACAGCAAGATAATAATAATATCTTAATTAGAATGTGTGATCTTTTAGTGCTATAAGCACATAAATCAAATATTATAGATACTCGTACATATTAGCTATTAGCGCCTATTTACATATATAAGCACATAATTCAGTTAAATTTGAGGCTCATCATGATCTACAATGTATCCCGAACCATTGTTTATATGAATATTTTTATACAATACCGCTTCGCACGCTTTTGCAAACGAGTGGAAGTTGCTAATTGTTGTTGGATGTACTTTTTTTGCCAGATATGCTACTCGAACAATCTAGCTTGACTCAACTAGACATCGAAGAGGAACGAACTGTGTAGGATCAGATTGTGTTTAATCCGTCCATATATTTATTTTTCTTTAGACTTTGCTGTACAGTCTGGATACTTTAACTAACATTAGACACATATATCAGTTTTCAGGTCCCTCGACTGTTAGATAAAGGATCTAGCTATATCAATTAAATATGCTTTGCTTTTCTGGGGAATTAATCGAAATATCATCATCGATCTCAAATGAACTTCTATCCAGATCTATGCTAAGTTGTTCTGCTCTATGAGTGGATACTCAAGTTAAAGGATGTGCTTGAATCCATCTTTATCGAAGAATATTTAAATATTTTTCTGAAAGAAGGGCTTACGTATAAGATGTCAGAAGAACTGATGCCCCCGACAATAGTTGCGTACATACATACATATATGCAATTATATATTGCTCTTATATACTAACATACATATATATATATATATATATATATATATATATATATATATATATATATATATATATATATATATATATATATATATATATATATATATATATATATATATATATATATATATATATATATATATATATATATATATATATATATATATATATATATATATATATATATATATATATATATATATATATATATATATATATATATATTAACTTTATCAGAATATTAGAATAATACACGCTTTCAAAACAGATATAACCTAATTATGTTTCTTTATATCACTTTTAAACCAATGTTACTTCTTCACCTTATAATATATTTACTTGAAATTGTCAATAAAATGAAAGTTCAACGGATATTATTATTAAAAAGGTGAACAACAAAGACAATTATTAAAACTCTGTAAATGTAGTAGGCACGTGATTAGGTATCAATCTAATAATTTAACCAGCAAATAGAGATCGAGTACTGCATACATAATAATCCTGATATGCTTCAAAACAATAAAAAACGATCTGTAAGACAATGGCTAAAGCATACATTTTTGTTCTAGTTTTGTGATGTGATTATTTTCAGCGGTTACAACTCAGGAAGATTTTGTACCATTCCCATTTTCACTAGTCATACAACAAGTACATTCAAAACAATTGGTATAACATTTCCCTCAGAGCAGTTAAACTTAAGAGTTCTATGTATTTTATTTGAAATGAATTCTTGTTGAATACATTGTTAGATATTTCTAAAGTTAGTGAGCTACATCATATATATATATATATATATATATATATATATATATATATATATATATATATATATATATATATATATATATATATATATATATATATATATATATATATATATATATATATATATATATATATATATATATATATATATATATATATATATATATATATATATATATATATATATATATATATATATATATATATATATATATATATATATATATATATATATATATATATATATATATATATATATATATATATATATATATATATATATATATATATATATATATATATATATATATATATATATATATATATATATATATATATATATATATATATATATATATATATATATATATATATATATATATATATATATATATATATATATATATATATATATATATATATATATATATATATATATATATATATATATATATATATATATATATATATATATATATATGTATATATATATATATATATATATATATATATATATATACATTGTTAGATATTTCTAAAGTTAGTGAGCTACATCATATATATATATATATATATATATATATATATATATATATATATATATATATATATATATATATATATATATATATATATATATATATATATATATATAAATAGACTACACAATTTTGTCGTACACTGTTAAGTATCTTATTGTCCACCAATATTAATGAAACATACATATGGTTAAAAAGATATTTGTGTATAGATGTCCGCAAAATATATTTTTTTTTACCCGAAAATCCTCAAAGTTCCTGAAGCTCCCCAGAAATATTCCGGTTTGAATTTCTGTCAACCGGCGATCCTAGTATTTGTTTTACTACTTAAATACATTATTAATTTAATTTGTTTTATGGTTTGAATTTTCTTGTTTTCTACACAAAATGATAAAGCATTTTGACAATTGTGTAATCTTTATGGAATTTTAAGTCTAATCTAATAACAATTAAGTTATTAAATTTCTATGCGTCTAATCTAATATGTATCCAAATGTTTGTAAATGATTTAAGCTTCCCTTTCATCATCTAAATTAAAATTTTATGAATTTTCAACCAATGAAGAATGGAATATGGTAGGTAATAACATATACCATAGTCATACAAGTTGTTTACAACTAAATAACTTAGATAATTTGATTTATTTGTAAAGTCTTGTGTTACATCATAGTACTACATTTGAATGTAGTACATACTTTTCCAACATATTCATAATCATCCTTAATATATGACTAATTAGTAATCATTTCTTGGAAACTAATTCAGATGATTACACGAGGAGATACCTGTACATATAATTAAGTAGAATTCATTGACAATTCAGTTATTTTGTTAGCAACGTCATCATATCAACCATCATCGTATAAAAACCTTCTAGTGTGCTCGAACTTGATGACTTGATAATATAAATCGGAATTAGTCTACAAAATATAAGTTTAGTAATGCGTTTTTATCGATCACTATAATTTTCTTTAATATGAATATGCATAGATACATTATTATTTAAAAATTCTCTTATAAATATTCTAAATATGCCTGTATATAGTACATATGTCTAATGTTGAATTAAAGGAATACTTAATATGATAACTGTAAGCAAATGGAATATGATTTTACAGTTATCTAACTGTATTTGAGTTTGGTATATTCACTGAGTTTGGTAAATACAATCGAAATCTGTATATGTATACTATATTTGCTTTTTGAAGTTCTCCCCTTATGTTTTTATTAAGACTATCCCATTATGGTATTGAATTATGCACATGAATCTAATGGGAATATTTTCGTAGTTGACTTCTTATAAACCTGTAATTTAATAATATTCAAAAAGATATCGATTAATAATATTCCGAAATAGATCTACAATTAAATTGAATTTTCAAGGATATGTGTAGTAATATGAGTTTTAAAAATAGTACGTATTTGTATGTTCAGTTTCGGTACGGAATTAGTCAACAGATTTTACAGAATCTCATTCATAATAATAATTTGAATTTACATTAATTCAAATAATTAAACTAGAAAGCCTAAATAATTACTTTCATCTTAGATTTTGCATTTATTTGTATCAAAATTTTTCAAACATGTAATCATCACAATCTCTATAATAAACACTTGCTTCTTTCATATTTTTAGAATGTTTTATTAAACGCTGGTGTTTTAAAACAACCAGATTTACTCTGCACATCAAAAAAAAAATAAATAAAAAAAACTAACCTTGTTTAGCAAATCAGTATAAGAAAATGTATGTATTATTAAGTAATATACATACATATGTACGTTCACTGACACGCTTCAGAAAAATAAAAACAAAACTCAAACAATAGAACACATCAGTACAAAGATTATCTATCGATCACAGCATACTAATACCATCTACTACTTTCCAGCGGTCAAGAGAAAAATTAACTTATAAAATCCCTACTTGATAAAATATTTAATGTAAAGAAATATCTTTGTATATCAAATAAACTCATTAAAATTATTAAAAATATCGGATGTAAAAGTGATAGAAATAATTAATGTTCCTGTCTTTCATGTATAGGTATAAGCCTTCAAATTAAAGAACAACAACCATGTAATAAGTATATTGATAGACCTTTCACCCTCAAAAATATAACCGCCGAATACTAAAATAAATTTCCTTAGTCATGAAAACCTTCCATGACTTCCCCCATAAAAAAAATTAATCTTCTGGTCCTCGTGTAGAGCTTATTGTAAAACAATCACACAAAGTGATAAAAAATAGTGATGTACATGCACAACAACTACCACTATAAGCTCAAAACTATACAATCTTTATGTGTAAAGTTTAAATAATAAACAAAAATATCCATGTCAGCAGAATTAAGAATACATAAAAAAAATTTAAAAGAAAAATTAATATGCACAACCTCAAAAAGAAATTTATATACATACATAAACAACAACCTACAAAACAGCAAAATTTATATAGATACTAGATCGATCACAACAGACATATATCGTATACACACACTCAGCCCAACACACACCTACAAAAAAGTGATGACGTAATACTCATACACAAACATAGCATATATGTAATAAAATTTCATACTATGTGTTTAATTCTGTATTGAGAGGGGGGTTTTTTATACAAAACTAAAACCACTATGTTCATAAATAGAACGATAGCTATGTACATACGTACATATGTTCGTTGGTACGGGATTGGTTACCTGGGTAAATATATTAGTGAGCAATGGAGGGGGGGATTCTGAGCAACGAATTAGCGAGAAGTAAATACCACGTTGGTTGGACGGAGATCAGTGTTCCTAATACCAAACCCCTACGCCTTCTGTATTTGGTGAGCTTCTTGCTTCAGGCACAATGGGTGTTGAAGGGAAACCTCAGGAGGGGGATACCTGAACCTCTTGAGAAATAAAATACAACACCAAGATTTTTCCAAACCAACTTACATATTTTATTAAAAAGAGAAGGGATTTATTTGCTCGTTCTTGTTCGTTCGAGTGATGAAACAAAAGTATTTTATTAATACGATGATTTGGTTAATGATACAAAAAATGAAACCCGTTAGGCTACAAAGATATTCTTTTTCGTTAAGTTACGATTAGCTACATTACAATTCACAATAGAAGAAATTCAAGGTAGATATTTTTGGCAATTATAAAAAATATAACGAATTATAGAATAAACAAAATTTCAAATAATTAAATAATACTTTTAGAGGATTTCAAGATAAATTGATATGAAAAAAGTGTAAATAATATGAACAAATGTTTATTTAAATCCATTTTTAAACATTCTGGCCGCCTTGGCCAATATGGCCAACATCTTATAAAGATCTTTTGAGACGTTGGAGGGCTCGTAAAACTCCTGATAAAATGCGTTTGGGGCTGACAGACCGGTTGGTCGGAGCATTTCTTCTCTGACTGGTGGACGTTTCTGGTTGTTGAATTCTTGATGTCTGGCTGCTGCTAGATCTTCGTCGTTCGGCGGTCCGCTCCGCATGTTCAGCATTTGGTTGATTACGCAAAGTCAAACGATCGCATTCTGTTTCTGGATATCTGGCGACTGCTAGGCCTTGAGTCTCGTGATGTCCTCCTCTCTGATGTACCCTGTCTCGGCTTATGTAAAAGGGTGTGGTGTGCCCAACCACACTTTAAGCAAACTACAGCTGACGTACAATCATCCGTCTGGTGGGATCGAGCCAGGCAATTTTGGCAATATCCATACATGCGGACTATCTGTTGGCGCACTTCAATGCTCATACCGAGAAACTTCTTGCAGAATCGAAGCGAATGAAATCGTTTACACACACGGCACTGGTGTATTCTAGAGTTTCTGGGTGCCCTGCGAATTAAAATATATTTTTAATAATAATAACTCCGTGTAGGGAGATAACCTCATCAGATACCTAATAGCCTGATCAGGTACCTAATAACCTGATTAGGTACCTAATAACCTGATCTGATACCTAATAAGCTGATCTGATAACCTGATCAGATACCTAATAAGCTGATCTGGTACCTAATAAGCTGATCTGATAACCTGATCAGATACCTAATAAGCTGATCTGATAACCTGATCTGATACCTAATAAGCTGATCAGATACCTAATAAGCTGATCTGATACCTAATAAGCTGATCAGATACCTAATAAGCTGATCTGATACCTAATAACCTGATCTGATAACCTGATCAGGTACCTAATAAGCTGATCTGATAACCTCATCAGATACCTAAAAGCCTGATCAGGTACCTAATAGCCTGATCAGGTACCTAATAACCTGATCAGTTACCTAACAACCTGATCTGATAACCATATCAGATACCTAATAGCCTGATCAGGTACCTAATAACCTGATCTGATAACCTCATCAGATACCTAATAGCCTGATCAGGTACCTAATAGCCTGATGAGGTACCTAATAGCCTGATCAGGTACCTAATAACTTGATCAGGTACCTAATAACCTGATCTGATACCTAATAAGCTGATCTGATAACCTGATCAGATACCTAATAAGCTGATCAGGTACCTAATAAGCTGATCTGATAACCTGATCAGATACCTAATAAGCTGATCTGATAACCTGATCTGATACCTAATAAGCTGATCAGATACCTAATAAGCTGGTCTGATACCTAATAAGCTGATCAGATACCTAATAAGCTGATCTGATACCTAATAAGCTGATCTGATAACCTGATCTGATACCTAATAGCCTGATCTAATACCTAATAACCTGATCAGGTTATTAGGTATCTGATCAGGTTATCAGATCAGGTAATTAGGTATCAGATCAGCTTATTAGGTATCTGATCAGGTTATCAGATCAGCTTATTAGGTATCAGATCAGATTATCAGACCAGCTTATTAGGTATCAGATCAGCTTATTAGGTATCTGATCAGGTTATCAGATTAGGTTATTAGGTAACGGATCAGATAGAAGATTTTCGTTGTAATATCATTAAAGATTGATTCAATGACGAAGAACTTTCAAAAAGGAGATTTCTGAATATGCACTACAAAGGGTTCTTAAAGCTAAAGGAGCTGGGATTGTCTAATCAACAGAATTCTTGTACAAGCATACATAGATGAAATATTGTAGTTGAAACAGAAACAATAAAAAATCATATTTAGTACATAATCTAATAATATAATTTTATAATAAGAAGAATAGGAAATAAATACATATCTTTTGGAGAATATTGTAATAAAAATTACTGATTTGTAATTAGACAGCTATAATGGCAATTAGACTTACCATAATCTCTATTAACTCGTTTAGTATTAGGAATAAAGATAATCATTGAAATGATTTTCTGTCTGAAGAACAGCATTCAGATAAACTTTGTTTGTAGTTGTTGGACTGAAATGTATATTGATGATAGAGGTTTTTCTTTTTAAAGTGTGTGTTAAAGGTATTTACATATATTTTGGATACAAAATGATAAATCATTATGTTCAATACTGATTAAATTTCAATAATTTTACTCTACAAATAAATCTTATTAAATCTGTTCATATCTTTTCGTTCATTTACTTATATATTTGATATACCACATACAGCAAGATAATAATAATATCTTAATTAGAATGTGTGATCTTTTAGTGCTATAAGCACATAAATCAAATATTATAGATACTCGTACATATTAGCTATTAGCGCCTATTTACATATATAAGCACATAATTCAGTTAAATTTGAGGCTCATCATGATCTACAATGTATCCCGAACCATTGTTTATATGAATATTTTTATACAATACCGCTTCGCACGCTTTTGCAAACGAGTGGAAGTTGCTAATTGTTGTTGGATGTACTTTTTTTGCCAGATATGCTACTCGAACAATCTAGCTTGACTCAACTAGACATCGAAGAGGAACGAACTGTGTAGGATCAGATTGTGTTTAATCCGTCCATATATTTATTTTTCTTTAGACTTTGCTGTACAGTCTGGATACTTTAACTAACATTAGACACATATATCAGTTTTCAGGTCCCTCGACTGTTAGATAAAGGATCTAGCTATATCAATTAAATATGCTTTGCTTTTCTGGGGAATTAATCGAAATATCATCATCGATCTCAAATGAACTTCTATCCAGATCTATGCTAAGTTGTTCTGCTCTATGAGTGGATACTCAAGTTAAAGGATGTGCTTGAATCCATCTTTATCGAAGAATATTTAAATATTTTTCTGAAAGAAGGGCTTACGTATAAGATGTCAGAAGAACTGATGCCCCCGACAATAGTTGCGTACATACATACATATATGCAATTATATATTACTCTTATATACTAAAATACATATATATATTAACTTTATCAGAATATTAGAATAATACACGCCTTCAAAACAGATATAACCTAATTATGTTTCTTTATATCACTTTTAAACCAATGTTACTTCTTCACCTTATAATATATTTACTTGAAATTGTCAATAAAATGAAAGTTTAACGGATATTATTATTAAAAAGGTGAACAACAAAGACAATTATTAAAACTCTGTAAATGTAGTAGGCACGTGATTAGGTCTCAATCTAATAATTTAACCAGCAAACAGAGATCGAGTACTGCATACATAATAATCCTGATATGCTTCAAAACAATAAAAAACGATCTGTAAGACAAGGGCTAAAGCATACAACCTTTTAGCTATATTCTTTCATTCACACACACACTATTTCCAAATCTTTTTTCCGACGGCATTGTTTAAAAAAAAATTTTTGCTAAAATGAATTTTTATCTAATAATCGTTGGTGGATATTGAAACTAATATTCTTCCCTAACCTATTCAATTACCCTAGAGAGAGAAAAGAACCTGTCACAAGACAGTTCACGTCACTGGTTCGCCAAGGGTTTAATTGACATAATTAAGATACCCAATGATAGGTTCTAGTCTCAAACTTAAGCTACTTGTCATGTGATGGGGTCTTAATACTAGTTAAATTACTGTACTACAAACAAATGATTTTAATGTGGAACAAAATCTGGTGTATAATGAAGGAATTTTCCTATCATTTTTGTTCTAGTTTTGTGATGTGATTATTTTCACCGGTTACAACTCAGGAAGATTTTGTACCATTCCCATTTTCACTAGTCATACAACAAGTACATTCAAAACAATTGGTATAGCATTTCCCTCAGAGCAGTTAAACTTAATAGTTCTATGTATTTTATTTGAAATGAATCCTTGTTGAATACATTGTTAGATATTTCTAAAGTTAGTGAGCTACATCATATATATATAAATAGACTACACAATTTTGTCGTGCACTGTTAAGTATCTTATTGTCCACCAATATTAATGAAACATACATATATGGTTAAAAAGATATTTGTGTATAGATGTCCGCAAAATATATTTTTTTTTACCCGAAAATCCTCAAAATTCCTGAAGCTCTCCAGAAATATCCCGGTTTGAATTTCGGTCACCCGGCGATCCTAGTATTTGTTTTACTACTTAAATGCATTATTAATTTAATTTGTTTCATGCTTTGAATTTTCTTGTTTTCTACACAAAATGATAGAGCATTTTGACAATTGTGTAATCTGTATGGAATTTTAAGTCTAATCTAATAACAATTAAGTTATTAAATTTCTATGGGTCTAATCTAATATGTATCCAAATGTTTGTAAATGATGTAAGCTTCCCTTTCATCATCTAAATTAAAATTTTATGAATCTTCAACCAATGAAGAATGGAATATGGTAGGTAATAACATATACCATAGTCATACAAGTTGTTTACAACTAAATAACTTAGATAATTTGATTTATTTGTAAAGTCCTGTGTTACATCATAGTACTACATTTGAATGTAGTACATACTTTTCCAACATATTCATAATCATCCTTAATATATGACTAATTAGTAATCATTTCTTCGAAACTAATTCAGATGATTACACGAGGAGATAAGTAGAATTCATTGACAATTCAGTTATTTTGTTAGCAACGTCATCATATCAACCATCATCGTATAAAAACCTTCTAGTGTGCTCGAACTTGAATTAGTCTATAAAATATAGTTTAGTAATGTGTTTTTATCGTTCACTATAATTTTCTTTAATATGAATATGCATAAATACATTATTATTTAAAAATTCTCTTATAAATATTCTAAATATGCCTGTATATATAGTACATATGTCTAATACTGAATTAAAGGAATACTTAATATGATAACTGTAAGCAAATGGAATATGCTTTTACAGTTATCTAACAATATTTGAGTTTGGTATATTCACTGATTCATAAATACAATCGAAATCTGTAAATGTACACTATAAAGGCCTATATATTTGCTTTTTTTAAGTTCTCCCCTTATGTTTTTATTAAGACTATCCCATTATGGTATTGAATTAAGCACATGAATATAATGGGAATATTTTCATAGTTGACTTCTTATCAACCTGTAATTTAATAATATTCAAAAAGATATCGATTAATAATATTCCGAAATATATCTACAATTAAATTGAATTTTCAAGGATATGTGTAGTAATATGAGTTTTAAAAATAGTACGTATTTGTATATTCAGTTTCGGTATGGAATTAGTCAACAGATTTTACAGAATCTCATTCATAATAATAATTTGAATTTACATTAATTCAAATAATTAAACTAGAAAGCCTAAATAATTACTTTCATGTTAGATTTTGCATTTATTTGTATCAAAATTTTTCAAACATGTAATCATCACAATCTCTATAATAAACACTTGCTTCTTTCATATTTTTAGAATGTTTTATTAAACGCTGGTGTTTTAAAACAACCAGATTTACTCTGCACATCAAAAATAAAAAAATAAAAAAAAAATAACCTTGTTTAGCAAATCAGTATAAGAAAATGTATGTATTATTAAGTAATATACATACATATGTACGTTCACTGACACGCTTCAGAAAAATAAAAACAAAACTCAAACAATAGAACACATCAGTACAAAGATTATTTATCGATCACAGTATACTAATACCATCTACTACTTTCCAGCGGTCAAGAGAAAAATTAACTTATAAAATCCCTACTTGATAAAATATTTAATGTAAAGAAATATCTTTGTATATCAAATAAACTCATTAAAATTATTAAAAATATCGGATGTAAAAGTGATAGAAATAATTAATGTTCCTGTCTTTCATGTATAGGTATAAGCCTTCAAATTAAAGAAAACAACCATGTAATAAGTATATTGATAGACCTTTCACCCTAAAAAATATAACCGCCGAATACTAAAATAAATTTCCTGAGTCATGAAAACCTTCCATGACTTCCCCCATAAAAAAATTAATCTTCTGGTCCTCGTGTAGAGTTTATTGTAAAACAATCACACAAAGTGATAAAAAATAGTGATGTACATGCACAACAACTACCACTATAAGCTCAAAACTATACAATCTTTATGTGTAAAGTTCTAATAATAAACAAAAATATCCAAGTCAGCAGAATTAAGAATACATAAAAAAATTTTAAAAGAAAAATTAATATGTACAACCTCAAAAAGAAATTTATATACATACATAAACAACAACCTACAAAACAGCAAAATTTATATAGATACTAGATCGATCACAACAGACATATATCGTATACACACACTCAGCCCAACACACACCTACAAAAAAGTGATGACGTAATACTCATACACAAGCATAGCATATATGTAATAAAATTTCATACTATGTATTGTGCAATTCAAATTCCTTTGTCTAGCAATACGAAACACTGTTTCTTAAATAAATAAACGAAGGTACCATAACGACACCTTCGTCTCACCAACGAAGCAATAGTCGGACAGACAAAACCCTATAAAATAATAATGTCACCTTAACATCTTTCTACAATTCTTACATTAAAATAAAGAAATCAAAATATCCATCACAAGTTCATTAACCCTATTCAAAAACTCTGGTTATCAATACTATGGTCCCAAAATATTGAACAACTGAAATGCACTTGTACATAAAAAAAACCTCTGCAAACAAAATACATATTTCAAATTTCAATTAAAATATATCAGCATATTTATTAGCTACACACAACTACAAATCCAAACGATCATGCGAATATTTTGCAACAAAAAAACAAAAGTTCTCACTTGAAAAAAATTAATACAAACATAGAGCAAACACTTATTTGTATACATCAAATAAATTTGTAGATATGTACATAAGTATGTACACATATTGGCAAATTTCATGTCCACGCGATTGCGTACTCAGAACATTTAGTAGAACTTAACAGAGCTCCTTCTCCCCTCTCACACGTCCATAACCACATAATGAAAATATACAAACCGTTCACCAACCGACTAACGTTGAGTCAAAAATGGACGGACACTCTGAAATAAATAGAAACAAAACATTTTAAAACTTTAAATATAAACAAATTGAATTTAACATACATAGAACAAAGATAAGATTGACAAAATAAAAAAATATCATCGTCCACAGTATTATAAAACACAGATGTAATCAAACGGATTTTAGCATAAACATATAAAAAATAGGGAAGGTCACATACATGAGAACATTTTATACTACATATGTACATCACATGGCGCCTACAAAAAACAATTCAAACTATTTTAACAACATACTTCCAAATCATGGAGAGACTCAAATTCATACATTCAGACATATAGAAATTCCCACAGACAGACAGAAATTCTCACGCGCTCCATACTTACACTAACAAATTGAAAAACATCAAGCTATGAACATCTCACATACACAAATATATATTCTCACGGACAGACATCAATCCAGATGTAGAAATATGATTAAATTTATATACATAGCAACAGCAAGAATTGTAAAATTCAAATTGCGTAATATTGTGAAATTCCAATTTGACCTATCAAACACAAAAATAATAAAAGAGAAAGAGATGTACATACATCCAGACATAAAAACAACCTCACATATACCTACATATATAAACAATAACTCACAAACAACAAAATTTATACAGATACTAGATCGATCACAACGTACATACATCACATAGACACACTCACACAACACAGAAACAGACATACACATTTGTTTATTTGTTTATTTAACAATTAAAATTTCAAATTTTAATTACCCAAATTTTAAAACTTCGGCAAAACTTCAAAGGAATATTTTGAGTGAATTTTGTGCAATGTCGCCCTACTGTGGGGTAGAATGTTCAAAGAAATATACAAGATGGGTAGACATCAATCCACATGTGCAGATTCTTAATGTAAACACAACCTCTAACCAATCCCCACCAACAAACAAAAAATTAGGATGATGACTCATTCGCCAACACATCCACCTGAATAAACAAAAACATCAACAAGATTAAGCATGCATATTTAACGTAAACAAACATTTCAGACCATCTGTCATACTAAGCAACACAGCTACAAATCCAAACGATCATGCGATTATTTGATGCAAAAAACAAATACCCCCCACTTGACATAAAAAATATTATAAACAAAAAGCAAACGCTTATTGTATGTACGTATGTATATTAATTGGAACTTAACAACCCCCCTCTAACACTTCCATAACCACATTCTTAACAACCCCCCTCTCACACTTCCATAATCACATTCTGAAAATATACAAACCCTCCACCAGTCAATTGGTGGACGGACATTTCAATTGATGACTCATTCTCAAAAAATGTGCAGCTGAATAAACAAAGCCATAAACATGATTCTGCAAAACAAATAATCAAATTGTTATCCTAAGAAATAAACAAGACGGACATTTGAAACGACATACACACATTCTTCACAACTCTAAAGATAAGAAAAAAGAAACACACACACATACACACACACACACACCCATCCCCCACACATTCACGCACCCACAGCCATGCACAAAGTAAATGTAAACATAAGCACCACAAAAAATTATCAAGAACAAAAAAATAATAATAGCGACACAATAAACCCCGTAGGAACCCAAGTCGACTTTTTTATCGACAAGTTTGGTGACGTTGTCACCAAACTTGTCTACACTCTTTATTTCCACATATAATCTAAAACACTACCAAATCTCTCAATATGACCCCATAAGAACCACATTGTCTATACTAAGCCAATACTTTCAAGCTCCAAACTCACTACCCAATGTCTCAATATCACCCCATTAGAACCACATTGTCTATACTAAGCCAATTGTTCCTAGGTCACTATCTCAACATAACCACAACCCACGAAGCAACGGAAAACATCCAGGGTCTATGGTAGGTATCGAACCCCACTCACCCACAGATACACCCATATCCGAAATTCATATAACACAAAACATTATCTATAATATAATTTCACACTAACACTTTAACTCAATAATAATTCATCACAATTTTTTCCAACATTTTACCTACAGGGTACTTTCATTTTTTTTCCCACGGGTATCAAATTACACTTTTGTTTATTTAACAATTAAAATTTCAAATTTTAATTACCCAAATTTTAAAATTTTAATTGGGGCCATGTCCCCAGTTCCCTACTACTCTCCACCAGTCAATTGGATAACGGACATGCTTAAATAAACACAACTACATTTTAAATGTAAGCACAAGCACCACAAAAAAATTATCAAGAACAAAAAAATAATAATAGCCACAAAATAAACCCCGCAGGAACCCAAGTCGACTTTTTTATCTACAAGTTTGGTGACGTTGTCACCAAACTTGTCTACACTCTTTATTTCCACATATAATCTGTAACACCCCATAAGAACAACACCCTAAATTTCTATAACACCAAAAAGCATTACTCACACTATGATTTTTCACAATCTTCACTATACACATTTTGCCTACAGGGCACTTTCATTTTTTTCCCACGGGTATCAAATTACACATTTGTTTATTTAACAATTAAAATTTCAAAATTTCAAATTTTAATTACCCAAATTTTAAAATTTTAATTGCCGCCGCGTCCCCAGTTCCCTACTACTTATATCTATATGGATAATTTTTTTCTAACTGTTTTTTTTTTCAAAAATATTCACTTGTAAAACAGAATTTTTTATAGCTGTGCTATTTATGGCGGACTACGAGCTAGAAATTTTGTTTCGTAACAAAAATAATCGACACTATCATAGTTATAAATTTCTTTTTGTTTTGGTTTGTTTGTACTTTAAGTTTATTTTTGTTGTTGTTAGCTTCTATTTGTTTTGTTTTAATTTGGAAAGGTTTATTCCGTCATTGTTGTTGTTTTTAGCTTTTGATCTTTTGGGTGTGTAAAATTTCGTAGCATACTTTTTTCTAAATGGTTTTATTTAGCTTACCGTGTTTGTGGAGTTTGGTTCGAATTTAATAATTGAAAATGTACACCCTTTATGTTGACCGATTGCTCTGATATGTTGTAAGTGCTTTTAACGACAATTCAATGTTGTGATGAGAAAAGTGGGCTGCGCCACGCCCATAAAAAGTGATATTTAGGTTTAGCCCCTTCCTGCTAACGGATTGATGAGATATTTAGTGGTCACCTTTACTTATGATGACTACACTCTAAGACACTTTTATTGAAAATTAAGTTGATAATAGTCGGCAACACTTTACCGATTATTATCGACCTAAAATTACACACCCATTATTTTTTAACAAAATATTTACTTAAAAAAGCGATTGGCTGCGTGCAGGTTTGAACCGCGACCTCCTGACTGATAGTCCGACGTATCTACCATTCAGTCATAGCCGTATTATACTTTATGTTAAATTTTTTCCACTTGGACTAAATATGTTAATTTTAGAGGTTTTTTCTTTAATAAAATAACTACAAAATCGATGTAATTTTAGACAAGGAGAAATCTTCAACACAAATTTAGACAATATATGATCGTAAATTTAAAGTAATGTTTTAGAGTGTATACAATTTTGTAATTAAAAAGTGAGCGGCGCCACGCCCATAAAAAGTAATACTTACTTTTAGACCTTCCTATCAACCGATTGATTTAAAAGTTGGTAAACACCTTTACTTTTGATGACAATACAATTTTAAGACTATAAAAGAGGGCTGCGCTACGCCCATAAAAAGTAATATTTAGTTTTATTCTATTCCTGTTGACCGATTATCTGAAATTTGGTAACAGATTTAATTTTCTTGACCGATTGATTTGAAGACGTTACGATTATGTGTATTCAGTTTATCGTAAATCAAAGATGGCCGCTGCCACATAATGGCGAATTAGTTACTTCTTTAAAAACACCTCAACATTGATATCAAATGAAAGCGTTTTACTAGTAGAATACAGTATGCAATAAAAAACTTTCAATTCAGAAATGGCGGCCAGTACAAAATGGGACTATATTCATCCATATATATTGTCAGCCCTCTTAAAATGGCTATTAAATGAAAGCCCTGGCTACCAGAATGCAGTACACCACGAATGTACGTTCATTTAATATTAGTAGTAGGGAACTATTCGTGCGGCGGCCATTAAAATATTAAAATTTGGGTAATTAAAATTTGAAATTTTAAAATTTTTATTGTTAAATAAACAAATGTGTAATTTGATACCCGTGGGGAAAAAAATGAAAGTGCCCTGTAGGCAAAATGTGTATAGTGAAGATTGTGAAAAATGATAGTGTGGGTAATGCTTTTTGGTGTTATACAAATTTAGGGTGTGGTGCTAATGGGGTGATATTGAGACATTGGGTTGTGAGTTTGGAGCTTGAAACTATTGGCTTAGTATAGACAATGTGGTTCTTATGGGGTGATATTGAGACATTGGGTAGTGAGTTTGGAGCTTGAAAGTATTGGCTTAGTATAGACTGTGTGGTTCTTATGGGGTGATATTGAGAAATTGGGTAGTGTTTTAGATTATATGTGGAAATAAAGAGTGTAGACAAGTTTGGTGACTACGTCACCAAACTTGTAGATAAAAAAGTCGACTTGGGTTCCTACGCGGTTTATTGTGGGGCTATTACTATTTTTTTGTTCTTGATAATTTTTTGTTGTGCTTGTGTTTACATTTAAAATGTAGTTGTGTTTATTTAAGCATGTCCGTCCACCAATTGACTGGTGGAGGGTCTGTATATTTTCAGAATGTGGTTATGGAAGTGTTAGAGGGTGGTGTTAAGAATGTGGTTATGGAAGTGTTAGAGGGGGGTGTTAAGTTCGACTTAATATGTATGCATATACATACGTACATACAATAAGCGTTTGCTTTTTGTTTATAATATTTTTTATGTCAAGTGGGGGTATTTTATTCTTTTGCATCAAATAATCGCATGATCGTTTGGATTTGTAGTTGTGTTGCTTAGTATGACAGATGGTCTGAAATGTTTCTTTACGTTAAATATGCATGCTTAATCTTGTGCTGTTTTTGTTTATTCAGATGGATGTGTTGGAGAATGAGTCATCTTCCTAATATTTGCTTGTTTGTTGGTGGGGGTTGGTTAGATGTTGTGTTTACATAAAGAGTCTGTACATGTGGATTGATGTTTGTCTGTCTGTTCATATTAAAATCTTGCTTAATCTTGGTTATTGCTTTGTTTATTCAGCTGGAAATGTGAGTCATCATTTGATACCATAATTTCATTACTCAGCATTTAGTTGTGGTGTATTTGAAATAAAAAAACAGTTGTCTATTTTTATTTTTCTATACATTTAAATTTTAAAATTGTCAAGTTTATGTTAATAATAATAATAATAATAATAATAATAATAATAATAATATTAATAATACATAAAGTAATTTAAACAAGATTTTTGTTTTGATAATAAAAGAGCATTTCTTAATGCACAAATGCCATATGTGTGATAATTACAATAGAAATACTCGGGATATTTAATTTCCATTTGTTTAAAGTTGATGCATCCAAAGTCCTCGATGTTAAAAACACTTTTTTAAAGTATTTTTTCTAGCCATTGTCTCTTTTCTTCTCCTTTAACATATGTATATTTTAGAATAGCGTATATTAGCTTTTAAAAACTTGCAGACGCTTTGAAATGTGACTGATCCATCGTTCCACTTTAGGTGACTTTGTTAACCAGTTTACTTCTTTTTGCTTCTTTGGCAATAAACATTTAAAATCAAAGGGGGGTTCTATAATGAAATTTATGGCTTCATTGTTGTTGTGGTTGAAAACGATCGCTACTTCTTTTGCGATGAAATCATTTGAATCGCTTTTGAATCCTTGCATATCTATACAAACTATATTATCTTCCATATTGTTTAATTTATAAGACTTTTCGGACTTGTCCTTTTATGGGTTCATATTCACTTATGCGATCATGAATAAGAATGCAGTAAGCTGGTGTCTTTGAGGCAATATTTGTAGCTGTTACAAAATCAATTGTTATATCAATTGGTCCGTTATTGAGCGATTCGTTTTGATGGCTGACATCTACTACAATAATCGGTGCATTATTTTTAAATTCTTGAGCAGTTAGAAGCGGTTGAGATTCTCTCATGTAATAGCTCTGTTGAAATCTTAGATACATATCATATAGAATTGCATTGCGTTCATTCTTAAATTTGATATTTAGGTCATCATATGGATATGATACTGAATTTAAATGTACTTTTAAATTTGTCAGGTCACAATGAACAAAGTTATTTTCTTGTTGAAGAGCAATCAATACAAAACGGGGTCATTCTCTACTTGCAGCTAATTTAACATTCCAGATATGAATTGTTCCTGTATTAAGCTGGGGATTCACATGACAATCCCAACTACGGAATGCCATCGGTATAGAAGCACCAATGTTAATAATTTTTATCATATTCAACTTGAATTCTCCATGAGATGAGTGAAATTGAAAGTTTTGCTTTTTCCGTGGAAACGCTCGAGTGTACAAGATCTTCATCGTTCTTATTACGCAAGAGTATCAATTCATGTTTTCCATTTAGTATGACTTTGTTGTAGTCTTCAGCGAAATCCAAAAGCATTTTTAAGGGTACATAAAAGTTAAAATATCCATTAACAAGTCTCAAATTATCAATTTTATTCCAGCCAGCATTCTGCATTCCAGTGCTTTCCGTTGGTGATAAAGAAACCAAATTTTTTATGGTACTTGTGCCTCCTAAATATCTTGCATGATCAATTTCAATGCAATTAAGTTCATAACGAATTTCATCAAAGAGATATGCAACAAAGTTGTTTTTTAATTTAAAGTTGTCTGTAGATGTGGAGGTTTTCTCATCTATCTCATCCCTCGACATATATATAACTTTCACTAGGTAACACATACAAATCTTGATTTTGAATTGAAATGCGAATTTCATCGTTATTATTGTAAGATTGTAGGTATGGCACGTATGTATGATAGTCCTTTTTGATTATATTTTCATCAGATAAGGGTTTATCTAAGACATTTATTATTGAACTCATTTTGCCTTCAATTTAAAATTCAATGACTTGAGAAAATTTTTATTTGCTGTCGTTAGAGTTTTTTGATGAATTGACCTCTTTAATTGTGGTTTAGGTCGTGATAATATTTTAGCTTCGTATGCTGATGTTGTTGTTGTTGTTGCTATATTCTGTGATATACTCGAGTTGAATATTAGCATTATTTAGTTTGTCTTAAATGAATTCGTATTGTTATTTCCTCTCCTCGGAAATTAATTAAATCACCGTGCTGATCAACTACTCGTAGAGCTAGTGAACTTATCTCTCTGGAGTTCACCGGTAAATAGATGAGATTTCGAGGTATCTCATCTATTTTATAGCCTGGAGGCACATTAATCGGAAATTCATGTAGTGTATGCGCCTTGGAATTATTCATATACGTATTAACAGCGATACTACTTTCAATTCGAAACAGATTCACCTTGAAAATATTAACTGGAAGATCAGAATAATGATCTACGTTTGGAGTTAGGATTTTACTATTGAATCCCAAGAGTTTTCCAATTGTATTTTCTTTATTAAAATATATTGCATCCTTAGATCTGTTGACTTTAACTTGCATTTTATTGTTATTGGCTTCTATAAAAATTCTATTTTCTGGATTGTTGCGTTTATATTGTTCCTCTATATAATCAACTATATCATTCAATTCATAAGATCCAATTGGTATTTCAATAACATTTTCACCTATATGAAACAAATTGTTATAGACATCAACATTTGGGATGCTATTATATGAATGAAAATCAGTTAGAGCACACTCATATGCCCCATTTAAATCAATAGTTGGGAAGTAATTAGCAGATAACTCTGATGAGTTGGAGCTTAGAGTAAGTGTTATTGACATTATGACTGTCTGATTACGAATAAATAAAGTTTAACACAAAATTGTTTATAAAAAGGATTTACATATTTATTTCATCTTTTTTATTTTAAATTTATATTATAATCTTAAGTACTAAGTATGTATAATAATTGCTGATATTGTTTAAACTATAATACTTCAACTTTACTTATCCAAGAATTGTGATCGTTACTAAATCCTAACCATTTAACAAATGCTTTGGCTCCTCTGGTTTTAATAATCTTTTCAACTAGATATGTATTAGGAAATCTTGTTTTTAAAAGTTCTTCATCATAAAATCCACCTTTAATAGGATTTCCACGATAATCTTCTAATATGTATGTTGTGGGATATGTATTTTGAATAGATTTAATTGTGAAAATTTCTGTTATCCAGTTTGGAGTATAGCCTTTTTCAAAAATATGCTTATATTTGCTTATGCACACATGATCACCAACATTAAATTTCGATATTTTATACATTTTCAAATGACTGTATACTGTATTCAATAATTTTTTCTAATTTGAAGAGTTGACTTTAATTGGAGCCCTTTTAATGGTACGGTGAACTTTTCTGTTATATGCTTCTAATAGATCTTTGTAGATATCAAGCCAATTGTATGTACCATTAAAACTAAATTCTTTCCACATCATCCCTTTTAATGTTCTATTAAATCGTTCTACTATTGATGCTTTCATTCTGCTATACGTTGAATAGTGATTAATGTTGTACTTTTCCGTAAATTTTCCAAAGTGTTTATTGAAAAATTCTTTACCATCATCTGTTTGTAGGTTTTTTGGTACACGTCCCAATCGAAAAATATCTGACATGGCTTGGGTTGTTTCAAGTGCAGTTTTTGTTTTAAGTGGTACTGCCCATGCAAATTTGGAGAATGTGTCAATTACAGTTAACAAAAATCTATAATTTTTATTGTCCATAGAATAATTTCCCATTTCAACTAAATCAGCTTGCCAAAGATCATCTATTCCTTTCATCACAAATCTACGACGTAAAAAAGATTTTCGAGCTTTTTGAAGTCATTTTTTAGTATTAAAAATTATTTTCGATGTGTTGTGATCTATTTGATACACTTTTAGCTATTGACACAAAAATGTAATTTTCAAATCTATAAATCTTTTCATTAACTTTTCTTTTGTATACTTTCAACAAATTTTTGTAGATATCCGTCTTCCAAAAATTGTTTGATTTTGGAAATAGTTTCTTGCATTTTCTTATTCTCTTCCAACTGTAATATTATTGCATGTTGTAGCATTTCGATTTGAGTTCTTAGCTTATCATGAATATTGTTGTTATCTTCCTTAAAGTATTTTAATAGCTTGTGTTCTATTTCTTCGATTTGAGTTTGCAGAAACAATTTATTGACAACATCGTTTTCTTCCACAGCTTTTGCCACATTTTTGATTCTTTTGTTTTGGACATCGATGTTGTTGTTCGTATCCATAAAGAACCCCAACATTTTAGGGGCATTTTTCAATGAAATTATATTGCTTGTATCGTTAATATAATGTCCAAACTTATCAACAGACATACTTTATATAGATTATTCTATTATGTTAGCTTCGCGAAGTTCTTCAATAATTGATACAATTTCGTTATTATGATTAGTATATATAGTTTGGCTTATGAGGGTTAAACTGCATTAATCCATCACCTTTATAATTAGATATTGTCTTATTTAGTATTAATTTTGATAAAGTCTGGTTTTTCTCTTTAAACATCTTTTTGATAATATGTTTATATTTATAGGCTTTCGTTCCCTTGATTTGTTCATCAGGTTTATAGTCTCTTCTGTACGCATTTGTATTAATTAAAAATTTTTTGTAGAGTTCTAGTTCATATTTTGCATAGTTTTTTGGTATTTTATGAAACATTAGAGAAAATAGTCCTGGTGTTAGGTCCCATATTTGACTACCAACATGTATTTTGTTTTCATTTAATTTGAGCTTACTATCACCAAATTTCCATTCACTATTGAAATATTTATGTGGACCATAGTTAGTATCTAATTCACTTCTTCCTTCCAAAACAGATAAGTCAGTGTAACTCTCTTCAGCATTTGAATTTTGAAAGTAAAAATCGTCATCATTATCAATAGTACTTTCACCATTAGGATCAGCAAGTGAATTGCTGGTATCAAATATTGATTCTTCTACAAGTTTCTTTGGTGTACTTGTCTCCAACTTAATTGATAGTTTCTTAAGATGATTAGAACTGTTATTATATTCAATTTCTGTTTTCATCTCATTCTTTTCTTTTTGGATAATTCCATTGATATTATTAGAATTATTTATAAATTTGTTTAAAGGATCTGTTATAGGTTTAAATGTATCTTTTAGTTGTTCACGTGCGTCTATTTCGCCCGTTTTTATACTACGAAGCTTTTTCTTCAAGACATTTCTTGTCGCAACCAACTCTTTTAAAATTGTTTCATCCATTTTCCAGCTTATTAGGTATCTGATCAGGTTGTCAGATCAGCTTATTAGGTATCAGATCAGCTTATTAGGATTCTGATCAAGTTCTCAGATCAGCTTGTTAGGTGTCAGATCAGCTTATTAGGTATCTGATCAGGTTATCAGATCAGCTTATTAGGTACCTGATCAGGTTATCAGATTAGATTATTAGGTATCAGATCAGCTTATTAGGTATCAGATCAGCTTATTAGGTACCTGATCAGGTTATGAGATCAGGTTATTAGGTATCAGATCATCTTATTAGGTATCTGATCAGGTTATCAGATCAGCTTATTAGGTACCTGATCAGCTTATTAGGTATCTGATCAGGTTATCAGATCAGCTTATTAGGTACCTGATCAGGTTATCAGATCAGCTTATTAGGTATCTGATTAGGTTATCAGATCGGCTTATTAGGTATCAGATCAGGTTCTTAGGTATCAGTTCAGCTTATTAGGTATCTGATCAGGTCATCAGATCAGCTTATTAGGTATCAGATCTGCTTATTAGGTAGATAATTAGATCAGGTATAGTTGATATTTCAACAGCTATGTAGATGTATTATGGTTAAAGCCAGATTATATACTAAAGTTTTTTTTTATGTAGAGCAATTTATATTGTTATGAAATAATCGAATAATTTTCTGTAGCGCCCATTGCTTAATTCATTATCTTTGCTTATCATCAAAAATCCATATTTATCCTTCCAGCACAATCGACAAATTTCATGAAACTTTGCATAACTCATATCGCTGGCAACATGATCCCCATAAACATGTTTCATAGTTGTCTCATCTTGTTTAAACATTATAATCATATTCGCATTGTCTCTTATTAAATGCTTGGGAATTCTGGTATAAGTTTGGCAAAAGTAGAATGAATCAACATCCCTATGTCGTCCCATACAAAAATAAGCTCGTATATTATTCTGCTTCTCACATGCAACATCATCAAATATCATAATTGAATTAGTTTAAGCGTTGTCAGGGGGAATAACTGATTCATTTTCGGTGAATGTGTAATATCCCATTCCTTTAATAGGTGTAATTAATCTCTTCAAGTATTCATATTTCGGCTGATATAGAGATTTTGAGTATAAATAGATGTTTTCAAACTTTAGTCCATTAGGACTTTCTAGTAAGCCAATCATAAAATTAGTCTTTCCACAATTTTATGGTCCCACTATTAGAGCACGAATAGAATTTGGTAAGAGTGAACTATGTTTTATTTTTGAACTGATGTTCGATGAATCATCAATGTTTCGAACTAAAATATTTTTATGTTGTTTTACTAACTGCATTTTTATAACTAAATGCAATTCATGTTTGTTACCTTTTATTATAGAAAAAATAAATAAATAAGATGGTTATACATTATCAAAAGTCATTTAGTCATAAAAACACCTTCGTTGGAGCAGGTTTACTAGATAAAATAAACTCTCTTCCTGTTGAACTTCATCTTCCTGGATATCAATACTGGGGACCTGGAACTAAACTACAAAAACGTTTAAATCGAGGTGATAAAGGAATCAATTTATTGGACTCTGCCTGCAAAAATCACGACATAGCTTATTCTAAAAATAAGGATTTAAATATTAAACATCAAGCTGATAAAATTCTTGAAAATTCAGCTTGGGATCGAGTTTTATCAAAAGATAGCAGTCTTGTAGAAAAATCATTTGAATATATGGTTACTAATGCTATGAAAGGCAAAACAAAATTTGGTATGGGTGTGGAGAAAAAGAAAAATGTTAAGAAACCTAAATTAAATGGTAAAAAATTGTTCAGTACACCAATTAGAGCTGCAACAAAAATATTAAAGGAGAAAAAACCTTTAGATATTAACAATGCTATTAAAATAGCACGTAAAACTATCAACAAAACATTAAAAGGAAGAAAATCACAAGTCATAATACCACGCATAATAAATGTACCAAAAATTGGTGGTTTTTACCCCTAATACCGATTTTAACTGCTCTGGGTGCAATTGGAAGTCTAACCACTGAAGGTGCTGCTATAGCTAAGGCTGTAAATGCGACAAAGAATGCAAAAAATCAGCTTGATGAAGCAACTCGCCATAATAAAGCGATGGAATCTATAGCTGTTGGGAAAGGACTTTACCTAAAACCATATAAAAAGGGTTATGGTTTAGTTTATAAAGAGCAAAAAAAAAACTATTAAAAATGCTACCTAATAGACCACTATCAGAAGTCGACTTTAGAAATTTTGCAAACAAAATTCCACATTTTAGAGTAGTTTTCATGTTGGACTCACTACCAAAACGACCAAAGAAAAAAGAATGTGGCATAATCAATTTGGATATATCAACAGGACCTGGTACACATTGGGTAGCATATTATAAAAACATCAATGAAAAATAATATTTCGATAGTTTTGGAAACTTACAACCTCCTTCGGAAATACTCAAATATGTGGGCACAAATATAAAATACAACTATAATCAACATCAGAATTTTAATACATTTACCTGTGGTCATTTATGTCTTAAGTTTCTTTATGAAATAACTGAAAATATTAAATAAAAAACACAATGGTATGTATATATTTCACAAAACTCTTTAATGCATTTTTATTTATTTATTTATAATTTACTATACAGAATTAATTTTTTATTTTTTTTATTCCCAAATGGAATTTGAGCATTTTGAATCAAAAATTCGTCCATCTCACTCTCAAGGATTAAGCTTTGTTCACTATCTCTGCGTAGTTGAAATATTCCACTCGAAAGATTCTTAATTTCATCATCTGTCAGAGTATTATATCTTTTAGGTAGAAACATTTGTTGTTAAATTTTTTGTACAGCTCATTTTTATATAGATTTTGTCACTTTGAATATTCAATTGAAATTTATCATGGAAGTAGCGAAATAATGAATGTGAGTATGTGAGGAGATCATTATAGAGAGAGAGAGGGAGAGAGATAGTGATAAGGAATCTTTGCTTATATATTTGTCGGAAATTCGAAAAGGGAATAAGAGAATGAAAGAACAATAATCCATAATTTTACCCACTTTGTAGTTAAATATTTAGAGAAAAATTAGCACTATCCACGATTCCTTTGAAAAAGTAAGCAGCAACAAAATTAATACGGAATATTCACAAAATGAGTCAAATAAGAAGGAGTCTTAATAAATTTATATCGGATTTTGATAACTTTAGACTATACGATCATTGGGAAACGATCATATTTTTCCAAAATATGCTGGACGAGAATGATGAATTTGATGTTATGGAAGATGAAGACAACACAGAAGGACATTTCAAATGCTGTCCTTGGTACGATCCGAATTGTGAGGAAGGACCTGATACTTGTATGTGCTCGATATACTTTCTACGGAAAGCTATATTAGAAAATTTAATGGAATCGTATTATGCAATGTTTCAACCATTATAATTAAATTTAATAAATAAAAAAAAAATATTCATTGTCTTGTATTATTTTTTTCTAAAGGATAATTAGGAATCATCTTTTCCTTTGGAAGATAACAGAAATTTGTGAGTTAAAAATTGATTGAATAACTTATCAGATTATCAAAACTTTTTTGAGTTTAAAAATGTTTTAAAAAAAACTTAATATAATTTCATAATGTTGTGAAATTCAAATTCAAGAAATACACAAATCAAATCAAGATTATGCAGGATCTAACAGTACAGTTAAACTTATAAACAAAAAAAATTTGCAAGTAAGCAAAAAACTTGAGAAGAATGGTGTCGATCCAACAAGAATTGTTTTCTCTGCTAGCAGAGCAGTTGCTCATGCTCAGACAACGTCAACGTTTTTTCTATTCGATGACGTCAGGTCTGTCTATAGACACCCCTCTTTTAATGTACTTTTTTAAATATTTTTTGGTGCAAGACAAACTTTGATGGTTCATGTTTAACAATAGATAATAAATTGAAAAAAAAAATGAAACAAAGATTGTATTAGTTTTTTGTTATTAATATAATTTTTTTATTATTATTATTAATTTTTTTCTTTTTTTCATTATTAGAATTTTTAATAACAAACCAAATTTTCTTACTAAGTAAATATTAATAACTAAAAATTAATAACTAAACATTAATAACTAAATATTTACATACAAACAGAAACAAATTACATTTAAGTCAAAAATTCAATATTCTTCTTGAAGATTATCAATTTCAATTAGCAACATATCCAGTTTATAATCTAGATTTGTTTCCTCAATTCGATAATTATACCATGCATATGTATTTATACCATCACATAGTATTTTTTTTATCATCTTGATAACTTGATACAACCTTATTTAGTTGGTTGGTATAAATTTTATGAATCTTTGACTTAAATGTTAACATATCATCATAAACAATAGACTTATTTGATGTCGGATTAATAAGCCAGCCGAGGAAAAAATTGAACCACAGTCAAGCCATAAAGAACGACATGCGATAGATGAGATCGGACTTTAAATACCGGTGCTATATATATAAAAATGTAATCGACATATCCCTCATTCTGCGGGGAGAGTGGTGCAACTTTTCGACCCGCCTTAGTGTAAACTGTGCATACTAGGGATGTAACGATACGCGTTTTTGCCGATACGAAACCGATACTCAAAAAGAAATATCGGCGATACCGACTCCGATACGCAAATTGAAATTAGATTCAAGTTTAAATTATCAAACTCAAGGGATAAGTTTTTATTGTACAAAATTGCAGTCTAAGAGATTGTAAATATTTAAAATTTATATTAACGCAGTATAAAAAATTGGAAGTAATTTTTAAGGAACAACATTTTCATTGCTTCCAAAGAATCTATATTAAAAACATGCAGATAAATAATAGAAAACCAAGTAAAATTTTATTTAAGTAATACAAAAAATTTTAATTACTTTATAATTTAAGAAAATACTTGCCTTGCTTTTTAAAAAATCGATTTTTAAAAACATTTATCAACTAATAATCTTCTAAAAACTTATTAGCTTAATTGTCAAAAATTCTTCTAAAATCTTATATTTATTCACTTAAATTTACATGAAAACACAGTTTGCGTTTGAATTCGCATAAAAAGAAACAAGTTGCGAAAATAAGTAAGTTTTCATCCTTTTTCCTTGAGGAAAATTCATTACAGAACGCCGAAAAAGAAAATTTTCTTAATATCGCTTCCAATTCGGTGATTGGTAATCGAAAAAGAGAACTTTTGCAATGAGAAGCATATGCAGTGCTGTTAGGAATTTTTTTTCCAAAAATCGTCAAATTTGGGAAATAAAATCGTCAAAATAGTCAAGATTTTTAAAAAATTTCGTCAAAAAATCGCCACACTAAAAATCAACTGTTTCATAGTATTTCACAGTGTTTTATAGAAACAAAACAATAATTTCTATAGAAAGTAACAATTCAAGTGTTATTAAAAAATAAAAACTTCATCACAAATAGAGACCATATTACAATTTTGTGGCCAATTCAAAGCTAGATTATATATTACTGTTAAATAAATTTATTAATCTGAGAATAAAATGTTTGATAAAAGATTTATTTGTCAACCAGAGTAAATTTAAACATGCGCCTATCTTGTAAAATCAGCCATATTTCTTTTATATCATTTATAGACTTTTCTTGACGTTTAGGTTGTAAGAAAGAGAAATACATACTGAATTAATAAATAATCTATAACCAATACTTAACATTAAGTAATAAGTATCGATACATACTGAATTGAGATCAGATCACTTTTGAAAGGCGTAGATCAAAGTCCTTCTAAACAACTAAAGTTGAAATCATTAGTTTCTATTAATTTGCTTCAATTGCTAAAATAAAGTTGGTTGAATTTGAATATTAAAAATTATTTCGAAGTTGTTTTTATTCAAAATCGAATTGAACAAAAATCATTGTTCAACATTTTGGCGCCCAACGAGAGGCTTTGCAGCTTATGAAGAGATAACCTGTCACCTAGCTGTGAAAAACAACAGTAAAACTACCAATCGATCTGCCTCTGGTGACTTCAAGGATTAGAAGTTAGAAGTCTCGAAGTAACATAAGCCTACTAGCTGCAGCCGTTATCTGGAAGTGACTTGTTGTGGAAGTCTGCCGTAATACAATTGGTATTGTTCATTTGGTCAGGAATCCAGCTTTTGTCAAGTCCGACTTGTGTGGCAAAACAGTGATATGTTACAGGTGATGTGTTACAGGTGATGTGTTACATTAAGTTGAGTTCAAGAAAATTTATTGATTAAAACGTAAGAAAAAGTTAGCTCAACGTTAAACAGAAAATTTAATAATTTGGCAGTGAATCTTATTTCTTTTCTACAAATATTGATAGTTATCACATTTTGGTTCAACATCTGTAATTCGACAGATGTAGTCGCAATACCACCTGTTGTAGGTGCTAAATCAATTTCATTATTGAAAATAAGGTTGGAGTCCTCTGCTAGTTTTATTATTGTGAATTATTCTGTAATCTTGCACATTAATAATAGCGTTTCATAACAATCAGCTTCGGTATATATAATTCTCTCAGATCGAATTAAAAGCTATTCGTTGACATCAGTGCAATTCGTCAATATATAATTGAATTTTAGCACATGCCATAAGAAAAAAGCGATATAAAATAAAATTGTTAAGCTATTATAAATTAAATCGTTGACCTTAAAGAAAGAACTAAAATAGCGTTCTTGATTCGTGAAAAAACAGAAAAAAAGCATTAGCTGTGTGCATAAACGTTGAAAAAGAAGTTTATTACTTTTTTTGTGGCCATTTGGTGGAACAAAGAGTCCATATACTATACAGATGTACATTAAATTGTATGTACAAGGTAAAGGAAATCAATATTGTAAATCATTCGTTCGTATTCACACAATGAAAATACCCTTTGTTGTGTCTGTTTCCACAATAGTTAAGGAGAACTCAACCATATTTATAAAATGTTAAGACAGGCTTTGCTCATACATATTTTCTACTCGAAAAAGTATTCATTACAATGCCACCAAAAGCGGATCCCAGTTCCATCGATGATAGTGCTAGTTTGATGAAATCTTACAAGCAACAACGGTCAATTACAAAGGCAAATATTTCTAGAATTAAAACTAATTTGGAAAAGAAAAAAGATACTGTTACTGCTATTGATCCAGAAAACTGGTTAGAGTTAGTGAACGCATATATTAAAAATTTTATGGGGTATCAAAGTGAAATAGAGAAACTAGACAACTCTGACAAGAAACGAAGTGAGCTAGAAGAGATTTGTGTTAGTACAAAGTTATTGCTAAAATCGATGCTTAGGACTAATAGACGCCAAAGCTTGGATAATGAGACATTAAGTGGGTTCGTTCCAAATGTTAGTCATTTACCAGCTTTGAAAATTCCCAAGTTTTGTGGCAAATATGCCTACTATAAGAATTTAATTTCCTCTTTCAAAAGTTTGGTTCATAATGACCAGTCTTTCAGTAATTCAAAAATTGAATAATCTCATATGGTGTCTAAGCGATGATGCGCTGAGGACAGTAAAAGCATTCCAGGTAAACGAGGAAAATTACAAAAGTGCATTAGCAAGATTAGCAGACCGGTTCGACAATAAATGCTTAATTTTTCAGGACCACGTTAATGCCCTCTTTGATATCGAAAAAGTTGTCAAGCCAAGTGCCTCCGCACTTCGGCAGGTAGTTGATAACGAATCAGCCATACTTGACTCACTGTCACATTTGGGTACTGATAAAGATATAATGCACTCACTCGTCATTCATGTGGTAATGTCCAAGGTAGATCACACCTCTAGGACAAAATAGGATGAGCGACAAGATTTTAAGGAACTTCCAATGTGGGATGCATGTGCATCCGTGTTAATTCGAAGATGCCAGTTTTTAGAAGGGAACTCTGATAGAAAAAGTTGTCAGGAGAACGCTAGTAACGCTCATAGAATTGAAAAACGAGTTACATGGTCATCTTTTGCTTGCGCTCGGGCTAAAGTAGAAAGTTGCTTATATTGTTCCATAGATGGACATATTTTAGAAAAGTGTAAAAAGTTTAGTGCCTTGTTGGTATCGCAAAGATTCTCGTTAATTAAAAAGAATGGAATCTGTATAAATTGTTTAAGAAAATGGCATATGGATCCAATGTAACGAGCACAAATGTACAATTTGTGGTAAACCACATAATAGTCTTTTACATAGTCGATCTGATGTACGTTTAATTGACACACCTCAGTCGCTTGTTAAAAGAGAACGACATAATTTCGAGTATAATAACTACAATCCTTCAGACAATAATGGACCACATTGTAGTAATGTTTCGCAAAATTCAGTACCGCCTGAATAATTGCTTAGTATGTAATAGTAATGCGCAAAGTATGCACATGAGCTTACACTCCCATCAATAGATACTCGCCACTGCTGTAGTACTGGTAAAAAATCGTTATAATCAGTACGATCGAGCAAGAGTATTGTTAGATTCGTGTTCTCAAGTTGACAGAAGACTTTGCTCAGAAATTAAGACTGAAAAGAGAACAATGTTCGTTAAATATAGTAGGCGTTGGTGGTACTAGCCAACCAGCTTGTGCTATTTTGGAAAGCAAATTATCTATGCCAGCAAATATTCAGTTAGCTGATCCCTCGTTTTCGCAATCGATTTGTTGTTAGGTTGTGAGTACTTTTTAGATTTGTGGTCAATAGGCCAAATAAAACTTGGGCCGTCATTACCAACATTACAGAAAACTTTATTGGGATGGATAATATCAGAAAATGTGAAAACCGCTTTCCGAATAATGATTCAAATGTATGTAACGTGATTACTGAAAACCATACGTTCGATATGGTTTCTTTGGATAAGTTAGTTCAACAATTTTGGAAAGTTGAAGAAATTCCTAAGCGTTCCTTAATGACGGAGGAACAAAAATCTTGTGAAGAACACTTTAATGCAAATACAATTCGGCTATCAAATGGTAGATTTATTGTCAAATTGCCATTCAAAATTGATCCGTCTAAGCTAGGATCATCGTTCGACACCGCTCGGAGAAGATTTTTAGCCCTCGAGTGCAGGTTGAGTAGAATTTCTGAAACTAAGCAGATGTATAAGGACTGCATGAGAGAATATATACATCTTGGAGATATGTCCCTCGTTGATGATGATGTGTTGCATGGACCTCATTATGTTATTCCGCATCAATGTGTGTTGAGGCCCCACAATTCACGTCCTCTGCTCCCTTTTTAGCTATGAGATGCTTAAAAGAAATCGGGTCTTTATATAAAGAGGCATATCCGTTTGGGTCATCCAGAATTATAGATGATTTCTATGTGGACGGCTTAATATCGGGCGCTAGTAATTTCGATGAGTTAGAAAAGTTACGAATTGAGGTAACCGAAATTCTGAAATCATGTGGTTACTGCTTGACAAAGTGATATTCTTACCACCCTTTATACAATGATAAGTCTTCCGAAAAGTATCTAAATTTTGACAATTCAGATGTCACGAGAACGCTTGGACTCACTTTCAAATTCGAAAATAGTTTCAGCCATGTAAGGCCCACAAAAAGAAATATTCTTTCAGTTTCCTCGAAACTTTTTCTTTTGCAAGAATTATGGAAGAAACATCTCGACTGGGATGAATCTATACCTCAGTCTTTGGACACTACTTGGTTGAATATAATGAAACCATTGACAGAAAGCTACAAAATTGTCATCCCTAGGTTTGTGAGCAATAGCTCTGCAACGCATTGTGAAGTTCACGGGTTTTCGGATGCATCTAACAGTGCATATGGTTGCTGCATTTACATAAGAGCCGAAACCACAAATGGTATAACATGCAAACTATTGGTAGCCAAATCGAAGGTTGCTCCATTAAAGGTTAAATCGCTACCACGTCTTAAGCTTTGCGCAGCTCACTTACTTTCAAACCTGTGGCACGCTGTGAAACCGTTAGTACAACATTTGATTAGTAAGGTAACATTTTGGTCAGACTCCGAAATAGTCTTACATTGGTTACAAAGCCACCCGTCTTCACTATCCACATTTGTTGAAAATCGTATTAGTGAAATCCAAGAATGGACCGATGCACGATGTTGGCATCATGTGCCATTCAAAAATAATCCAGCAGACATTGTGTCGCGCGGAAGTGACGTAGATGATTTAGTAGGATCCATTTAGTTTAAGGGTCCAAATTTTTTGTATCATCCTTCAGAGAGATGGCCGAAAAATCCTCATTTCAATTTATCTCCAGACTTTGTATCATTGGAAAAACGAAACTCACATGTCACGATATTGGCAACAGATCAATATGAACATTGTTTACTTGAGTTAATTAACAGTCACTCTTCATTTACAAAAAATAATAATGATATTTGCGTACGTAATCAGAGCTTTGAAAAAATTCAAAAGACGTGCTATTAGTTTAACGGATGGCACACTATCTGCGAAAGAACTAAACATATAATTTTTGAAGATGGTCGAACTGATACAGAGAACTGAACTTCGCAATGAACTAAAATTAGTTCGTTCTGGATGTAATCCAAGCTCTAGCATTCGCTCTTTGAGTCCATTAATACAGAAGTATGAGGAATATGGTATGACGTTTTGCCTTCTTCGCGTTGGCGGACGTTTGCTAAATGCTCCTCTAAACGATGAAATTAAATTCCCGTTATTGTTAAAAAAGGTTCACATTTTGTAAGATTGTATTTGGAACATTTACACAAAAGAAATTCCCATGCAGGTCCAAAGATATTGGTTACTCTTATGAGACAAAAAATTTGGTTAGTGAATGCTAGACAGGAAGCACGAAAACCAGTTCGCCATTGTATCGTTTGTTGTAGATACAAACCGAAACTTTTCACACAAATAATGGGAAATTTGCCAAAGGATCGTGAGGTCATTCTGGATAAGCGGTGTAGACCTTTGTGATCCGGTATACTAGCACTAGGGTTCGGGGCAGGGTTCCCATAAAAACATATATTGTTGTCTTTGTCTGCTTTGCTACCAAGGCAGTACATCTAGAAGCTGTATCTGATCTAATGACTGATACTTTTCTGTCTTGTTTATCTAGATTTGTAGGAAGGAGAGGTCTTCCGAAAAGGATGTGGTGCGACAACGGGACAATTTTTATAGGAGCCGCAAATCGCCTAATCCCGTAAACAGCCGTAGCAAAGGAAAAGCAGAAGATAGAAGGAGCCATGGCCGAGATAGGAGTAGAATTACACTTTATACCCCACAGAGCTCCCCACTTCAGCGGGCTGTGGGAGGCTGCTGCAAAAATCGCCAAATATCATTTGCTAAGAACGGTGGGAAATAACCTAACTTTCGAAGAATTGATGACCGTATTGGTCGATGTAGAGGCCATGCTGAACTCACGCCCAATAGTTCCATTATCGAGCGATCCATGCGATGGGGAACCACTGACTCCAGGGCATCTAATAGTAGGGTACTCTATGAAGGCTCTTCCCGATTGCAACTTGATTACAGACAAGCTCAATTGCTTGAAGCGGTTTCGAATATTATCGTCCCTAAAGGAACGTTTTCGGTCTGCATGGCAGAAAGATTATGTATTCCAGCAGCAGCAGAAAGTCAAATGGCATCAAGCCGCAAAAAACGAAAAAGTCGGAACCGTCGTCACCGTTCACGACGACAATATGCCACCACAAACATGGATGATGGGAAGAATTGTTGCTGTGGAAAATGGTTCAGACGACAAGGTTCGAATTACCCAAGTGAAAACAAAACCCGGCGTATTTAGAAGACCCATCCACAAGATTGCTCCCTTTCCAGTTGAAAACGAATCTGAATAGTCAGGCAATGAAAAGTAGCAGCCTGAAAAACAGCCGTGCAAGGGGGCCGGTTTTAAATAAATTTATTAATCTTAGAATAAAATGTTTGATAAAAGATTTATGTGTCGACCAGTGTAAATTTAAAAATACGTCTATCTTGTAAAATCAGCAATATTTCTTTTATATCATTTGTAGACTTTTCTTGACGTTTAGGTTGTAAGAAAGAGAAATACATACTGAATTAATAAATAATCTATAACCAATACTTAACATTAAGTAATAAGTATCGATACATACTGAATTGAGATCCGATCATTTTTGAAAGTCGTAGATCAAAGTCGTTCTAAACAACTAAAGTTGAAATCATTAGTTTCTATTAAATTGCTTCAATTGCTAAAATAAAGTTTGTTGAATTTGAATATTAAAATCTATTTCGAAGTTGTTTTTATTCAAAATCTAATTGAACAAAAATCATTGTTCAACAATTACAGTATTTCGAATTTATAATGATTTTATACTTTGAGCTTACGAGACAGATCATTTAAACATTTTATATTTTCCAAAATATGCAAAATTATAAAAAAACATAAGTTCATATCCGTATTCTAAGCTTTGTGACAAACAACAAAATTATAAAAATTACAATTTTTATATTCTGAACAAGTTAAAAATTTTTATTTGTTATAATACGGTTATTAATGCCGATTATACTCATATAAATACACATAAATTTAATTAAATTTTTTGCAACAATAAACTTTGTTTTTTAATTTTAGAGTTTTATGTTATATGTATATCAAAGCTAAGATTTTTATTTTAATTTTTTTATCAGATCTAACGATTTATATGAAATATTAAGAAAAAGTAGTAATCTCAAAAAATCGTCAAAGTATATGCGACACTGAATAAAAAATCGTCAATCGTCAGTTTGGTAAATTTGATCTAAAAAATCGTTCAAATGACGAAAAATCGTCACCTTTAACAGCACTGAGCATATGTAAAACTTATTAGAAATTATCCAAATTTGCACTACTTCCGGACCGCGAATTCAACATTTTCATTAATGACTTATTTGGAGTGTCTTTTTTTCCTGGGAATAAGATTTAAAAAACAACGAATTGAATTTGAATTCATAGTAAAATTAACAAAAATTAATAATTTTGTTTTTGCAAAATAACAGCGTAAAATATTATTAATATATAAAACTTATATTAATAAGATTTAAAAATCAACGAATTGAATGTAATTCATAGTAAAATTAACAAAAAATAAATTATTTGTTTAAAAAAAGCTCTGAAAAAATTTTAAAAAGTATCGTCGTATCGACAGTAAAATATCGGCGATGCCGATGTATCGGAAAATTTGAAGTATCGCCGATATATCGGTATCGGTTACAACCCTAGTAAATACATGTATGCAGACGTACATAGTATATAGATTCTTAAATCAGTAATTTCAACATAATTATAAATTTTATCTATTCTACTAAATAAAAACTTTTTTTATTAATTCTAATAATAATATCATATACATACCGTCACCTAAAATGCAAAATAACGTAACATCACTTTTCATAAGTTTACTGAAAAATCAAATAATTTTGTAAAATATAAAATATTTGAGATACAAAAGCAATTTTTTATTTATGAGCTCAAAATGCGATAGCCGATCTATTTTTGAAAAGAAATTATTATTATTATTATTATTATTATTATTATTATTATTATTATTATTATTATTATTATTATTTAAGTTATGTGTGTTACGTTATTTTGAATTGTAAATTTCTGAAACAAAAAGACATATCATCAATGAAAGTATGTTTGTATTAAGTGAGAAACACACTTCAAATATAAAAAAATTAAATTTCTTTGGCAAATTACAGGCTCAATAGAATAATAAGATACACCACATGCTCATAAATGCAGCACTGCGCTGCAACAGCGAATTTAAATGTGTTTAAATGCTTCAATAAAAATAATAATCACACAAAAAATAGCATCAATAAGTTTGCGTTCACATATTCAAACAAGTTTACTGTTCTGATGCAGCGCAGGCAGTACTGCATTTAAGAACACTGGAAACATAAACCCCCATAAGCATAAAAAAATTAAATGTATTTGAAATGTATTTGAAGAAAATTTTGTATGAAAATTTTTAAATCAAATACATTTTAAACTAATTTTAAATTTTATGAATATGGCGGAAAGTCTTTTGTAGTCCAATGAGATCTAAATAATAATTATTAGCTTCTTCTATATAGTATAATAGTATAATTAGGCTTGCCACCCGTACTTTATTATAAAGTATTGTACGTTATTTCGGTTAATTGTACTCTATACTTTATGAGAACAATAAAGTACGCGAAAATACTTTACTTCGCATGATTTCATTTATCTATAATTCAAAATAGATTCAGGTTATATTAATCATTCAGGTTATATAGATCCTTTAAATCGAACCGGCTTTTGACTCTGGGAAGTATTCATCGAAAAACACATATGTACCGTTATCTGGAAATTACCGAAATGAAATTTTTTTCTTTCCTTTTCTCGCTTTAAGCATATCCTAATCACTCTAAAAAATGCACTAGAAACTTTATACATTTTGCTTGTAAGGTAGTGTAATGTTGTTGGCTTGCCTGAAACTAGTCTTGAACTTAAGACCTCAGGATTTGTAGCCAAACGCGCTAACCATTCAGCCAAAAACATTCAACCGTTTCTTCACCGAAACTCACTAGCGAAATTAGCAAGATTTTTTTTATTATTTATTGATAAAGCCTTAAAGTACCTGAATAAATGGTTTGATTTTAAAAACACAAACTTGCGTTATTAAACAAACTTTATGATCAGATGTACAGTTCTCAATGTTTTGCGGAATTATATACTGCAAGTAAATAGCAGCTAGTATTTAATAAGACTGATGATAATGTATCAAATTTGTATAAAGCAATTTCATTTTTACTTTCTACTCCTGCCACATCAGCATTCACAGAGAGAGTATTTTCTGTAATGAAGATCAAATGGTGTGACGAAAGAAGCAAAGCGTCTCTGAATCTGATAAAAAAAATGAAATAATTATTTACTTTAATTTAAATACAGTCTGTAAAGATGCTGTGCAATTGCTTAGAAATGATAATTATTTGATAAAACGTGCGAAAAGCAATAAAATATGCGGGTTTAAATATAAAAATAAAGAGAAATAAATTGCACTTTATTTTATACTGTGTACTTTAATTGGTAAACAAAAACTTGGGAGTCCTAAGTATAATAGCTTTATTTAGTATGTTTAAGTAAATTTAAAAATTGTAAATGCGAAAATTTCGTCCTATTTTTGTTTATTTACCTTTTGAATCACATGTTCATGCTTACTGGTTTTTACTGGAAAAATCTGTTCAGTAAAAATTTTTAAATACTCGAACGCATCATTAACCATTTTGATTTTGTTTTTCACACTAACCAAATGATCAGTCGCATACAATGATAAAGACCTAGACTTACTTACGTCATTAAAAAATAAAAAAGAACATTACAAAAGTGCGATTATAAGTCTTTTTGGTTTATGCAAATCATGTACTTGATGATACATTATTTTGAAATTTTATTATCACATCGTTATTTTTCACATATGGGTTGAAAAAAAATTTTGTAGACATGTAGTTTCATCAAAAGAATCATAATCAGTCAAAAACGAGATTTTCAATTTTTTGATATGTTGTTTAGCATTTTAGGTGACGATATGTATGCATATGCACATAAGTTTTAAAAAATTCTTGATGTAAAATTTGTGTACGTTTACTTGACGATAAATCAAACCTCCCGGTTGGACAACTCGTCTAAGAGGACATTTTCATCAACGACTACTTAAGGAAAATTCGGCATTTGTCATGCACGATCAGTGATGTTATATGTAGGGAAAAAATCCCTATTCGTAGGGATTTTTGTCTAAAAAAAGGACAGATTTTTTCAAATCATTAAAATGTAGGGATTTTTAAAAATTCTAGTTTTTTCGTTATTTTATTACAGAATTTTTAGATTTTGGCCGATTTTGGTCCGTAATGGCTTAAAATTTTTGTATTGCATGATTCAATAAAATTATAAAACTATGGATTTGTTTTATTATTTGTGGTACATAACAGCTTCCGAAATGACAAAAATTGGTTAAAAAAGTTAACAATTTTATAAAATTTTAAGTTTTATCCATTATAACACCGTAATTTTTTATCCGATCAAAGCCTAATAGCCAATATTCGACGCGTAATTTAGTAAGTATATAACTCATTTTATTCGAAGAAGCCTTTGAGTTTGTATGGCGCTTTAAAGACGAGTGTGCATCGAAAAACAGAAATGTACCGTCGTTATTTGGACAAATGCCGAAAAGCTTTTTTCGTGTTTACACATCCTAATTAGTAATACCTTTAAAAAATGCATTAGAAAATTTTAAACTTTCCAAAAATAAAAGTTTGTAAAACAGTACAATTCATATATGTGTCGATCGCTATAAAAACGGAATTTGTCTTTCGTAGGTGGAGAGTTAGCTACATTTCCTAAAACTAGATAAAATTCTGAAAATAGTGCAATATTTTTACCTCGAAATTCTAAAAATTTTTATAACAACTTTAAATAATTTTATATATGTACATATCAATGGCTTAACATAAAAAAGGCGTATCTCGATTTTTCCGAAATCGCATTTTTAACGTTTTCTAGTAGTTTACATCCTTCTTAGAGAACTAAGAAAGTTGCAGCTCAGTTTTATCCTTCTCCTGAAAAATATCGAAAATTCGAGGCAAGCTTTTTTCGTACTAAGCCATATACGTATATTATACATTAAACACAAAAGGGCTTATTTGCATTCATATATTGGGTAGTATGAATAAAAAAAGTATTTGCTTTTTACTTAAAAATTTTTTTAAAACACAAAATTCCGGATATTATTTCATATAAAATGAAGAATTTTTTGGCTTTAAAAAATTTTTTGAGTCAAAAGCAAATACTTTTTTTATTCATACTACTCATTATCATTTAAAAGTTATAGGGATTTTTGTAACGATAATTTTTTGGGCGCGTAGGGAAAAGTAGGGATTTTTCGGGCTGCGTAAAATGTTTTCAAAAAAGTATATAGCATCACTGTGCACGATATTTGTAGAATATGTGTAGTTTCTTTTAAGACAATCTAACAGAAACCGTACTCAAAGAATGGGTAAAAGAAAAACTACTCAACTAGTCATGCCAACTAGTTGGGAGATATTTTTCACGCTAGTCTTGCAATGTTCAATTCAAAATTTTGTATAATTTCGTTACAAAAAAATACACTACTCTTCGTATACCAGCAAATGGACTTCTTGTGGACATTGTCGCTCTGTCTGTCACCAGTTTGAATAATTTTGATGCAAAGTTCTGTTACAATGTCTATTAAAACTTCTTGAATTAAATACTCTCTGAGCGACAAATTCCTCAAATTGTTATTGTAGAACACGTGTAAAAAAGAATCAAACGTAAAAATGTAATGGATACATTTCTAAGGATGTTGTCATTTACATGGTCATTAATGAAAAGATGGGTAACAGTGTCGCTCCTGTTGCCATGTATGAACTTAGCGGCCATTTGTTCGAAAATGTCCTCACTGATCTGTTTGAGCTGTCACCAACAGGTCATCGACGCTTTAACATTCTCATGCATCGGTCTTGCAAGATGTCTGAAAGATATGGCCAACCGTGCTATTTAAATTTTCCATCAAGCGTCGTCGATGTCACATATGTATACTAACAATTGTTCCTCCTACTACATATAAACATGCTTGTTAAGCATTTTGATCATGTCTGGATCCCTTTAGTTAATAGTATAGTATGTAAGTATGTATTAAATTTTATTTTTAATAATGGAAGATTTATATTATTGTCGAAAATTATTTAGCAAGTATAGTTAATAATATTCAGCCATGTTACAGATTTCAATTCCGTTCGAAAAAGGAATTCAATCCACCACTTTTTTGTAGCAGCTGGTATCTGGAAAAGAAATTGAAAACACGAAATAGTGTCAGATTTAACCAGTTTTTTGGGGGCGCTGGTGTATGCTCCGTCTACGGCTCGCCGTCTTGGGGTAGATTAAATTCCGTTTTCGAACAGAATTGAACTCTTTGACATGGCCGATAATTTAGGTATTTGCTGTTTGCAAGAATAAATGCCAAACAAATACCTAACTATTTTTTATTTTTTAAGCTACAAAAGTATCAGTATCGATAAGAATGCACAAATGAACGTTTAAATAAAAGCGTATGACATACATAATTCAATCACGTTTATTACTGTTTACTGATGTTTTGGAAGGGCTTACTGATTTCAATTTCGAATACTTAGGTTCCGTTGACGCAGCAGCTTTCAAAACATCTGTATGAGCGTTGGGATAAATAGCAAATAAAGATAGTTGTATCGAACCGAGAAGCAGTAAGAGCACATTTTGGTACTGAAAAGGAAATTTATAATAAATTATTTTAAATTGTTTTACTTTTTAATTTACCGTTAATATTTTATTTCGGATTGAAATCCCATAGACTGCCCAAGACGCTGCTACGATGGTACCAGACAATATTATGGGAAACGGTAGACCTTCAGTACTTTTCTTTTTAATAATTTCTCCTAGACTCAAAAGCGGCATACCTACTAAAGTTACTAAAATGCCGGTGATTAACATACCAAAGCGAAACTCAATTTTGGCCTGATCTTCGAAATTTGAATAGGCCAAGCAAACCGTTGTAAAGATAGCAGCTAGTCCCACCTTTGACCAAATTTTCGATTTAAAAGGTCCAGAGGCGTACCAGTAGAAAATCACCGTAAGTATAACGTTAATAGCAAATCCAATTACGTTAACTTTAATCATGGCTTGGTCGCCCATTAGAGTGCCCATTTTTAAACTTAAACTTGTTCTGAAATTATTACAAGAAGTTGTTATTTTAATTGCTATAAAGAAAAATGAAAATATTATATCAGTAGTATATGAAAATATTATATCAGTAGTAGGAAACTGGGGACGCGGCGGCAATTAAAATTTTAAAATTTGGGTAATTAAAATTTGAAATTTTGATTGTTAAATAAACAAATGTGTAATTTGATACCCGTGGGAAAAAAACGAAAGTGCCCTGTAGGCAAAATGTGTATAGTGAAGATTGTGACAAATTATAGTGTGGGTAATGCTTTTTGGTGTTATAGAAATTTAGGGTGTTGTTCTTATGGTGTGATATTGAGACATTGGGTAGTGAGTTTGGAGCTTGAAAGTATTGGCTTAGTATAGACAATGTGGTTCTTATGGGGTGATATTTGGAGCTTGAAAGTATTGGCTTAGTATAGACAATGTGGTTCTTATGGGGTGATATTGAGACATCGGGTAGTGAGTTTGGAACTTGGAAGTATTGGCTTACTCTAGACAATGTGGTTCTTATGGGGCATATTGAGAGATTGGGTAGTGTTTTAGATTATATGTGGAAATAAAGAGTGTTCCTTCTTTTAATTTTTTAATAGTCTCTTTGAAAATGAGTTGGAAAGAGAAATATGTATATTATATACCCTCTATTCTAGAAGGATTATAGGAAAATGGGGAAGGATATAAGCGGAGGAAAATATAATATTGCATTTTATTCACTTTGTAGCTAAATATTTAGGAAAAAATTATCAGTATCGACGAATCCTTTGAAAAAGTAAGCGGCAACAAAATTTAGACGGAATATTAACAAAATTAGTCAAATAAGAAGGAGTCTAGATAAATTCATATCAGATTTTGATAACTTTAGACTATACGATCATTGGGAAATGATCATATTTTTCCAAAATATGCTGGACGAGAATGATGAATTTGATATTATGGAAGATGAAGACAACACAGAAGGACATTTCAAATGCTGTCCCTGGTACGATCCGAATTGTGAGGAAGGACCTGATACTTGTAGGTGCTCGATATACTTTCTACGGAAAGCTATATTAGAAAATTTAATGGAATCGTATTATGCAATGTTTCAACCATTATAATTAAATTTAAAAAATAAAATATTCATTGTCTTGTATTATTTTTTCTAAAGGATAATTAGGAATCATCTTTTCCTTAGGAATATAACAGAAATTTGTGAGTTAAAAATTGATTGAATAACTTATCAGATTATCAAAACTTTTTTGACTTTGTAAAATGTTTAAAGAAAAAACTTAATATAATTTCATAATGATGTGAAATTCAAATTCAAGAAATACACAAATCAAATCAAGATTATGCAGGATCTAAGAGTACAGTTAAACTTATAAACAAAAAAAATTTGCAAGTAAGCAAAAAATTTGAGAAGAATGGTTTTGATCCAACAAAAATTGTTTTCTCTGCTAGCAGCAAGTCGCGTATGCACAGACAACGTCAACGTTTTTTCAATTCGATGATATCAGGGCTGAACAAGAAAATAAAACAAAGATTGTATATATATATATATATATATATATATATATATATATATATATTTTTTTATATTAATAAGATTTTTTTATTATTATTTAATATTTTTCTTTTTTCATTATTATTATAATTTTTTTTAATAACAAACCAAATTTTCTTAATAACTAAACATTAATAACTTAATATTTACATATAAACAGAAACAAATTACATTTAAGTAAAAAACTCATCATTCTTCTTGAAGCTTATCAATTTCCATTAGCAACATATCCAGTTCATATTCTGGATTTGTTTCCTCAATTCGATAATTATACCATACATATGTATTTATACCATCACATAGTATTTTTCTTTTATCATCTTGATAACTTAATACAACCTTATTTAGTTGGTTGGTATAAATTTGGTGAATTTTTGACTTAAATGTTAACATATCATCATAAACAACAGACTTATTTAATAAACAATTTCTATACGCCTCTAAACTATATTTTTCAAGAACACATTTCTTAACCCCCTTCGATTTTTTACATCATTTTCATATTGCACGCTAAAAGAATACATTTTTGACCGAAGTCCCACAAATTCTTTCATCACTTTCCCACAATTCTCATCCTTCATCATACCCAGCACCTTTTTGTTTAAAAGAGGAATACCATATACATTATCTTTTTGGTAATCAGAAGTGTCAAATTCTTGTTCTGTCAGATTTTATGTCGGCATAAAAGTCGCCAGTTTTTATTGTATATATAAATGAGTCGGTGTCCATGTAATTTAAAGACAAATTTGCTTTAAAGTATGGCTGCATGAATCCATAATGGAAATTATACATTTTCCATTTAGAAAGCTCCAAGACGCAAAATCCCAAGTATATGGGCTTGTTGTAATATGTTTTGACTCTATTCATTTCTATAGCTACCATATCTTCAGAAAATATAGATAAACTATGAAAATTGGATTTAGATATCCAATCTTGAACCCCAAATGGTTACAGTTTGTTCTATTCCAGTTGGTTACAATTTTCACATCTCTCCTCTTGTCCACATTCTCCATTGTTTTGCCATACACAGCATTATTGAGTAATTTGAAAAAAAATTTTCTCAAAATTTTTAGCAGTGGCTCTGTGTTTGGTATTTAAGTCAATATAACCTTTTAACCATGGAGATTGTTTAAATGCTAGAATATAATGCGTTTTCTTTAGAATCAAACCATATTCCGAACATTGCTTAAGAACTCTATAATGTACTACATAAGAGTTTTTTGGCGAAAAATCCGCAATTATTTTCTTATGGTTTGATTCTAAAGTTTTCTTGTTTTCAACACAGAAGGGAAGGTCATTGTGAGAGTCATGCAGATGTGAAGGATATTCCAAAGTGACCTCATATACATAACCATCTTGTGAGTTATTATCTATGCTTTTCGCATCCAGATTCAGCTCATCACTTGTCAGCCATCGGAATCCTCCATAAGGAAGATACTCAGACATCGCCCAACCGTAAAGGTTATTTGAATCTAAATATATTAGAAATTCTGAAGGCTTGTCTTCATCAAAATCATCTAAATATTTATTATTTGCTTTGGAATATCGTTTACTGCACTGTACCATTCCACCGCGTATTCCCTTTTTAAAGATATTATACATGTCAATGTCTGTTAACAACTCTAATTCTATTTGTGTGTGTTTTAACATGGCATCCCATGATAGTCCTGGAGCAGTATAGTACTGACACGGATCTAGATTATAAATTCCCTTACAGACTTTTCGAAAATTTTCGAATATGTCTGCTAACAAGAGCACATTTGTTTTGAGATATAATTTCATATAATCTCGCAGGGTTTTGCAATTAAAGGTATGCCAAATCTTTATTGCTGCTCATAATCTTCAATTGAGCATTCCTTGTTATTTAATTTGTTAAAAAAATCTTCTCTTGATGGATCAAGATATTCATAAGGGAAACCACCCTTTCTTCGTACAAGGTCAAATTCTGTCTTTCTGTTAAAGTGTGCCCTAACCGTATGAAAGTCATTGTCCGTAAGGTTATTTGTTAAGGATTCTAAGCTATCAGCCATAAAACTACTATTCGTTTTATTCTAAAAATCGGAGTTCAAGATTGCAATTGTCAGTCATTTTTGTAAATGTAGATAGTGAAATGTACAGTTCTTTGTTCAATGGTAGGACTTTTATGTTGTCAGACTTTTTACCTAATTCTAAAGAATTAGGTAAAAAGTCTGACAAAGAGGTGCGAGTCATAAGATAAATAATTATGAAAATATATGGGTATGAACTTCGGAATTTGGTACTTTCAGTTGCAAATATTGTGAGCTGCACCTCGATATTTACCACTTACATGATAATTATCTCTTACACGATCTTTACCGAGAAATTTGTCACATATGTGACAATTTATTGAATTTTGAAAACTGTATATTTCCGAAAGGGTCAAGCTGCTCATTTTTGTCTTACTGGTGAGGAGCTGATTGTAAATATCTTCACAATCGTCAATTAACCAGTCAACAAATTTTACAGATGCGTCCTCACCAGTATATATCTTAAATTTATCTAAACTATTATTACCTATACATTTTATATAATAACTAAAGGCACAAGGAATGTGCCTCTTTATAACTTGAGTTTTGTCACTTACAGTAGTTTGGATATCTTCTAGTATACATTCAAAATCTGCATATATAACGAATGGCACATCCATCTGCCGCTAGTGATCTTTAAACTTCAAAATACTATCTTCGGGAGAAGGCAACGCAACAACAATTTTCCCACATTCCGTTTTGTGTTGGTCCATAGTCCATTAATTGTGTGTATATTGTAGGCAGGTATAACAGAATAAAAGTCATGGCACTTGGTTGTCTGAGCTTTCAAAAGTATGTAAAAGGAATAAATTTATATATGTATATAGTTATTCATACACATGTATTTACTTGCTTACCTCTATATATAATTAATAAAAATGTAATGGTGAATGTCTCCAGCTTCCAACGGCAATAAATTCACATGCTTTGTTTTTTTCTTTTTGTGTATTGTAGAATGGTCCAATTATTTCATCCTTCTCATTATCGTACCCAAACACGTTCACACTTATACCATCATTCCTATCCTCAAATACTTTGATGTTTTTTAATGCCAATGGGAACTTTAAATTTGTAAAATTAACCACAATTCCATTTTGTAGGCAAATGGCATCAACACTAATGTCCTCGATGTTATATGAGCAGCAACGTCGCTTTTTCTCTATTATTGTGGTATCCAATGCGGCAACTAAAGCCCATTTAATACAATAATCATCATTGTTTTCAATGTTGATACAGCCCTGCTTTTTAGCCAGTTTTAATGGTGTGCTTATCCAATGTGATCCTTTTACTAGTGAGCTTTTGTTTATGTTAATTTCTAGACGAATAATTCTGATTAAGTCCACCCAGAGTCTCTTTCCTGGAATTCTGACATTTTATTATGAATGTCCTGGAATTGTTTTCAATTAGCTCGTCTACATTATTTATTTATTTATTGTAGTTCAGTCAATGACAAATAATCCTTACAGACTAAGATAACATTCAAAGATAAGGAACTAATACTAAGGTTGTTTATAAAATTTGTATTAAAAAGAAAAAAGAAATTCTATCACGGATAAACATATATATACATATATACAATATTACTTTGAAAAGTTTACAATTAAATTAAACAATTAAATAGCTTTGAGATCACAGTTATTTCAATAAACTAAAAAGAAGCAATTTAAACTCTGATTTTTCAGTGCTAAATTCGATAAAAGATTTTGAATCTTTTTGAATATTATAATTTATTTCGTTCAAGAAAGAGAATGTACGTGATAGGGTACCATTACGAGAATAATCTGTACGATGAAATGGAACATCGAAAAGTTTAGCGAACCTCATATTCCTGGGAGGTATATAAAACCGTATGGCATAAAGCAAATCAGGGCAATCAATAGAACCATTGATAATATCATATAACAGCAAGGCAGATTGAACTTTTCTACGAGACGCCAAAGTACGTAGACCAATAAACAAGCATTTAGATTCATATGGAACGGATGATAAATAAAGTAACGAGCGCGTAGCATATTTGACGAAAAAGCGTTGAACTCTCTCTATACGAGCAATACGATTAGAGACATGGGGATTCCAAATAACAGCAGCATATTCTAGTTTAGACCTAACAAAAGACGTATAGATATATTTCAGAGTGTATGGATCAGCAAACTCAGAACAAGTTCTCTTCAGAAAGCCCAGTATTTTAAATGCTTTAGGAAGTAAATACTCAACATGAGCATCAAACGACAAGGAGTTATCAAATATAACGCCTAAGTCAAGCTTAAGATTAGAGGTATTCAACACTACACCATCAATATAAAAGGCTACAACACTGGGGGCAACAGACCTATAGAAGGAAACATGCACACATTTATTAATGTTCAGACTTAAACTATTTAGGCGACACCACTCACTAAGATTATAGAGCTCAGTTTGCATAATTGGGCATCATGAATCGAATCTAATTTTAAGAAAAATTTTAAATCATCAGCATATAATAAATAATTTGATTTCAAGAAACAACTACCGATATCGTTAATAAAGAGGTTGAACAATAAAGGACCGAGTATACTACCCTGAGGTACACCCGACATTTGCAGATAAGGCACAGAACTATAACCTTCAATATTAACGGAACAAGTTCTATTGGACAAGTAAGACGTAATCCAGACTAAGAAATTAGAATGGAACCCCATTAACTTCAATTTAGATAATAAGACCGAATGCGATAATTTATCAAAAGCTTTTGAAAAGTCAGTATAAATCACCTCAACTTGGGCGCCGTTAACCAGGGCCTCTAAACAGTATTCCTTAAATAGCAACAGATTCGTTACAGTAGACCTTCCAGCATAGAAACCATGCTGGTAAGGCGAAATCCAACTCTTTGTCAGGAAGAACAGTTTCTTATGAATGATGTGCTCAAAAATTTTAGAGACACAAGTTAATTTAGAAATTGGCCTATAACACCTAACGTCATCTCTCCTTCCATCCTTAAAAATAGGAGTGACCGTCGCATACTTCCATCTATTAATAAATACACCCTCCTTAAGTGACAAGTGAAAATAAAAGTCAATGCAGGAATAAAAGACGAGGCAGCCTTCTTCAATAAATGAGTACATAGGCCATCAAAATCAGATTTGAATGAGATCTTAGCCTGAATGATTGCTTCAGATACATCATCCTCAGACAAAATAAAGAATCCCACGTTTAAGTTAGTATGAGTCCCTGAAGTAGAAATGTTATCTCCAGGTGGTTCGAAGTTAGATTTAAAAAATGATGCAAACATATTAACGGCCTCTTCACAAGAGTAGAAACTATTCCATCCAGCTGAACTGTCGAAGAATATCAGACGATTGTTTCTTAGATTTTATGTAAGACCAGAATGACTTAGGTTACTTTATTTCCTGTTCCTTAGATAAGGAGAAATTGTTTATAAAGAAATTTATTCAAGAAGTTGAATTCACGGCGGAGTGAAAAAACTTGGCTTCAGACTCAGAATCACCCATATCTATAAATTTCCTATGAAATTTATTACGCAAATTCTTTAGATTTTGAGACCCTAGTGTACCATGTAGTTTATAAGGCTTCTTATTCTTAGTTGGAATATTATTACAGCAGATATCACGCACTTTCTGTAGAAATAAATCATAACATTCATTAGTATTTAACTTATCAAACGAATCGGTCCAGTTTATAGCCTCAAACAAGGAATTAAGCACATCAAAATTACATAAGTTAAAGTTAAAGTCATTAGCAATTGCGATTGAGAATTTGAAAATGTTATGTTATCAATTTCGATAACCAGAGGTTTGTGATGTATATTAGGTTGAGAAATACACAGTAAAGGAACATGAATTTTGTATTTAAGAAATTCAGATAAAAATATAAGATCTAGAAAACGATTTAATAGATTGGAAAAGTTATTAATTGACGCAGATTAAGAAAAATAAACTATCATAAGATTAATTTCATGACTATGGTTTACGTTGGAAGGCGTTAGTAATGAGCCGTCAGATAACATTGACCAAGAGATATTGTTTTAAATTGAAATCGCCAAGTAAACAAGACTGTCATTTACTGTGAAGTTCTCACCTATAGATAAAATGTTAGAAATATGAGCATCATATAAACAATCAGAGCTATTAGGCGGAATATAAGATGCACATACCAGAAAAAGAACAGCTTACATTAGATATGGATACAATTATTTGGTCCACCAAACCATTAAGATCATTAATACAGCACAGAGAGGACTTAAATCGGGTTTTCACTGCAACTAAAACACCTCCACCTAATAAGAGGCCAGTGGAGAATGGATCCTATCTTTGCGGTAAACATTCCAAAGATTGGGGTCAAAATATTCAGCATTGGAAAAATCACTGTTCAACCAGGTTTCAACTAACACGAAAACATCAAAATCGCATGCGAGAAAAATCATAGACTATCTTAGACTTGGATCGCATACCAGAGAGATTTTGAAATAGATTTTTACACCATTACATCCATTAGCTAGTGTTGCTGCGATAGCGGCGTTCGATCTCGAAAATTTACAAAAGGCCGAGCTTTGATATCAGCTGGCCAAATTTCAGGCTTTAAAATCTTGGCATAAAGTCATCAGAAATCCCAATCTTAAATTGACACGTTTCAATGTAGATAAATCAACACCATTTTTAACCAACTTAAACAGGCCATTTGGGACTTGCTGACGTTCGCAGTTTTTTCAATATAATTAAATTTGACCCTCTGTAACGGTTGGCTTGAATGACGATATGTGAATCCATTTTTTATTAGAAACAACATCCAAATCATTAGATAAATTGGCGCCATAAATCACAGGGCCTTTATTAAAATTACGCTTGCTATTACTGCAACGTGCGGGTGTATGTTTGTTGACAGTGTGTGTAGATGTATGTGTATTTACAACGGGATTGCGTGACGAATGCGGTGGTGAAGACGAAACAGACAAAGCAGACTGCTTATTTACATTAACTGTTGAAGTATTAAGGCTAGGTGAGACAATTAAATCGACAAGTGCACAAGCACCAAGCTCAACATTATTACAGACAGGAACAGGTGGTTGTTGTTGCGAGTTTGATGGAGGTAACTCAGACCCTACAATGTTTTCTTGAACCGCAGTAACTAAATCAGCATTATGCATATTAGAAGTAGCCAAATTATTTCTTAATACATTCGAAAAGACGTTTTGCTCACTTGCGCAGTTGACTCTTTAATTGTATCTTTTATAACATTGCAGATTGTTTTGTTGTTTTCTGTAATGCTGCTGCAAATTTCTTTGTTTATGTTATGGTGTTCATTTAATGCACCACATAAATGATTAATCTCTTTGAGATTTCTATCACAAGATCTTTGAACTTCATCAAGCTTTTGCAGTCTTTCCACATATCTTTTTTCAATAGCTTCCAATAACTTTTTTATTTCCATTTCATTACGCTTCAACGAGTCCTAAACTCGCCTTTGTATTGAGCCAAATTAACACTATTTTTATTAACACCATCTTGCACTTCTGCCATTACCAAATCAACATTATGAATATATTGGATGCACTCATCACAAAGAAACCTGATGAAACCAGTAGATTCAAGTATACCACGAGAATATTGATCTACACCAGAGCATTTTTTAGAAGAATGGTAAACTTTTTTGCAGATTCCCTCACACATTAGGCCGCTTCACCACGAATTGCAGTTTGCAATGATGACATTCTGCCATTTCGCAGTTATAGCACTATTTAAGCTTTAATTATTTTAATTTATTAAAAAAATATTTAGTATTTATTTAATTTGGGAGCCGAAAAATTTTGCTTCTTGATCACACAAGAGTTCCCAGACACAATAGATCCATTTTGTTCTGTGAGAAATTTGACACAAGTCAATTTCTTCCTCAACAATTTTAATGAACTCTCCAATAAGAGTACACAGAATTTTAAAATATTATGTTTAACCAAACTTTTTTCAGTCTTTCCTTGAAAACAGATTTATTTTCCAGAACAAAGTCTTCAAACAGAAGATCATCTTTTTGTTTGGAATTCCGTACGTTGCAATATTTTTTGAATGCACTGTTTATTTCATATATTTGGTTCTACATTCAAAGGAGTATCATTATATTTACCGCTGGGAGAATTTAAAGTATCCATGTCATCAAACACAATATTATCTAGTTGTTGCTGTTGTTGTTAATGTTGCTGCTGTTGTTGCTGATGATGTTGCTGTGGTTGTTGTTGTTGAGGATATCTGGAACTGTCCATCGACAAGGCAAATTGATTATTCAAAACTGAAGGATAATAGTTGGGCATATTACATTACTGACATTGCATTGGCGATGTATATTGATAGGGAATAGGAAGATGATGTGGAATTGTATGGGTACTGAAACTGATTGTTCAACCCCGTAGGATAGTACGAAGTCCTTGGAAGCTCTTAAAAGGACACAGATATTGCTGTTGCATATTGTTCCAAGAATAGGGTTGTATAAAAGCACTGGAGGCTGTACATCACATGACACTGGCATCTGCACATGTTGTAGTTGAGCATGACTTTTGCAATGCTCCAAATACGACTTTTGGTATTTGTATTCCTTTTGACATATTTCACAAACATAGCTTGAAGAAATAATTTTTATTTATTTATTTATTTAATTAACAATAAATTACAATAAAATTTATTTAATTATTTTATTTAATTTATTTAATCCTTTTTTTCAAAACAACAATATAATTTATTTAATTATTTTATTTAATTTATTTAATCCTTTTTTCAAAAAACACTATAAACTTCTTATTATTAATTTTTTTGTTTGTTTTCAAACAATTTATTTAATTAGCAACAATTAACTTTATTTAATTATTTTATTTAATTTATTTAGTTCTATTTAAAACACTATGAAATTGTTTATAATAAATTTTTGCTTTCAACAGCACTTGTTGAGATATCAGAGTATACCGATGAATATCTTCATTATTTCTTATACATCCTATGAGAATCGCGTAGTAGTCATTAGGTCTAATTTTTCATAGATATTACGAGATATGATGAAATGCATATGTATTTTATATAAATGATGACTAATGAAATTATGGTATCAATGATGACTCACATATCCAGCTGAATAAACAAAGCAATAAACAAGATTAAGCAAGATTTAATATGGACAGACAGACAACATCAATCCACATGAACAGACTCTTTATGTAAACACAACCTCTAACCAACCCCCACCAACAAACAAAAAAAATTAGGATGATGACTCATTGCCCAACACATCCACCTGAATAAACAAAATAACACCAACAAGATTAAGCATGCATATTTAACGTAAACAAACATTTCAGACCATCTGTCATACTAAGCAACACAGCTACAAATGCAAACGATCATGCGATTATTGATGCAAAAAACAAATACCCCCACTTGACATAAAAAATATTATAAACAAAAAGCAAACGCTTATTGTATGTACGTATGTATATGCATACATATTAATTGGAACTTAACACTCCACCTCTAACACTTCAGAACCACATTCTGAAAATATACAAGCCCTCCACCAGTCAATTACATTACAACTACATTTTAAATGTAAACACAAGCACCACAAAAAATTATCAGAACAAAAAAATTATAATAGCCACACAATAAACCCCGTTGGAACCCAAGTCGACTTTTTTATCTACAAGTTTGGTGACGTTGTCACCAAACTTGTCTACACTCTTTATTTCCGCATATAAGCTAAAACGCTACCCAATCTCTCAATATCACCCCATAAGAACCACACAGTCTATACTAAGCCAATACTTTCAAGCTCCAAACTCACTACCCAATATCTGAATATCACCCCATAAGAACCACATTGTCTATACTAGCCAATACTTTCAAGCTCCAAACTCACTACCCAATGTCTCAATATCACCCCATTAGAACCACACCCTAAATTTCTATAACACCAAAAAGGCATTACCCACACTATAATTTTTCACAATCTCCACTATACACATTTTGCCTACAGGGCCACTTTAATTTTTTCCCACGGGTATCAAATTACACATTTGTTTATTTAACAATTAAAATTTTAAAATTTCAATTTTAATTACCCAAATTTAAAAATTGTAATGGCCGCCACACGAATAGTTCCCC